>OX101791.1:5483108-5583108 GCA_944452715.1 Ophion slaviceki
CTGTTCCCTGAGCAACCCGAGGAGGACTACCAACTCGAGGAGGACGTCGATGAGGTCATCCCAGCCATTACTGAAGAAGAGCTTCTTACGGCGACTGCCAGGGTGGGCAACAATAAAGCCCCCGGCATGGATGGGATACCCAACATCGCACTCAAGGCAGCGATCAAGTTGGCACCGGCAATATTCCTGGGCATGTACAATGCGTGTCTCAAGGAAGGAATCTTCCCGGACAAGTGGAAGTGGCAGAAGCTAGTGCTCCTCCCGAAAGGGAAGAAGCCACCGGACGAACCTTCATCCTATCGTCCGCTCTGTATGCTGGATACCGCTGGAAAGATCTTCGAGCGCATCATCCATAACAGGATTGAGAAAGTCGTGGACCCTCTACTGGCGGAAGGCCAGTTTGGCTTCAGAAAGGAGCGCTCTACTCTGGATGCCATTAACACAGTGGTGAAGCAGGCGCAGGAGTCGACTGCGGGGAAACGATGGGCAAGAGGGTCCAAGAAGTACTGCGCAGTTGTCGCTCTCGACGTCCAAAACGCTTTCAACTCGGCGATATGGAAGTGTATCATGGATGCCCTAAAAACATTAGGTGTACCATGGTACCTACGGAGAATAGTGGCGAGTTACCTATGTAATAGGTGGCTCATGTACGACACAGAGGATGGACCAAAGACGTATAGGGTGACTGGAGGAGTTCCTCAGGGCTCTGTACTTGGACCGCTTCTGTGGATCATCATGTACAATGATCTGCTGCTATTAAAATTGCCGAAAGGAGTGTCCATCGTAGCGTTCGCAGATGACGCGGCGCTGATTGTCATCGCCAAATTCCTGGAGCAAATCATCGCACTCTTCGGCGAAGCTTTCGCCAAGATAAAGGAATGGATGTCTTCTGTTGGACTGCATCTTGCAGCCCATAAAACAGAAGTACTCCTCGTATCCAGCAGGAAGGTGATGGAAACGGTGACGCTCAGGGTTGGAAACTCCGAAATCACATCCCAACCGTTCATTCGGTACCTGGGTGTGATTCTCGACGCGAGGCTGAACTTCAAAGAGCAAACCGAGCAGATCAGCAGAAAGGCCGCTGGGGTGGCTACCACACTGGCGCGACTCATGCCTAATGTTGGTGGCCCCAGACAGAAGAGGAGGAAACTGCTGTCATCAGTGACGACCTCAGTGCTCACCTATGGCATACCCATATGGGCTGATGCACTGAAAATCCAGGAGTACCGCAGGAAGGCTGCAGCAACGTATCGCGTCAGCGCCTTGAGGGTAGCCTGTGCGTTTCGCACTGTCTCCGAGGACGCTATCAACGTTATCGCGGGAATGCTGCCCATTGAGGTGCTTGCCGAGGAGCGTAGATCGATGTACCAGCAGAAGGGAGCTAGAAACCCCAGGTATGCAAGGACAGAAGCGAGAGCAACCAGTCTCAACCAGTGGCAGACGATGTGGGATGCTTCTTCCAAGGGAAGGTGGACACATCGACTAATCCCGAAGGTGGAGATATGGGTGAACCGTCTACACGGGGAGCTCAACTATTATCTCACCCAAGTGATCTCAGGACACGGCTGTTTTCGGGCTTATCTCTATAAGTTTAATTATGAAGATTCCCCGGACTGCCCAGCATGTGTAGCAGTCGAGGAGAACGCTGAACATGCATTGTTCCAATGCCCACGTTTTAGTGCCTCCCGCGCGATAGTCGAGGATCAGCTGGAGACACGCATCACCCCGGACAACCTGGTTGAGTTGATGCTGAAGTCAGCAGACGCATGGACAGCGGTATCGGCTTATGCTGCCGCAGTGATGAAGGAGTTGCGACGTGCAGAACGTGCGAGGAAGAAGACGACGCCGGAAAACCAGGCAGTCATAGATTAAATCAGCGACACGAACCCCTAAACCACTCATAACATCTAGAGTGGAACGGGGGATGTAAGGTCGTCTGACAACACTGCAGGAAGAGCTACGGCTAAGGCCTCTCCCGCGATGTAATACCTAGCGGTCGTCCCGCGGGAGAATTTGTAAGGCCACAGAGGAATGGGGGTTTTTAGTCGGTGCAAGCCCGACACACGGCAATTATTTGCTACGGTGCGGAGGCATTTTCCCGCTAAACCTCTTAAAAAAAAAAAAAAAAAACCCACACACCCACACACCCACACACCCACACACCCACACACCCACACACCCACACACCCACACACCCACACACCCACACACCCACACACACACACACACACACACACACACACACACACACACACACACACTCACACACACACACACACACACACACACACACACACACACACACACGCACGCACGCACGCACGCACGCACGCACGCACGCACGCACGCACGCACGCACGCACGCACGCACGCACGCACGCACGCACGCACGCACGCACGCACGCACGCACGCACGCACGCACGCACGCACGCACGCACGCACGCACGCACGCACGCACGCACGCACGCACGCACGCACGCACGCACGCACGCACGCACGCACGCACGCACGCACGCACGCACGCACGCACGCACGCACGCACGCACGCACGCACGCACGCACGCACGCACGCACGCACGCACGCACGCACGCACGCACGCACGCACGCACGCACGCACGCACGCACGCACGCACGCACGCACGCACGCACGCACGCACGCACGCACGCACGCACGCACGCACGCACGCACGCACGCACGCACGCACGCACGCACGCACGCACGCACGCACGCACGCACGCACGCACGCACGCACGCACGCACGCACGCACGCACGCACGCACGCACGCACGCACGCACGCACGCACGCACGCACGCACGCACGCACGCACGCACGCACGCACGCACGCACGCACGCACGCACGCACGCACGCACGCACGCACGCACGCACGCACGCACGCACGCACGCACGCACGCACGCACGCACGCACGCACGCACGCACGCACGCACGCACGCACGCACGCACGCACGCACGCACGCACGCACGCACGCACGCACGCACGCACGCACGCACGCACGCACGCACGCACGCACGCACGCACGCACGCACGCACGCACGCACGCACGCACGCACGCACGCACGCACGCACGCACGCACGCACACACACACACACACACACACACACACACACACACACACACACACACACACACACACACACACACACACACACACACACACACACACACACACACACACACACACACACACACACACACACACACAACGAGGTTCTACTGTACTAGCAAATACGATAATATACACACAATATTCAAACAATTTGAGAATTGCTAAATCGATTTTTCGAGACAAACAAGCCTTGACGTCGACAAGAGGACACAGATATTTTATCTTTAAGGTAGTTCCTCTGCGAAAATCTCAACCAAAAGTGTACATACCATGTTCATGTTTAAAAGATTGATAATTGGTTTAAATAGTAATAAATAAAATTGAAAACTACGCAATATTGACTCGGTACTAGTAGATAATACGATGGATATCATTTATTGCCGTAAAATATATTTTATATTGTGTTTTTGATCTACCATTGCCACTAAACTTTTTGCCGGGACTGTCTAGGCTTTGCCCCAATTGTTTTTTTTCCAGGCTTTGCCAGGCTTTGCACCAAAATTGTGAGGGCTTTTCATGGTTATATCTTGGAAACTAGATGGTGAATCATTCTCATTTTTTTTCACATTATTCGTGATATCTTACTCTAGCTTATCCTCGTTTTTTATCAATTTCTTAATTTTAGTTTTGACGGTAAAATTAATGATGCTCTGTTTGCCAATCATAACGCATTTGTTGCGTGTAAACCAAGCCAACTTTAAGTGCAAATATCTCAGGTTTGGGGTGGTCAAACTTATTCAAATTGCACAGATGTTTGGATAATGTATTGAATACCATATATGTCAAGTTTCAACCATTTCTTAATTCAACTCTTCTGTGGAGGTACTACCTTAAAACATTGAAGCAAGCAATATCGACTTTATATTCTTATTACGGTGTTTTTCTCAAATCGAAAAATAACTACTGGACAATTCTTTAAATTTCTTGCCTCAATGAGTAATTGCAATTTTTTTCGTGTGATTTTCTTTTTCTTTTTATTCAAATATGTTATCGTCAGAATAATCGCGTTACCGATTCGCTGATTGCGAGTTTGAATACAAACAGATCGCAAAGCATTGTTCTTTCACTAGGAATAACTTACCATCATATTGACCTGAGTCAAAAATGTATTCAAGATTTAAAAAAATATTATTTAAGACGTTTTCCACCATTCGTTGTACAAGAAAACAATACAGGACAATTTTTTAAATTCCTTACGGCAATGAGTAATTGCAATTTCTTGTGTATGATTAGCTTTTAATCTTTATTTAACCCTAAAACTCATGACTGGGGTCCGGCCGCACCCCATTTTTTATGCAAAAAATGAGATTTTTGCCGTTATTCAGTCTTTAAATGGATTGTTCACTAATGGAATGTTAATTAAATAAAATGGTTCGCTCACTATTTACTTTCTGGTGAAAATAGGACCTTTAAAATTGGACTTTATTATACCTAAGAAATGGAGGTATGATAAAGTCCATTTATCCCCGTAGAACCGGTTTAATGACAAACAAAAGCACGGGGTGCATATACACCCCAGGCATGCGTTTGACGGTAAAAAATGTCATGTGTTGTTAAGTTAAATATCGTTATCGTAAGAATTATCGCATGACCGTTTGCTGTTTGCGAGTTTTAATATAAACAGATTGCAAAGCGATCTGTTTATTGTTCTTTGACAGCAGGGATGAATTCGCGATAGTATTTACCTGAGAAAATAAAAATTGATCCAAAAAAAGCATCAAAATTATTTGAGACATTTTCTACCGTTCGTTGTACAATTAAACACTATTATAATAACAATATTTTTCTATCACTACGTATTGCATTATTATTATTTTCGACCTTTTTCACCGTCAATTATGCAACTAATGCATATTGTTCATTGGGCATTGCTGTATTGAAAATATTCTTCTATCTTTACGCATTTACGGAGATCTCTCTGGTATACGTCATTTGACATCTCTCTCGCACGCAGCCCACTTCTTAAGGAGGTACACCAGCTTCGTACAATGTTGCCATGCTAAACCATGGTAAAATTTCAAAATGGTGATAAATCAATAAAATTTGGTGAATATATTCTTTAGTATTATATATGTCAATACAATTTTTTCAGATTTTTTCATTGTGCCGTTATCGAGTAATTGAACATTGAAGTTCACGTGTATAAGCATAGCGTTTTTATAGATATAGGTATATATTCCGGGTATAAGAATAAACGCTTGTGAATTATTTGTAAGAAAACGGCACAACCAAAAAATCTGAAAAAATTTGTATCTACATGAATAATACTAAAGAATATATTCACCAAATTTTATTGATCTATCACCATTTTGCTGAAGCTGGTGTACCTCCTTAAGTATCATTCTGCCTCACACACAGCTCACTTCTCATTATTTATGTGTTCGCCGTATGTCGAGTATGCGAAAAGAGAGAACGAGCTGCGGTTTTGGCGACGCGAGGGAGTCAAGCCGGCGCGGTCGCAAGCGGGTCAGGACTTCGCACCAGCGAGAAAAGTGTGATCCGGCCCGCGCAGATTCACTTGATCGACGTTCACGACGAGACTTCCGGGACCCACGGTACGGGAGCCCCGTGCCGTCGGTCAGGAAGAGAACCACACCGAGGCCCATAACGCAGGCGGACCTCGAGGTAGGAGAAGAACAGCCAAACGGGGTAAAAAAAGAGTTAATAGAAATTTTAAATGCGCATCGGGACATGGTGGCCCTGGAAATGTCGGAACTAGGCCAGGCTACCGGTGTCAAAATGGATATTCAGAAGGAATCCGGCTCTCGGCCGGTCAGTTCGAAGCCGTACCGTGCAAGCGAGCAGGAGCGGACTGAACTGCGCAGGATTTTGGCCGAGTGGCGCGAGGCAGGCCTCATAAGAGATACGGAATCGCCTTACGCCAGCCCGGTGCTTTTAGTAAAAAAGTGCGATGGCTCGTCGCGAATAGTAGTTGACTTCCGCAAGCTTAATCGACAGACGGAGCGGGTCCACTTTCCACTGCCAAACATGGACGACCACCTTGCACTCATTCGGGAAGCCCGACTGTACATCACCTTGGATTTGGCCAATGGGTACCTTCAAATACCAATGACAAAGAGTGCCTGTCACAAAACGGCGATAATCACTCCGGATGAGACCGCGGAATTCTCACGGACGATTTTCGGCCTAATGAACGGGCCAGCATACTTTTCAAAAGCTAGGCACCGAGCGCTCGGCCCGGTACGCGACAGCGTCGTATTATTTTATTTGGACGATATCCTGATTCCGGGCCGCGATTGGGAGGACCTCAAAGATCGATTGGTGAAGACCCTGCGAGCGCTGCGAGAGGCGGCGCTCGCAGCGCTCACCATACAGGCTGACCATCAACTTTCGAAAGTGTCAATTCCTGAAAAAGAAGATAACCTACCTGAGCTTCGAGATCAGCGAACGTGGGATTGAGCCGGTCCCATCGAAAGTACGCGCCATTGATGAGTATCCAGTCCCGAAGACCGCAACAGAATTATGGCGATTCCTGGCGATGGCCAGTTTCTTCCGCAAATTCGTGCCGATATTGGGAAAATGGCCGCCCCTTTGCACGCGCTATTGAAGGAAAATGCGCACTTCATCTGGGACGAGGAGGCACAGCGGTCCTTCCAGGCGATTAAGGGCGCTTTGACCTCCAGGCCGGCGCTGTGTCCGTTCGATCCGGCCAAGGTAGCACACTGACGCGAGTGCTGAGGGCTTGGGCGCCTTTCTGTTGCAGCGGAACGCAGAGGGATACTGGCAGCTGGTCTACGCCATAAGCCGAAGAGCCAGCGAAGCGGAGCGGAACTACCACTCCAGTTAACTGGAGCTCCTTGCGATCGTCTGGACGGTGGGCCGTCTAAGGCCATTGTTCTTAAATGTCAAATTTCAGATCGTCACAGATTGTCAAGCGTTGGTGCACCTGAGCGCAGCGCGCTATTTGAGTACAAGACGACGATTGAAATAATCAGCATTTTGCTGAAATTGAGGAATCCAATGCGCAAAGCCGTGCTCAGCCGTCGTGGCAATGCTGCCAACTTCACGTGGCTTGCAGCGTACCATGTGAATGAAAAGTTTTTTAACCATAAAGTCAAAATTAAGCTCCAACAAACGATAAAAATCGACTAACAAACAACTAACAAACGATTGGTTACGAAGAAAAGTTCGAAATCATTAGAAAAGCATTTTCCCGGTGGCTAAGTTTGACATGAAATTTTTTTCGTATTATTAAATAAATAAAGTCTAACAAACGCTAGATTTTGTCTAACAAAACTAACAATCGAGTAGGATTGAAATAATCAGCATTTTGCTGAAATTGAGGAGTACATGTGCAAAGCCGTGCTGAGCCAACGTGGCAATGCTGTCAACTTCACGTGGCTTGCAGCTGCTGCCACGTGAAGCCATTATTTATTATTTAAATATAATAAATAATGCCTGGATAGGCGGGGATAGCTAAAGCGAGAGTAAGTTCGAAATTTTTTGAATATAAAATGAAGAAAAAAATAGATAAAAAAGTCGATTCACCAGGGATCGAACCTGGACCGCAAGCATCGTTAATCCGTCACGCTCAGCGTGACGCTTATTGAGGATAGAGAAACATTTATGATACACGCTTATCCATAATGTTTACGGTTGAAAAAAACGCCGTAACGACCGCGGCAAAGGCTGAAGATTTCTTATTGAACCTTCCACGGTCGTTTCGGCGATTTATTTTTCAACGCGGTTCGTCGTTGATTTTTTTAACCTGCATTCTCGGCATAAACGCCCAACCGAGAGAAAACAATCATCGCGATACATATTTTTCTCTTTGAAATTCATTTAATGCATATTCCAATCCGCAGTACGGCCACACATATATGTCGAGCTCGATCGGACGGAAAACCTCGCTCCGTTCGCCTGTCGAGTGAGCGAGGGGCAGAGATTTTTCCCCCACCGAGCTACCCATTCGTGTTCACGCTGACTGCGATATCGACTTGACCGCCCAGATAGACACGTACCGCTGGTGTACTGCTCTGGTGGATTACGCCGTAACGTCACCCTGACCTCCACGTACGTGCGTACGGTAACGTTACCGTACCAGTACGGCGTACGGTGAATGTACCAGTACGGTGAGCTCACGCCGTACGACGTGAAATTGAGATACGGGACCACGGTCTTACATACAGGTCTGGAAACGAAGCCAGATTTCAATGGAGTCGTGAGGCAGCGTTACGAGCTTCACTTTTCATTCCGCTCGCCGCCACCGCCGTCGCTACTATCGGCGAGTACCTCCCACCCACGGTCTTCTGTGATCTCTCCCTTCGCCTCTTGCCGTGTCTTCGACCGTGCCCCGTGCCATTTATTACTCCATTTTTTATTACAACGTTCTCGATAACCTCTGTTCGCGTCAACGAGCATTTGTAGTTTGAAAAATCCTCATAAAGCTGGCGAAGGTGGACCGTTGTTTCAGGGCTTTCTAAACTGACGAACCAATAAAGGTCAACATCAACATTCCATGTGTTGCGTATTTTTTTCCTTTCGTCATCGAAAGAAACTGGGAATAAAATTCGAATAAAAATCCATTTCACTCGAAAAAGGTAAGTATTTCTATTTATTTTTTTAATTTTTATATTGGTCTTCTTCCAGCCATACAGGACCTTCCCCTTTTTACAAGCCCCTCTTCCACAATCCCCCGTCCTTATTCCACAATTCTTTTTCATCTACCTCTATTTCCCCTTCGCCCCCCCACGAAAAAGGCAATGTGCATTTCGGATCATCGAGAAGAGTGAGAGAGACGGACGGAAGCTGTCTGTCCTCGTCGCACACGTACACGCCGATAGCAATGCCACGCAGTGGCGAAAATTGGAAACAAACGTGGGTTCGTTAACAGTGCCTACCCCCACCACAGTCGTTTCGAGACCTGTATGTAAGACCGTGTACGGGACAGACTGAGATCGGATCCGGCGACCCGTATCCGGCAAAACGGTACTGATCCAGTAACCGGATTAGGTATTTGTTAGGTGTGAAACGCTTTTTCTCTTTTGGCCGTGACTACATTTCCATCTACGGTGCACACAAAGCCTGGATCCAGCATATGCCGTATTCAGTAATAAGATACTGTTCCGGCTGCGCCGGGTCGTGGCCCTATGACGGTAAGAAACGCTTTTTGGTCCCCCGGCCTGGGCTAGATTTGTATTCACGAGCCAGATCGATTCCCGCTCGGCATTTTGTTGTCGACCGTCTGTATGCCTGAAATAAAAATAAAAAGATAACAGACTTATTAATAAATAAAATAAAATTGGTTGCTTGTTTTGAGGCTTTTTTTTACTTCGCTGGGTTCCTGGAACAGATGAAAATTCAATTAAATCGTATCCTGCCTAATTAAAGTTTTCGTCTATAACGTGGTATCGAACCTGCGACCTATCATTCTAAAGCTAAGCACGCTACCTATATGGCTAACCTGACAATTGAGTTCGTTTTGAACTAATTTTACACACATGCCATTATCGTTTTCAGCCCTCGCGCCTATGAAATACGATACACACGCTGCGCGCGGCAGAGTATGACACTAAAATGCGCGGTTCTTTCACGTAGCCAAACATTGAGAGGTGCATCGTCCGCGTCCGCACATATCGAAATAGTGTTTACGTGCGTTTCTAAGAAATAGCTAATTTCTTATGATTATAAAAATTATTTTTAACCTCGTGTCTCATATAGATTTACCGATCCTTTTTGTCTGACTATTGTTCACGGTGTTGACATTCGCAGAAGATATTTTTTGAGGTTAGTTATTGCGGAAAATACGTTCATCGTACCTGATGACTTTATTGACATCTTAAATCATTAATTTAGATCAACGACAAAAAGTGTGTGCGACGTGCAAAAAGAGTCAACGATAAGTCATCAACAATGTAAGGATCATGTGTGCCACTTATTTAAAGAATCCAACGTATGCAAATAATAATCAAATGATAATAATCAATGTTTTTTTCATGTGTTCGCATTGTGCTCGCATTATAGATGGCTAATCCAAAATATCGTCTCGTCGAATTCATTGAAGAGAAGTCTGGAAGGCATAAAGTGGTCGACATTGTACCAGCAGAATGGATCAACTACGATGCAGAAAAAAAAATGTTGGTGACAAAATTCATGCCACCGCCGTATGGAAAGGACGTCATCAGGACACTCCATTCATTCATTCCATATTGCATGCCACCGTCAGACAATTGGCCTACATTTCCCATCGAATTACAGGGAGAAGCAAATGAGTTTTCAAAAGCTAGTGCATAATCTCGAATAATTGCTGTGTAAATTTCATTATCCTTTACAAACAAATTTGGTCTTCTACAAAGGAAATTACAACGAAGCTCTACAAAAATTGATGGGCTTGAACCATGACAATATAGTGTTTACGAGCGACGAGGATATGACTGCGAAAGAAAGGGCCGATAAAGTGACAAACGGATATGTGACGGCGAAGAGCTCTGCGACTACCCATTGCGAAGATTGGAGTATTCCAGCACTCCATATTGGCAAGCCATTAC
Source organism: Ophion slaviceki (assembly GCA_944452715.1). Taxonomy (NCBI): domain Eukaryota; kingdom Metazoa; phylum Arthropoda; class Insecta; order Hymenoptera; family Ichneumonidae; genus Ophion; species Ophion slaviceki. The sequence continues at coordinate 5,493,749 of OX101791.1, forward strand.
ATTTAAAAATCTATTAAATTCGTGTTTTTTTACTCTGTACAAATATCCATTGCTGTTGCATGTTTCCGCTGCATTTGAACATCAAGAAGAATCTGGTGAGAACACACCACTGCAACGCAGTGTCAGTCCAGGTAAAACTTTGATATGCGCTCTGAATTTCTCAATATAAATAACATAGAATACATATGTTAACGACACCGGCTTCGATTATAAATCCCGCGGCGATGAGGGCGCAGGATGTCTGGGCGGCGAGGAGTCGTAGCTCCCGGGTAGCGACGGGCGCGCGCGCGCGAGACTGCGGCGTCAAGCAGTCTCGGCGGAAACGGAGTAAAGGAGTCGAGCACGAGGAGTCGTAGCGAACGCACGTAGAAAGAGAGAGAGAAAGAGAGAAGTCGCCCGCCACGCGGTCGGTCGGGGGCTTCGTACGCGATTGAGTCGGAGTGTACGAGAAGCCGAGAGTTACGTTGCGGAAGTCAGTATTTCTATAACCCCCTTAATTTACAGTATTGCTAATTTAGTCTTGTCCCCCCCCCCCCCCCCTATTTAAGTACCCGTGTTAGCATAAAATTACGTTACCTTCAATAAAGTGTTTGTTACGCGTTTATACGCAAACGGAGGGGCGTTATTTCCCGCTCCGAATCCCGCCGCGGTTACGAGAAGAGGGAGCCGAGCGCACGCGGTCGCGTCTCGAGCACCGGGACAGTTGGGAGTGGAACGAAGTGCAATAGTGGCGCACGGCGGTGTAAAGGGAAGGACAAAGGGGAAAAGGAAAAAAAAAGACCTTAACACATATTTACCTGGTTTTTTTTTCGTTATTTTATATTATGAAATAATGATAAATTAATAGATGAACATTTTTTATTTACAGGATGGTCCAAAAGTCGTAGATTGACTGAAGTACGGTGGTCGTCAAGAATATCGTCAGCCAAAAAGATTAGGCACAGCTCGGTTCGTTTCTCAACGATTTCAAAGCTGTGATTTTTTGTCAGTGTTCTTAAGCAATCGGTTCCCAGCGGTATAGAAAATACAAATTGAAAAAAAAAACTGCACACCATATGCAGGTTTTTTTTTAAATGTAGCCTCGTCATGTGGCTTTCACAGGGAAATTCAGTTTTCATAATTATCATTGTAAATTCTTAGGATTAAATAAATATGCAATATTTTTTTAATCGTAATTATTTTCTCCAGATTTCCATTATTGATGTAGAAAGAAAAATATTCCATCGAAACATGCCTCTGTAATTGGTCCCGCACGTTTTGGTAGAACATTTTTCTTTTTAGATCTATGATGAAAACCCAGAGAAAAAATTATGATATAAAAATTGATTACAAGTTCATTTTATTTCAAGAACTGATGTTGACAATTATGAAGACAATATTTTTATGTGAAAGCTACATCAGGCTGCATCTTTTAAAAAAATAACCCGCATGAGATACGTAGTGTTTCTTTAAATGAATTTTTTGTACATCTCAGAACCGATTTTTCAAAAAATATTGAATAAAATATCATAACTCCGGAATCGTTAAGAAATGGACCAACCTGTATAGGATCTCTTTCTTCGTAATGATCTCGACTACCTCCTCACTTCGTTTGATCCACGACTTTTAGGGCGCCCTGTAAATATATTTTTTTTGTTAGTTCATTCTCCAAAGATAGACTATTTTGTTGAATCTTTATAGAAAGAAACACTGAACTACATATTTCAACGTTATAGTATAAATAGCGCGTTAATGATTACATATTTTTGTTGTTATTGTGTAATTTTTTCAACGCAGCGCCATCTTCGGCACAGGAAATAGCAGGCGATGATACGGTCACGGATGAACCAATGGTGTATGACTTAATGTCATACACCAATAATAATGTCATTGTCGCGGCTTGTCCAACAAACAATGGTAAAATGGCTGACACAAAACAAGGATTCTTTATGCTTTGAATATTTGTTATACTTCAGGTTTCGACGACGACACAAAAAAATATTTCAAGGAGTCTTTACTGCGCATTGAATAAACACCTCAAAGTGTTGACAAGGGAGGTTTGCAGTTTGAGAGCCCAAAATGGTGCCGCAAAATTGATCAACATGCAGCAGCCTGATTTTCTAAGCAGGCAAGATGGTTTCAATCTGCCTTTCAAAGGACAGGATGAATTCGAAGAGTTCGAACATACGATACACAGTGATGAGGACCGCAAGGAAAAAATTGTAAGAAAATTGTAAGACTGGCCGATATATTTTTTAGGATAACGCTTAATGCATTTTTTTCAGAAATGGTTGATATGGCAAAACGTGGACACATCGAGCGCCCCCATCGATTCCATAAGGCGAGTTCTGAAGATATTTCTAACTCCTGCTGTCATTGAGACGTACACGGCGGTGAAAGACACGAAGTTGAAGAAAGTTTTCGCGAAAACAAAGTTTTTTTGCCGAATTGCAGAGTATTGTTGATTTATATTAATAATTTGCCCGTGGCAACTGCTGCGTCATTGATTATTAATAATGAATTATTTTCTTTACATTTAGCAATCCTCCTAGAAAAATATTGTCAGAGTGACAAAGTGATATCCTGCAAAGACATCGAGAAGTCGCTGGGAAAAGTTTTCAACGTAGCGAAAGACTGGAATGGCGCTCGTCAAGCGCGAAAACGAACGAAAATTGGCGAAACGTGAAATTACGTACCAAAGTCTACGACTGTAATTTTAACACGTGGACAGTAAAAAAAGAAACAGTATTTTATAACTTTTATATATCATAATAGATTATAGAAAGTGATATTATGTAATAATAGATATATAATGTTTTTGATAATATAAATTTTGCATATGTTATATATCTATAACAACAAAGATATCTACAGCAGAAGACGACTTCAAATTCATTAATAAATAAACATTTCTCCTCCACGTTCTATCGAACCAATTTGATTCTTTCGATTTTTTTTAATACGCCTTTCCCGAATACTCTGGATACGTTTCTTGCCGATCTATATGTGAGAGTGTGTGTGTGTGTGTGTATGTGAGAGAGAGAGAGAGAGAGAGAGAGAGAGAGAGAGAGAGAGAGAGAGAGAGAGAGAGAGAGAGAGAGAGAAGGATAGGTAAAGAAATATATATATATATCGAATATGGATTACACATACACGAACTTTATCTTTTATTGTTTATTATTTTAGTACAATGGCAGTTAATTATGAAGCATAGGGATTACATATGTTTTCGTTGTTTCGTTTTTTTTTTTCAATTCAATGTGAATCATTTTAGAGTCAATCATATTTAGGTCAATTGTCCTTTCACCCCCGTATCCTTTTATTTTGTAAGTTTGAAAACTTTCTGATTTGCAAGGATACGTGTATATGGACTTGTCAGGAGTGAGTAGCGTCCCACAAATTTTTATGTTATTGCTAAGATCCGGAAGTATGAACATTTTATCAATTCTGAGTATTATTTTATCTTTTAACAAAATTGTATTATTCGGCTTGCGACATGATAGCATTATTTGCTTATATTTTAGTTTTTCAATAATTCGAATTGCACTATCCTTGTTTCGTTTTTCTTTCAAAACGGTAAAAATCGGTGGCATTGTTACTCTCTTCTGAGTCGATAAGTGCATTTCACTGTATCGCCTTGTAATTTGGGCCAATGGTTTTTTTCCAGATCGCAGCATTTTTTTCAATTTTCCCCAGAGCACTTTCGAACGGAAACGCTGTCAAATGACTCAGCGAACACGACATTGCTTTGACATCGTCTGCTAAATGAATAAGACTGTGCACATTTAAGATGTGATTTCCTTTGCCATACAATTGTTCTCCTAATGAAACAAATTTTCGCAAGTATTGTGCAGCATAGTCTACATACTGTAAACAAAAAACATCAGAGCATAATATGCGACAGCCAACATGGAAGAGTAGGAAATGATCATATAGTTCTTCAGAGAGTATGTCTTTGAGAAGAACTAGTGATGCGTACAATAGGAAAAATCTATATTTCGTGGCTTTCCATTTGAGAACTGCAGTTGTTGCAACAATCTGGAAATCCTATCCTTTTAACTATGGCTCATCTTTACTTGCCGAGATCCATCTATCCAGTAGTCATTTAAAAGTTTTTTCATAACACCTAAATAACACAAGTGCATGAAATCTAAAGGGAAATGACGAATCATATGTAATTCGGGTATGCGAATTAATGGAGATGTACCCGTATGGTGCTCAGGCTGCTGCTGCGGACGACAAGTTATATCATCTCTAGCTGGAAAGTCTTGCTCGGTATAAACTGTTCACCGATTGTAACGCTCGCCGGGAACGGTACATCGCTCACAGGCATGAAAACCCCCGTGGGCTTGAATGCATTTTATGCAAGAACGAGTTGGTCTGTCGCACACAAAGCCCTTAATAGAGACTTGGAATACTAAAGTATTTACTGTCACGCCGTCATTAAGTAGCTCAATCAATTCTGCTACGAACTTTGCAAAATACTCGCTAAGATTCGAAGGCTTTGAATCACCTTCGTATATAACTACGGGAAATACTGGATATACACCCGGATCATAGAAAATTTGGCACAATATCGGCCAAAACTGTCGTCGGCTAGATTTAAATAACGGTAAACCGTCAATATTAAATAACAGCGTTATACAGTTGTCCTCGTGCAGAGATGGGTTTATCAACCGAACTAGATTTGGTTTGATCCCGAAGAACACTGTTTTGCAGTTCTGTGACACGCTGCAGATTCGGTGTTTTCAGGAAAGTTTTCGAAGAGAGTGGTAACTCCGGTAACAAGTTCTTGCGAAGAATTCCCAGCATTGCGTCCAAGTGAGTTTGCGGAATCAGGCATTGTATAGCCCACTGACGAAGTTGTTCTATTTCACTGGAATTGTCTTCCCTAGAGCTTGCCGAATCGCTTAATCGTGTACTTTGTTGACTGTCACTGTCACTCGTTAAATGGGCGATATTATCGTTGTCCTCCTCACTAGACGTGGCCGAAGTACATTCTGATTTCCTGGAAGGACGCGTCTCGTGATTCTCTTCATCAACATACAAGTTGTCATCGACCTTATTTGTATGCGATTGTCCACTAGGCCCTACCAAATATAATAAGCGAAATGAAAATTTACTTCGAGCATAGTTTGTTTTATGAATATTTGAACTGCAAAAATAGAAGAGCATGCACCTACCTGGCAGGACTGAAGTAATTGGATCTTTTAGCTGTTTCCTTTTTTCCTCGGCCACGGCACGAAATTTTCGTACGCGAAGGCGTCTCAAGTGCTTTTTGCGGGACTCTTTTTCGTTCATTCTACTTCGTTTTTAATTACAATATTGCCGGAATTGCCAGTCGTATACATTGATGGCCCCGAATAAGCAGGTTAGGTGTACACGCCTATTTTGCTCGGAGTTTGGCTGATCCGGTAGAAATCCTACGCAGATACGGCATGCACGTCGAAGTATACGCCTGATCTCCGACGGATGTCTACCGGATTTGCCAAGCCCGGGACGCGGTTGGGGAAGGAAAATCGCTCATGTTTTGGTCCGGTAAGCGTACCAGTAGCGCGATTCTGTAACTCATTATAACTCAGTAGCGACAGTTTTCGTTATTGTTAGCTAGCGACAACCAATCGCATGCACGAACAAAGAAGAAAGGGGACCTCTTATTGGCTGTTGCTAGCTAATGATAACGAAAGCTGTCGTTACCGAGTTACAACGAGTTACAGAATAGGCCTACAGAGCCATGTAAGAGTTGCGTTACGGGATGCCTGATGTGAGCTTGATCGATTCTGACTTCTCACATCGGTATCTGGGATTACTGATCGGATAGACATACAGCGCAGTTCAGGCGGGCACATTTACGGTTTGTCGCACTGTATCCCGAAGTCTGCCGGATCAGTGATCCGGCTGCCGGAACAACATTTTTAGTCGGGGTATCGTACGCGAGCAGTACGGTGTACTACTCATGTACGGTACAGGAGTGGTACGGCGTGTGGTGCGCCGTACGCTGAATGTACCAGTACCGTGACGTTACCGTGCGCTTAACGTACGTTCCCGGTACCGGTATAGTAAAGCTGTTGTATTCGTACAAAACGAGCTCCGTACGTTCATAGTACGGTTAAAATAACCTCTCGTTAGGCTCAAAATACTCACACCGTACAACTATAGTACCATACATGAACGGACCGCTTTTTTTTCTTTGCATGTATATGTGTGTATATATATATATATATATTAAATAAAACGGGAAACTATTTTGGATTATTGATTTATTTCCGTTAACTTGGCAAACATCTTCACAATTTACAAAGATTGCTTAGAATTTACAAATTCTTTTTACAATTTTACGAAAGATTTTTACAATTGACGAAATTTGCTTACAATTTACAAAAATTTCTTACAATTTACAACTTTTTTTTACAATTTACGAAAATTTCTTACAGATTGCTTACAATTTCGTTTTGACAATTTATACATTTTTTGGTTTTTAAATTTATATACAACTTTCAACAATTTTATATTGTCGCAATTTTAACAATTTTTCGTTTCTATAACTTTTGTCTTTAAACATTGAATTCCAGAAATGTTCACTTTGTTTTCCAAAAGTTCCGAAAATTCGTTTTGTATTAGAAAACAAAGCGAATTGCGACAGTTCTTTATTTTAATAACTTTGACAAATGTGCATTACATTTTCTGAAATTTTCAAAACAAGGCGAATTTACAATTTTTGCTTTTTCGGTTTCTACTGTTTTTTAATTTTGTGGTTTTTGACATTTGTACAGTTTTTAACAACTTTTCATTGTCGTAATTTAAAAAAAATTTATTTTCATTACTTTAACAATTGAGAATTGGATTTTTAGAAACGTTTGCTTTGTTTTCCAAAGCGAGAATGCGTTTTGATTTGAGAAACAAAGTGAATTGGGACAATTTCTTATTTTTATTACTTTTACAATTGCACATTAGATTATCAGAAATTTTTGCTTTCTTTTCCACAGCGAAACTTCGTTATATTTTGGAAACAATTGGGCCCAGGATTTTCGGAACTTTTCGCTTTGTTTCAACCGCCGCCACCCGCCACACATCGGCGGTGGCACAATACAATTGTGCCACGCGTTTCGGTATTCTCGTGCTCGTCTCCATTATACGAAGATTGTTGGCCTCGAGTTTGAACATGACGGAATTGGTGCGAGCAACGTGATAATTGTCGGGATCTTGTCTTAGCAGTAGTGGCACTCCGTTCGCCACGTTCACGGTGCCCAGCACGTCCACATCGTCGTCCGAATTAAAATCGGTAAAATCCAAGTCGCACGACTCCAATTTGTTCACGAACTCCTCCTCTCGGGGCACCTCGTTTTCTGATTTCTCGTACCTCGTTCTCCATTTCTCAATTACCTCGGCCCATAAGTAGATTGCGGGATCGACTACAAAAAACACACATTATCTACAAAAAAATATATATCAGTATATATTCAATGTCATCGCGCATTTGCGACAAAAAATGGACCTGAAAAATATGACCTCCTCAATTGTCTATATCTCCTAATACTAATTATAATTATAATGATATTAACAGTGAACACTTTTAATCAAAGTTGAAAGTATAATATTAATTTAGCGAAAAATAAAAAAAATTGAATATTTGAGGATAAGAAACAAAATACTTTTCTTTTTTTTACAAACGAATCGTTAAAAACAATATTTACAACAATTTTAACGATATTTCAGGTTTGTGCAAAGGCCACTAATTTAAAGAATATCTGTATAAACTTTCAAGTTGATTGGCTTATTACTTTTTGAGTTACATTTCACGTCGCAAAAAAAATACGTTTCGAGCAAAACGCGTTCGAAATTTTCGTCCTTAAGGCACAACACCACTGTGACCCCCTGTTTTTTTGCCATATTTTAAGAATTTTTTTTTGTGGGAAAAGAAAGCGATATTCGAAATTTTTTTTGTTTTGTTCGTTGTTTATTGAAGATACATAAAAAAAAATTGAAAATTTTTCACGCCCCATGGTGACGCTGGGGAAGCTCCCGCGTCAGGTACTGTTGCCTCTGCAGTGGTTCGCGGCACGCAGCAGAACTCTCTTCAAAGTCGATCTGAAAAAAAAATACCGAGTGTTTTCGTTAATAATATATTTTGAAGAGAAGTACATAGGGATTTGAAAAAATATTGATTTTTAAAAAATAGGCACGCTTTTGAAATTAAAGGACGATTTTCGAGCAAAATTTCTCGTCGAAAATAGGCTATAACTATTTTTATTATTGAGATATCGAAAAAATCCTATGTACTTCTTTAGATAATCTAGTTTTATTGATGCAGTCCAAATTTGCAGTCGATCGGATAAAAATTGCTCGAGTTCTGCTGCGTGCCGCACTCAAAAAAGTGGTTTTGAGAAAAAAGCGTTCAAAGTTTTAGGTTTGTTAATTTATGCGATAAATTGGAAAAAAAAATTGTTACCTTTAATCAGCGATGCCAGCACCATATAGCTGGCCTTCAAGAAGCAAATCATTGTCCCTAGCCTCTTTTCTCGAACTTGTAAAGGCTCTTCTTGCCTCTTTTGCAGCATCTGTGAGCGAGCGCTCCGCCAGCTCGATCCGCGCTGCGTCGGTTTCAAAGCAAAAATTGAAACAATTTGGGCCGATAGTTATCCCCAACGTCTCCAAAACTTTCATGAGGCTTCTCAGGCCATCATTGAATAATAATACCGCGATATCAGCTGCAATATCGATGATTTTTTGCTCCCGGACTGACACTTGGGGGCTATTGCCCAAACTGATTTGTTGTAGCTTTCGTTGTTGTTTTGCGTGAAGCCGCCCAAACAACGCTGCAGCAAATCGTCTCTGCTCAAATTTATATATCCCGGTATACCTGCCGACCCTGAGGCGCGCAGCTGCGCGGGACCCCGAGCGTCACGGAGCGCTGCACCGCTCCACAAAATATTCAATATCTCCGAAAATAATTATTTTTTCGACCTGGGTCCAACGGCATCTTAATCTTAAATGTATTTTAGATTTTTCTAGATGGTTTTCAAAAAATCGATTTTTTGAAGCCGTCACAGTGGTGTTGTCCCTTAAAAAGTACGAGACGACGGCGCAGTGGAAGACTGAGTGTGTACCGGGACGCGGAATTGGAAACATTATTGAAGGAAAATTCGAGCCAAACGATTTATTGTTATGTTTTATTCAAATACTTGGAATAAACATAAAGATTTCGACGTACGGTCGAATACTTCTAATAAAACAGAAACTACCGTTCGTTCACAATAAATGCCATTTTCGATTTAAAAAAACGGTGGAGACATTTCTTCATGAAATAAATAATTTTTTTCATTTACCTTGAGAAAAGGGAGAGTCAAAGCGGAAAGAATTGCGTAAAAGAAACACTTACCCTGTGTTCGAATTTCCATCAATTTAGCGTATTCTCAAATATTAAATTTAAAGTGTTTACAAATTTCTGTTGCTATGCGCGATTGTAGTCCCGGCTCTTCGCGACGGATTAGGACGTACGTACGCAAAAACAAGAGCGATTTCGTACTCCCGAATTACCCTTCGGCCCTCGCGATCCTCGGACCCGGTAATACGCGCGTTCTTACCGAAAATTCAGTACTCCTCCGAGCGTCGAATAGCAAAGATAATCTCGCGCTACTCGATCTCGTTTTTCGTCCTTTATACGAAATTTCAAGAATTCACGCAACTTGCACTACCTCCAAGTTGCGCTTAATATCAAACCTCGCGTAACCCGCAACTTCGTCCGCCGTGTGATCCACGCGTAGACACTTAATAAACATTTTAGTAAAACGTAACGACTATTCCAGTGTTTCTTCGTTGTCGGCGCGACCCAAGTTTTCCTTATCCTCAAGAATTATTCCCGTGTTTGAATCGGCGCAAAAATAATATTAAATATACGATCCCACGTTTATCGAAGGACGTGCGCGATCATATTTAAGGTCCTTCGAGCCGGATAATTAACAATTAAACGAGTGTAATTTGGCGAGTGTTAAGTGAAATCTTCCAGTTTCAAGTTCAGTGAAGACTATCACAGTTCGCGCCTCAAGGCCAACTTCGTTTTCATTACACGACGATGCCTGTGCCTTTCGACTTATAATAATACAGCGTACCGAACGCTGCTGGAATATTTTCGCTAAAAGTATACCACGTAAGAACTTTTCGTGTTCTCTTGTTATCGTTCTCGCTAGAGAAATTATTTCGCGCTCTTCCACGCGAAATTGGAGATAGAGCTGTACTCGCGTACAACAAGCTCCTTCGACCCGCTCGGTCAACCCGAACGTCAACAATCGCTCTCTCTCTCTCTCTCTGTCACTCACATCGTGACAGAGGACTCATCTCATACCTGCTTCTTCCAAACGAATAACACGCAGTCGTTATTCTCTTTCGAGTCAGTACAAATTTACTGGATCAAAATACAGTAAAAAAAAATGACCGTTTTCGATGATCTGCTCATCGCGCAAACCGCGCAATTCAATCAAATAAGGAGAATTTGGCCGAACTACAAAAAGCTCGGCAAGGACAAGTTCACCGCCTCGAAAACGCGCACACGCCTTTCGAGCTTACAAGAACTCTGGTCAGCTTGTTGCGCTCGAGATGTACTATTGCAACGGAAGGCGCCAGAAGCGCAACTCGAACACGAGTACTTCGCCAAGGACGAGTTCCTGAGTGCCGAAAATGATTACGAAGACGCCCTTGATCAACTCACAGAAATTCTCGATCAACAAGAGAAACAACAACGGACAGCTCCAACGATCTCGAACGCCACGATGATTGGAGAAACACCCGGACCATCCACCTTCGCGCTCCCGCGTATCACCATCCCGAAGTTCAACGGCGAGCCGACCCGGTGGGAGACTTTTCGGGATTCTTTCAAGGCGTTAGTTGGTGAGAATGTATCGCTCACCCCAGGGCAAAAAATGTATTATTTAAAATCGTTTCTCGAGGGCAACGCGGCTCTCATGCTCGACCACGTATCGGTTTCCGACGCCAATTACGAAGGCGCTTGGAAAATACTCAACGATGAGTACGACAACATGCGTGCGTTAGTTCTCGCGCACATTCACGCGTTCGTAAGTTTACCAACTATGAAATTAGAAACCGAGTCTGAATTAAAACGCCTACGCGACACGGTCAACTCCTCGCTAAACGCGTTAAAAAACTTAGGACGTTCTGTCGAATACTGGGACGATTTATTAGTTTATTTGGTTGCGCAAAAACTCAGTACACGTACGCGTACCGCCTGGAATTTGAGTCTAGGTGCGTCAAACGATTTTCCATCGTTCCAATATTTGAAAGACTTTTTAACTGAAAGAATTCGAGGTATTACGCCAGTTCAAGTCGACACCTCGCATAACGCGTCCCGCGCAAATTCGTCCCCCAATAAATCCCTGCTCAAAACGCAACGATTAACACAACGCACGAGTTTCCGAACTCCGTCTTACTCGCGACCGCTTGGATCAAATTACGCACTCCAGAAGAGCGCGTCGTGAAAGTGCGAGCCTTACTCGATCAAGGGTCGACACATAGCTTCATTTCTGAAGCAATCGCTCAAAAATTACGTACTTCGCGTCATCGCGCGAATCTCAACGTCACGTCGTTTGGAGACGCCTTTTCCGGACGTGCGACTTCTCGAGTACACCTCACTCTCGAGTCGTGTAACGACCAAGGCACTCGCTTACCTATGGTCGCTTACGTGTATCAAAAAATAACTTCGTATGCTGCGCGACTCTCGCGTCAAGTAGGCTCTTGGCCGCACCTCAAAGGATTAGCTCTCGCCGATCCCGATCCTTCCAGCAAGGAACCAATTAACGCTTTAATCGGAGCCGATCTTTACGGCTACATCCTGCTCGAATCTCTTCGAAAAGGTCCGATTGGGTCACCGACGGCCCAACTCACTACTTTGGGATGGATAATCTCCGGCCCCACGGATACAACGCGCGTTACGCCCGCGTTGATAAATTCTGCGACACATTGCGCGCTCATCACCGACGACGACGCGTCAATCAGACGTTTTTGGGAAATTGAAGAAATTCCCGCAAAACAATTTCTTACGCCCGAGGAGGAGGAATGCGAAGACCATTTCATTAAAACGCATTCCCGCGATCCCTCCGGTCGCTACGTTTTACGATTGCCTTTTTGCGGTAATTCCGTTCCCGATCTGGGCAACAGTTTCCAGATCGCGCTTACCCGATACGCGCATCACGAAACGCGTCTCAAGAAAAAACCGGAGCTTGTAAGCGAATACTCCGGTTTCTTAAAAGAATATGAATCGCTGGGACATATGGAAAAGGTCCGCGAACCTGACGCGATCCTTAACCCAGTTTACATTCCGCATCACCCTGTTATCCGTGATAGCAGCTCCACTACGCGAATTCGCGTGGTCTTTAACGCGTCTAGCGTCACCTCGAACGGCACGTCTTTGAATCACCATCTGCACATCGGCCCCAAACTACAGCGTGAAATCGGCGGCGTCCTATCAAGCTGGCGACGACACCGTTTCGTTTATATCGCGGATATTGAGAAAATGTTCCGCCAAATCCTCGTTCACCGCGACGACACCGATTATCAACGCATTGTCTTTCGACCAGAACCCGACGGTCCAGTACAGAAATATCGTCTGTTAACCGTAACGTACGGTACCGCGAGCGCGCCATATCTAGCCAACCGCGTACTACTGCAACTCGCCGACGACGAGGGCAGCGCGTTTCCCACTGCCATCGACGTAATCCGCAATTCGACTTACGTAGACGACGTTTTATTCGGCGCAGATGATCTCGAAAGCGCACGAACAATCCGCACTCAACTCGTGTCACTGCTAAAACGCGGTGGGTTTAATCTACGCAAATGGTCCGCGAACGATATTGAATTATTAGCGGACATTCCTGCAGTAGGTCACGACCTCGCCATCGACCTATCAAAGGACGACTCGGCCGTATTAAAAATGCTTGGCATCACGTGGCTTCCCAAAGAAGACGCGTTTAGCTTTCAAATCGCAGAAATTGCAGAAACGCGCAGTACTAAGCGCTCGGGGCTTTCGCTGATTGCACGTTTGTTCGACCCACTCGGTTGGGCTTCACCAGTCATTATTAACGCCAAGATACTCATGCAAGACCTATGGCTTGCAAAAATTGATTGGGACGCCGCAGTTCCTCCATCGCTCTTGGAAAGGTGGAATTCTTATCGGCATGATCTGCCTAAATTATCAACCTTACGCATTCCTCGCTGGATTAGCACCACTGCGCAAGAACATTGTGCCATCGAGCTCCACGGTTTCGCGGACGCGTCACAACGCGCGTTCTCCGCGGTCGTGTATGTACGAGTCTTGAACTCTCCCTCCGACATATCCGTTTCACTATTAGCGGCCAAATCTAAAGTCGCTCCACTTCAGACAGTCTCCATTCCGCGACTCGAACTGAATGGAGTCGTATTGCTTGTTCGACTGATTGAATACGTCAAACGACAATTAAAATTCGAATCAATTCCCGTGCATGGTTGGACCGACTCAACCGTCGCACTCGCGTGGCTCACCCAGCACCCTTCCCGCTGGAAGCCTTACGTCGCAAATCGGGTCTCCGAGATCCAAACTAAAATGCCCGAGATTAAGTGGCATCATGTCCCTACGCGCGATAATCCCGCGGATTGCGCGTCTCGGGGAATTCCCGTTGATGAATTCCTACAACACCCACTCTGGTGGTCAGGCCCATCTTGGCTTCGCCAGAATTCCGCGTTTTGGCCGAATGCACGACCTTGCGCGACCTCGGACGACGCAGTCGATCCACAAATCGTTCTCCAAGAACAACGCTCCTCAGCGACGACTCACATCGTACAAGATACGGAGGAGTGGGACTTTCCCTCCCGCTTTTCAAGCTGGGGAAAACTGCTTCGAGTTACGGTTATTATTTTCCACTGGCTACGCAAATACCGAACTCGCAAACCCGACCAATCCGCAGCCTCAACTACTCAACTAGTTGAGAACTTAAACGAAGCACGCGACTTTTGGGTCCGCCGCGTTCAACACGCATCCTTCAAGGCGGAAATTCAAGCGCTGCAATCAAATACGGCACTGCCGCGGTCAAGCCCCCTCAAGCCGCTTAATCCGTTTCTCGACGAGAACGATCAGCTGCGTCTTGGCGGGCGGTTGCGTCACTCGTTCCTTTCTTATGACGAACGATTTCCACGCATTCTACCGCGGCATCACATAAGTGAATTAATCATCGATCAAACGCATTTACGCTCATTGCACGGAGGCAGTCAGCTCACGTTGCGACTTCTTCGCCAAAATTATTGGATTCTCGGTGCGAGATCCCTCGTTAAAGCTCGGATCAATAGGTGTATAACGTGCGTCCGCGAACGCGCTGTTACTGCCAGTCAACTCATGGGGGACCTTCCCTCTCCTCGAGTCAATCCGTCGCCTCCGTTCTCACATTGTGGCGTGGACTATGCCGGTCCATTCCAGGTAATCCCGTATGTAGGACGAGGCCAAAAGGCGCGAAAATATTACGTGGCACTCTTCGTTTGCCTCGCAACACGCGCCGTGCACCTCGAATACGTCGATGACTACGCGACTTCCGGTTTCCTTGCCGCTTTTCAACGATTCATGAGTAGACGCGGTCGACCGATCGACGTTTACAGCGACAACGGAACGAATTTTCAAGGCGCTGATAACGAATTGCGCCGAACATTCGTGGCCACTCTCAAGAATTCTGCCTTACGTGATAACCTCATGATGGATGGAATCCGTTGGCATTTTATTCCGGCCTCTGCGCCTCACTTCGGCGGACTGTGGGAAGCTGGAGTGAAAAGCTTTAAGCATCATTTGAAGCGCGTTGTCGGCGCTCATACGTTGTCTCAGCTCGAGCTGTCAACGCTATTATGCAAAATCGAAGCGTGTCTTAATTCACGCCCACTGTCACCCCTCCGCGATGATCCGGAGAGTTTCGACGCACTCACTCCCGGACATTTTTTAATCGGTCGCCCTTTACTCAGCAACCCCGAGCCCTCTTTGCTCGACTTAAAAGAAAACCAGCTTTCCCGTTGGCAAAAGGTGCAGGCTATGCACGAGCATGTCTGGAAAGCTTGGAGGCAAGATTATTTGTGCACGCTGCAACAGCGGGCAAAATGGCGCACGTCTTCGCCGTCCCTAAAAATCGGAGCGCTCGTACTCCTCAAAAACGAATTACTCCCGCCGTCGCGATGGGAATTAGCTCGCGTACTCGATACGCACCCAGGTCCCGATGGTCTAGTTCGCGTCGTAACGCTACGTACCGCGAAAACGATTTTAAAGCGCCCCATTACGAAAGTGTGTCCCCTTCCTTGCGATTCAGCTCCAAGCGCCCCGGAGCTTTAATTTTTTTTTCTAGATCTTAAGTTTTCGATTTACTGTCGGGTTTCTAATGTAAAATTCTTTGTTAGTTAGTAAGTTCTCGCAATTAATGTCGGGTCTAAAATTGTACTTGCGAAAAGATCACATGGCAAGCGCTGCGAGAATCTTGAAGCATTTCGTTCCATTCGGAACGAGGCGAGCGGTATGTTCGAATTTCCATCAATTTAGCGTATTCTCAAATATTAAATTTAAAGTGTTTACAAATTTCTGTTGCTATGCGCGATTGTAGTCCCGGCTCTTCGCGACGGATTAGGACGTACGTACGCAAAAACAAGAGCGATTTCGTACTCCCGAATTACCCTTCGGCCCTCGCGATCCTCGGACCCGGTAATACGCGCGTTCTTACCGAAAATTCAGTACTCCTCCGAGCGTCGAATAGCAAAGATAATCTCGCGCTACTCGATCTCGTTTTTCGTCCTTTATACGAAATTTCAAGAATTCACGCAACTTGCACTACCTCCAAGTTGCGCTTAATATCAAACCTCGCGTAACCCGCAACTTCGTCCGCCGTGTGATCCACGCGTAGACACTTAATAAACATTTTAGTAAAACGTAACGACTATTCCAGTGTTTCTTCGTTGTCGGCGCGACCCAAGTTTTCCTTATCCTCAAGAATTATTCCCGTGTTTGAATCGGCGCAAAAATAATATTAAATATACGATCCCACGTTTATCGAAGGACGTGCGCGATCACCCTGTTAAAAAAGTTTGTCTTTATCCAAAATGGCACTTGGTGCAACGCTTTCCGTCGAATCTCGCAGATTCCTCGGATGTCTTGAAGTTTTCCTTTTCACACGTCCGGTAACGCATGATACAACACTCTCTCACTTTAATTATAGCTCTCGTTAAGCGACGAAAATTGATATTTTTCGCACAATTGTACTTTTTATTTGCCATCTCGTCCGGCGTAACGATTTGTCACTAATGCGGCTTCGGTGCAAACTAAAGTGAAGTGGTGTCCACGCCGGCGGGTTTGGGGCGCTGTCTACAGACCGGCTTAAGATGGTGAAATAAGCTGTCCTCCCGTGCCTATTTAATAACTGTTACAGATGGCATATTCATATACTTTTTCAAGGAATTATATGAAAGAATGTTATTCTTATAAAAACACTTCCTCTTGCATACGCGTATTTATAAAAATGTAATACGCCATACCGGCCATGTACGATGGTCGGTATGGCGTACTAGTACCGTACCGGTACGGTAACAGTACGCCGTAGTGCTCGTGCACGATTCGCTCGAATCGTACGGCGTATTGGTACGGTAACATTACGCCGTACTGCTCGTGTACGATTCGCTCGAATCGCACGGCGTACCGGTACCGTAACATTACGCCGTGTATTAGTACGCCGTGACAGTACGGTAATGGTACGGTAACTTCACGCCGTGAAGTGCCCTATGGGAATCGTACGCTGTTCTATTTGGGCTGTACTAATGGCACGCTTGGTTAACTGGGCTCTGCTATAGGCTCCTTGGTACCTATCTGACGCGGTCGGAGCGTCGCCAGTAAACATTGCCCAATCGTAACCTCATTCGTGATGGATATAATAATCGATACAACGGGCCAAGCGGATCTTGCGTTGAGGGATCAATTATTGGAAAGCGACGAGGACGATGCAACTCTCCACGAGAGCGGTAATCATAACTGCCACTTAAAAAATAATTGTCGCGATTTCGGTTCACGAAAACACGTGTACGAGAGGTTAGTTTCACGTTCGCGCATTCGAGGCACGCGATTATTCATTGGGAATTTTCAGGACTCCAGCCGGCTTCATTACCGAAGAAAACGAAAAAGAGAAAGAAAAAGAAAAAGGTCGAAATCGCAGAGGAAACTGAAGTGAAAAAGATCTCCAGCATGGACATCGATCTGGACGAGTTTGAGAGGGATATGGGCTGGACGAACAAGCGCAAGAGGCAGCCCAGCAGGATCATCAACATTGACAAATTGACCAAGGCTATCGATCCGGTAGAAAAAGTACTCGCAAAGACCGCGATAAAAGCTGGCTTTGAGCAATTGGAGACTGTACCAAGGTACGAGGAGAGTGTTAAGAGACTGCGCCGTCAGAGACGGACGGAGCGTGAAAAGACCAAAGGCAAAAAGTGGTTCAACATGCCGGCGACTGAAGTGACGGAAGAGATAAAGCACGATTTGGAAGTGTTACAAATGAGATCGGCACTTGATCCCAAACGTTTCTACAAGAAGAACGACATGAACGTGCTGCCCAAGTACTTCCAAATCGGCAAAGTGGTAGACACGCCTCTCGACTTTTACAACGGACGTTTAACTAAGAAAGAGCGCAAACGCACTATCGTCGACGAGCTTATGGCTAACGCGGAATTCGCCAAATTCAACAAGAGAAAGTACAAAGAGATACTGGATGAGAAGCGCAAGTTACACTACAAGGCGCACAAACACGCGAGAAAACTGAAAGACAAAAAGAAATAAACAGAAACTCTGCATCTCTTTTCAACTGTGGATGTATATACTGCAAAACAACCAGTAAAAGGTCATCTTACTGTCAAGAGCGGATGCTGTGTGTTAGTCAGTGACGATTTTTTTTAATCACTCGTCTAGATGCTGCTGCTGTGTCTTGATACACTTATGCTACGGTGTGACGAACCATGAAATTCAACTCGTAGCCCGTCAAACATTGTTATTGGTAATGACCAAAACTCGCGGCAAATCTGTGCACTCTGACTAAAGTCGGAGCAGCAGGGCTGGATAACTCTTTTCCTCTTTTGGTTAACACGAAAATTCACTGTATCTTCTTGAGATTGAAATATGCATTGTTGATGAGTAATAAAAATGAATTTTTTTCAATTGCTCAAATATATTTTGGTAAACTGTGGGTTCAATCATTTTATAAGCCTTCAAATGCTTGTTTAGAGATGTACTATCTAAATTTGACGAAAAAAATGTTCATTCCAGTCCATAAATAAAACGGGAAAATCAAATAAAATAAAATTAATTAATGTAAATGAGGACATAAAAAAGATTCTTTGTTGCATTCCAATGATGCAGACTTCAACACTGTGCGTCTCCAAATCTTAAATATTTCAACAGCTGATAGACATATGTCAAATACGCTTAAAAGTTCTTGAATCTGGTATTCAAAGCTTTGCACAGCGTTTTTGAAAATTACTATATTGTTTTTACGCAAATTGCAGCTATTTGGAAAATGCCTTCTGTATGGTATTGAAGTTTGCATCGTTGGAATGCAACGGAAATTGATATTTCTGTATTGCTTCGATTTCTTTTAGCCGATTTTACCAAAAAAATTCTCGGCCATTTTTAAGCAACTTATTTGTAGATTTACTATATAAAGCTGCAAAAAAAGATTTTGGGCGATATTAAAAATGGGGAAATGAATAGATTTTTTTTTTAAACTTTCGTTGCAATCAAACGATGCGAAGTTTAACATCATCCTTTTGTTGTTTACGACACGGTACATGCATTGCTCAAATACATTTAATCTGAGTAAAATAATGCTGCCGAGATGTTTAAAAAATCTTTTTTAAGCTGTATAGCTCAACTTTAAGAATATTCAACCAGATTCTATTAAAATTTAATCTTGAAGAACGATTTTTTCGTGTAATTCTGATGAGAAAAGACCATTAGCTAGCGTTGCCCCTAATGTACTTAGGAAGCTCAGATATTGTATGATTTTTTAAATATCTAATATTGCTATTTAGAGGGGTAAAAATTGGAAAAAAATTAACACATCGTTATATATCGATATATATATATATATCGAAGAGAAAAAAGAACTGTTCGAACGTGACGAATTTTTATTGTTCCCAAAGATTGGAAAAGTATTCTTGTTCATGTAAAAGATTAAGATATCAATGATAGCCGCTGGTTATTTCTATGGAAGCGCCGTTCACGTACGAACTCCTGTCCGAAGCCAAGAAGAGTACAAGCTCCGCGACCTCGTCCGCTTCTCCGATTCTGCCCAGAGGTATTTTCTTCAGGAATATGCGTTTCAAGTTCTCTGGAATGGTTTTTATCATCTCCGTGTTGATTATTCCCGGAAGCACAGCGTTCACTCGTATGCCAAATCTTCAAAATAACAAAGGAGCCTTCCGCAATTACAATGCGAAAGGACGCAAGGCGTAGAAAACGTAATGCGTCGTACGTTCCGAATTCCATCGATGCACTTTTCGTCAGAGCCTCTACTCCAGCCTTCGACGCTGCGTAGTTGCTCTGGCCGATGTTCCCTGTTTTTCCCACAATTGAACCTACGTTTACGATCGAAGCCCCCGCGGAGCATTTCGATTCTAACATCCTGTTGGTAGCGGCCTGTGTCACTAGGAACGTTCCTTTCAAATTGATTTCCAGAACTCTGTCGAAGTCCGCTGCGCTCAGCTTCAGTAGAAAATGATCCCTCGTTATGCCCGCGGAATTGACCAAGATCGTTGGTGGCTGCGAAAATATTGAGAACCTTTTTAAAAGCGTTGTCAACGCTTTCGAGACTCGATACATCGACATCCAGTGCCGCATGGTGACTTTACAATGTGCTCTGATTTGAAAAATGATATACCTATATTAGAAAATGCACTGAAAAATATATATTTATAACGTGTATCCCACAATATATATGTATAGATTTTTTACGTACACTCATCTCTTCTCTACATACAATAAAAGTGTAAGCTCCGTAAGTTTGGCCGTTCAAAACGCGAGAAATACTGAATCGATTTCGATAAATCTTTCTTTCGAGCACGAACGAATACACAAATAACAAACGAAGAAACAAAAATTTACGAACAATGAGCAGGCAATCTCTACAAATCCGTCAATCGCTATCTCTACGAATAATGAAACTGTGAGGAATGCTTCGTCTGTAATTTTTAGAAAATTCGAGAGAGAGATTTTGGTGGACAAGAATGCCACAAGGTGAGGTAGTGCGGACCCTTTTCCGTAGCTTATGTAAGATATTCCATAATTTCACCAATTTTTTAAAAATAGAATTGATCGAGTAGTTGTGCTATCGATAGGATTTCAACGCGGGCGAAGACAAGTGGACAGCTAGTTTGTACATAAAAGGTGTCCCATTTTAGAAGCATACCTCAAATAAGTCGAGGCAATGAAATCGTACAAACAAGTTTTCATGTAGAAGATTTACCAATTCGAGAGAAGCCATGACTGAAAAGATTCAACATTACTTTGGGTTTGAAAAGTATTCGCAAAGCGATTATTCCCCAAAATGTACGGAGTTTTTTTTTTCAAAGTCCGAACACTCAAAAACATTCTAGCAGTTCGTAATATTCAGGGGGTCGATGAATGTTTTCGGTTGTTGAAATCGGCAACCCAAATGAGTTCTTCGTTCCCCTCCGCGGGTAACTTTCGCGGTAACTTTCATTCTTTTGATGCCGAAAACAAAAACATTCTGTTTTACCAACAAAAAAAACGGAGCGATAGAGAATTCTACGACCGGGATTGACAGTTTCAGGTAAGTATATTGGCATCTTTTTAACACAAAACACCGAAAAATCCGTATTAAAAAAAATGATACTAACAAAGTACATCACTTAAGTGTCCACCTTTGATTTTGTTGAAACTCATATATGTGATAACGCATTGAAAACTATTAGACATGTATTTTTTGGTATCGGCGGAAATACGATTTGAAGTGGGGAAACTACCCCTAAAAAAGGCGGGTTAGCCCCTTATTCAATTTTGTTTTGTTTCAATACTTCTATAGTGGATTTTTCATCGGTTTACATTAGAAGGATTGTAGTTTTTGTTCCATTCAGATCGGTGGTTTGCTTGTGAGTGATACTGCAAAATCAGCTCCCGATACGCTTTTCTTTGAGGGGTGGTTTTCCCTTTTAAAGCCGTTTTTCCACCATTAAAAAAAATACGTATGGCTAGAGGTTTTCAATGCTTTATTACATATATGAATTTCAATAAAATCGAAGGCGGACACTTAAGGGGTTACCCCCACTTGCGATTTTGAAAAAATCGATTTTTTTTATTGCATTTTTTTGAAGTGCAATTTGAAGTGCAGTTTTTTTGATGCCCGGAATAGATGACTCTATGTAAGTTTACAAAAAAAAATATTTTCTTCGTGTAAACTGAAATTGAAACTTTAAACGCGTTTTTCTCAAAATGGCATTTCTGAAGTCGGTGACCAAGATTACTCGAACACTAATGAACCGATCGTCTTGAAATTTTGCAGGCTTATTTAATACATAAAAATGTAGTCTTTAATCGTTCGATTTTTGTTTCGAAAAAAATGGCCGTTTTATAGCCAAAAAACGGCCGTTTTTTTCGTTAAAATCGAACCATTAACTTTGACTGTCCACCATTTTGTGAAAAATGAATATTTTTTAAAATTCTTCGATTAAAGACTAGTTTATACTTATATTTGATTAATCTCCATCCGCATTTTTTTTTCAGATGATCCACTTCGCCGCAATGTTGGTCACCGCAAACCGTGTATATAAAAACATTATTTCATTGACGGCCCTTTGCCACTAAACAATGTAATATTTTTCAATAAAAAAAATTACTGAAAGTTCTTCAAGATGTGTTCTTTAAGATGGTATATTGATCGATTAACAAAGTTTTGTAGTTTTCTTTAAAAAAATTCATGAAAAAGGCCTTTTTTGCGCTACAAGTGGGGGTAACGCCTTAAGTGATGTGAGCTGAACAAGGTTTTACGAATGCAACTCTACTATCGTCAAGCTTAATAATGCCAATTCATCGTCTTTGTTGGTCATAGAATGATCCTTTTTCGTCATCGAGAGCTACGGTGTTCTATTGGGAGTACAAATAAGTCTCCGCCCTTTGACAAACCATGGCCCCACCAGGAGGTGATGGTTGAAATGTTCACATGTAAAACGTCATATCGTAAGGTTGGAAATCTGCCAAGACTATAACCTTGAAATATTCGCGATTTTGTATCATCATCACATTTTTTTTCGTGTTCAAATATCGAGTTTTGAGTCGAAAAAGCGTAATTCGCAGGAACTTTATTTACTTCTTTAATTTGAAGAAATCTGCAGCTGATCGATTGCTTGTAGAAGCATATGGTGAGGCTGCTTTAAGTGAGAGAAGTTGTCGTGAGTGGTTTCAAAAGTTTAAGAACGGTGAGTTTGACGTCGAAGATAAAGAACGTAGCGGAAGGCCGAAACGAAGACGCGGAATTCTAAGCATTGTTGGAGGGAGATTCGTGCCAATTCATTTTTATACAAGCACAATCGTGAAATTAATTCCCGGGAAGATTGTATAAAAATCTATTCAATAATTCACCATCAATTATCGTCTCCAATATTTCGAGACATGATTCAATACGCCTGGTTTGCCTCATAATTATCAGTTACTAGAAACATTTTCATGAATGTTAATGGGACATGTTTTTGTACGGATGTATGCAAACTCCCTGCGATTATAAAAAATCCGCTTTTGTATGTTGCGCAAGATGTCGCAAAAATTATTGCTTTATTTGTTTCTACGATAATTACCACTGCGGTTTTTGTATATAATTATTATATGAATAAAAATTGAATTTTTCCTTATCGGCTTTGTTATTCTCATTAAAAACCCAATGTTCCTTCTCATATACTTTACGATGAAAGATTTAAAAAACCTACCGTTATGAATTGTTTTATTGGAAAAAAAATAAAATAATTTAAAAAACATGAAAATAATTAAAAAAATAATGTAAATAACTTTTAAAAAATAATGTAGGGATGAGAAACGTTTTGAATAATTGTTAGGATAACAAAAAAAAAATAAGATCTGAAGGAGGAATCGAACACGAGACCTCCTCCGCGAGAACTCATAAGGTGCCAAAGAAACTTTGAATCGATTTTTCTCGGAATTTTCCGAGTAGTGCGTTCTACTACTTTAACCACGTGAGGTGCCAAGGGTCCTCTTTCACCACAAAAAAATTCGGCCAAATCCCCGACCCCACGGTCGTGCCGTCTCCCTGTTAGCTGTGACAGCCTTCGGCTCTAAATACTCCGATAATCTGAACGATTAGATACTTTCATTTCGTGCTGTTATCGGTATTGCGATAACAGCACGAACTGATACGGCGATAACAGAATCCACCATACACGCGAAAAATGGTTTGCATAAAATTATCTACACTAGACTTTTATTCATGTAAAATATTCGAAACACCGGTGCAACGTACAGATATATGCATGCCTGTCACACGATTACTAGCGTCACAGTGCGGCAAGGACATTTTGCGAACGGCATTTATTTACCAGTGTCAGCCCCCTGCAGATGTCCAACCTTATGATATGACGTTTTACATCTGACAATTTCAACCATAACCTCGTGGTGGGGCCATCTTTTGTCAAACGGCGGAGACTTATTTGTACTCCCAATGTAATTCGGAACAACGTATTTTATTATCGGACAAAATCCGAACAGCCATTCCTCAGGGATGAATGACATTTAGGGCGAACGAAAATCGTCATGCCCTGCGCGGCCGAATTCTACAGAGGCCGATACTTTGTTATTCCTAACCCCCTTCCCCCACTATTTATGAGAAAACTGTTCGAAAATTTGTAAGGTTATGTTGACCTTGTACATGGCCTTGACCTTTCTGTGCAATGCTTTTTATTCACTAATAAATTAAATATATGGTTGTAGTTTAGACCACTGTAAAACGTATCGTAAAACGATGTAAAAAAAAGAAAGACCATTGAAGGAAACGTCTAATTTATAAAAAATCATACATCCCATTTGGCCAGCATTGTATTTAGCCCATGGCCAGCTCGATAGTTAGTGCTAACTTTTGCGAAACTTTGCCTTGCTCCTTAGAAACAGAATATTATCCCGAGCGATGAAAACCTGGTGATTATAAATCTCGAACGTTCAAGCTTTAAAACAATGTTTTACAACTATTCTACCGTGATTTCTTGCAGAGATACGGTCACTCAAAAATTGGGGGCATAGTCTTGATTTTATAATTTCCAAACGCCCACGCGTTTACGTACGCGTCACTATCTCGTGTCGTGTGACGATGACCCAATAAATATTTAGCTTGTATACAGGTCTCCAATAAAAATAATCTGTGCATATACCGGATGGTCCAATAACTATTAACCTCTTTAGTAGTTTCAAAAGTATGGGCGTCGGAAAAAAATGGTCTAACAGAAGTTGCATTCTACGATTTTTTGGTACATGAAGTGGCTTAAAAGATGTGACGGTCACCTTTGTATTTTCAAATGGAATGCTCTGTTTTTATGCCTACCGTCCGATAGCGGCGGTTGAGACGAATACAATGACCCACGACACAAGGTAATTAAAGTTGCCTCCGTTTATAAAAAGCGTTTGAGGTGACGGTGGTTCGTATCGAGGCAATACCACAATCTTTCTGTCACCGATTTCTCAGAATTTCTTCATCAGTTCACTTGACAGTTTAATCATAATAAAACTTGTATTGCAACGTTTATCTTTGTAAAGAATTGGATTTTTTTTAGAATTCCTTCAATAAGTCGCGAAGATATTAAACGGCCGAAACTACCTATCTATCAAATGGTTCACCTAAAATCACAGCATTCGATTTAAGGTAGTAGTCTCGGCACAGTCATGTTGAAAAGTTTATTCTCCTCTCAATCGATGAAAGCTTCGAAATATTGTGAAATATCTTTATAACGTAGGTTGTACATCTTATCAGGATGTAAAAACTAATAGTCATGAAGAAAATACCTAATACTTATAATGTTTAGAGTTCCAAAAATAACAACGTTCCCTCTATCACCTCACCCTTACTTTTGTATCAGACTATCCATGCCGGCTGCTAATACGACACTGCGTATACGTATATGCACACACTACTTTAGTCTAGCGAGCGCGGAGATCATGGCAACGTCGCAAGCCCAGCGAATTTTTATCGTGATGTTTAGTATAAACGGAAATGCAAAATTTGTGCTGTGGTCGGAATAATTGAACAAGTGCCACATAAAGGCAAATTTGCCAAACGAAAAACGATCGCCAAAAACGGAAAAGCGGTCGAAATTATGACCCGTGCAAAAAGAGAAATCGAAAAGAAGAACCATGTAGAGGTTATGAACAACCAAAATGTGGGACATTGTATCGTGAGCGTTGAATTGATGCATTTCACTTCGACGAATTGATAATATATATATATATATATATGGTAATATTTATAAAAAAGTGGATATACAAAAATCTGCCGTATCTCTAGATAATTTTCTACCGACGAACGCGTCGAACGCTTGCAGCGCTGCCAGATCGCCGAGTCTAGTCTGTTCCAGTCGCTTCATGGCGCTAGCGCCGCTAGAAATTGCTTAATTTAAATCGCTATATCTCTGAAACTAGACGGTCAAAATTCATATTTTTTAACCCTCTTCGGCATATTTTTCTCTGTAATTGAGAATTTTTTAAGAAAAATCTGTAGAAAAGTTTCGACGGTATTGCATGAAATGTGACAATTTTCACCATTCCTCATAAGAACACGTGTAAAACCGTACAATCTTTACGGCCTTAGGTCACAGAAACGGGTATAAAATCATGTGCGAATTTAACAATTTTTTTCGTATGAAAAAGTGATTCACTCATCAAATTAATTACACATTTATTTAGTATGAATATCAAGCTGTTAGAATTTTTGTTTTTCGATGTTCAAAATGGCTGACTACTCGAAACTTCTCGAAACAGCTTTTTTCCAACTGGCGTGACAAATAACTTCAACAATTTTCACTCGATTTACTTCAAATTTAAAAGTTATGTTCCTAATTGCATTTCGCAGAGAAGTACGTACGGAATTTATGATTGATCGAAAACTTTTTATTTTATGAGCAGTTATAACGAAATTTATCACTAAAAATTCATTTCTTAAGTTCAAATATCTACAACCTTTGAATAAAACAATATTTTTTAAATTCCGTACGTACTGCTCTAGGTATTCTAATGTAGATTGACGAGAATATTTGTTTTTTTGTTCTAGGTAAAAAATTGTGGATGCTAAATGTCACGCTGCGGAGCGCCTAAAAAAAGACAGCAAAAGAAAATATTAGTAGTCGGCCATTTTGTACATCGGAAAAAAAATATATTTTCAAACAGCTTGATATTCATACTAAATAGATGTGTAATTAATTTGATGAATGAATAACTTTTTCATACGAAAAAAATGGTTAAATTCGCACATGATTTTATACCCGTTACTGTAGCCTAACCCCTTAATTGCCAATATCTCGAATACAGAGCGGTGAATCCTTTTGAAATTTTGCAGGTAATCACTTAATAGCGTCTTGAATAGGCCCTCAAGATACAAAAACTACTATCTTAAAAGAAACGTGAGCGAGACTACTACCTTAAGGGACAACACCACTGTGACGGCTTCAAAAAATCGATTTTTTGAAAACCATCTAGAAAAATCTAAAATACATTTAAGATTAAGATGCCGTTGGACCCAGGTCGAAAAAATAATTATTTTCGGAGATATTGAATATTTTGTGGAGCGGTGCAGCGCTCCGTGACGCTCGGGGTCCCGCGTAGCTGCGCGCCTCAGGGTTGGGAGGTATACCGGGATATACAAATTTGAGCAGAGACGATTTGCTGCAGCGTTGTTTGGGCGGCTTCACGCAAAACAACAACGAAAGCTACAACAAATCAGTTTGGGCAATAGCCCCCAAGTGTCAGTCCGGGAGCAAAAAAATCGTCGATATTGCAGCTGATATCGCGGTATTATTATTCAATGATGGCCTGAGAAGCCTCATGAAAGTTTTGGAGACGTTGGGGATAACTATCGGCCCAAATTGTTTCAATTTTTGCGTTGAAACCGACGCAGCGCGGATCGAGCTGGCGGAGCGCTCGCTCACAGACGCTGCAAAAGAGGCAAGAAGAGCCTCTACAAGTTCGAGAAAACATGCTAGGTACAATGATTTGCTTCTTGAAGGCCAGCTATATGGTGCCGGCATCGCTGATTAAAGGTAAAATTTTTTTTTCCAATTTATCGCATAAATTAACAAACCTAAAACTTTGAACGCGTTTTTCTCAAAACCACTTTTTTGAGTGCGGCACGCAGCAGAACTCGAGCAATTTTTATCCGATCGACTTCAAATTTGGACTGCATCAATAAAACTAGATTATCTAAAGAAGTACATAGGATTTTTTTGATATCTCAATAATAAAAAAAGTTATAGCCTATTTTCGACGAGAAATTTTGCTCGAAAATCGTCCTTTAATTTCAAAAGCGTGCCTATTTTTTTAAAATCAATATTTTTTCAAATCCCTATGTACTTCTCTTCAAAATATCATATTATTAACGAAAACACTCGGTATTTTTTTCAGATCGACTTTGAAGAGAGTTCTGCTGCGTGCCGCGAACCACTGCAGAGGCAACAGTACCTGACGCGGGAGCTTCCCCAGTGTCACCATGGGGCGTGAAAAATTTGAAAAAAAATTTTTATGTATTTTCAATAAACAACGAACAAAACAAAAAATAATTTTCGAATATCTCTTTTTTTCCCACAAAAAAAATTCTTGAAAAATGGCAAAAAAAACAGGGGGTCACAGTGGTGTTGTGTCTTAAAAAACGAAGGTGAGCCTCGTATCTTGGAAGCAACTCCACCTACCGAAAAATCGTAATCACCATCCGATGACCTCTTCTGCACAATGCAACTTCTGTTAGATAATTTTTTTCCGACACTCATAGTTTCGAACATATGGAAGGTGCTTATAGTTACTGGGGCACCCGGTATACATCATTACATATATATTTAATGTTCCCTTCATAAAAGAAACGATATATTTTTTCTAGTCTCAATACGGTATATAACCATTTAAGGGGTTACCCCCACTTGCGATTTTGAAAAAATCGATTTTTTTTATTGCATTTTTTTGAAGTGCAATTTGAATTGCAGTTTTTTTTGGATGCCCGGAATAGATGACTCTATGTAAGTTTACAAAAAAAAATATTTTCTTCGTATAAACTGAAATTGAAACTTTAAACGCGTTTTTCTCAAAATGGCATTACTGAAGTCGGTGACCAAGATTACTCGAACACTAATGAACCGATCTTCTTGAAATTTTGCAGGCTTATTTAATACATAAAAATGTAGTCTTTAATCGTTCGATTTTTTTCGTTAAAATCGAACCATTAACTTTGACTGTCCGCCATTTTGTGAAAAATGAATATTTTTTAAAATCCTTCGATTGAAGACTAGTTTATACTTATATTTGACTAAATCCATCCGCAATTTTTTTTCAGATGATCCACTTCGCCGCAATGTTGGTCACCGCAAACCGTGTATATAAAAACATTATTTCATTGACGGCCATTTGCCACTAAACAATGTAATATTTTTCAATAAAAAAATTACTGAAAGTTCTTCAAGATGTGTTCTTTAAGATGGTATATTGATCGATTAAAAAAGTTTCGTAGTTTTCTTTAAAAAAATTGATGAAAAAGGCCTTTTTTGCGCTACAAGTGGGGGTAACGCCTTAAAATCGCGACAGTAACTTCTGCACTCTTGATGTTTTGATCGCTGACAACGACCGTTGCCCCTTCCCTTGCGAGAACATTACAAGCCGCTCTACCGATGCCGGAACCCCCACCTGCAAACGAAGCTGCGAACACTTAGCGATTTTTCGATACGAAAGATCAACCGTTTATTCCGAATAAAAAACTTAACCGATATTATTAATCCCCGACCTGTAAAGAACGCAAGTTTCCCGACTAATGTGCTCGCCATCTTTCCAAAGACTGTCTATCTTTATCTGCAAAGTTTCACGTCGGCACGGTCATGACATGTACAAAAAAATGGAATACGTGACCTGGGAGAAGTGAGTGGGGATATTCGGAAGGAATAGACGATCGGTGATAAATGTGAATAAATAAAATACACTAGAAATGATTTAATATTCGTTTTTTTTCGTTCTGGCAAGAGGTGTGTGGTGGATGAGAATATCGAGGTCCAATTAGAAGCGGCTCTCGTTGCCCCGGTAACGATATCATTCGACACTGACGTCAACAGCGTCCGCGGTGACGTCAGTGGAACGCAATACGACTTTGATGTGTTTGCGGAATACGAATGAACTTGAACGCGATACGAAGTGCGTGGGTGTGTGCTCGTTGGGGCTGAAAAAGAGCTATTCCAACAGGATCACGTCAAAGGGCCGTCATTAACGAAACGAATGTTTACGTCGTGGCAAAAATCAGGTCGGATCCATCAACAATATCGGGAGCAACAGGAGCAACAGAAGACATTAGGAGCCACATACGTCAGTGGAAATTCGTTAAGACTTCGAACGCAACCACGCGCTGACGTAGTCGCAGCACACGAGGATAAAAAAAATAATCGTGTCGCGTTTTTCTTTTCTATCACGCAAATTTCTCGCCCATTGTCGACTTAAGGCAATCATTTTCCAACAAAGAGTTGCAATGTAAAGTGTCGCGAATTTTTGTTTTCTCATACCTGATCGAAATAACCTATATCTTTTTTCGAATAAAATTGGTCCAGTATGGTCTAATGCAATGTTCGCGCTGCGAGAACACTCCGTTGTTATTAATAATTATTGATTTATACACCTGTTCAACTTGTACCGCGTATAGCTCGGAGCGTGAGTCTTTGTAGTGAATCTAAGATGACTCGTAGTAATTGCAATTGTTCGACTACACGCGCTTAAAGTGCGCGCCAAAGGCGAATAAAAATCGTGCGAGATTTGCCATATTTATGAAAACTTTTCAAAGAAATGTTAATGGTCAATGGTATCGTTGTCACTCGGAAGACAAACCCGCAGGTAAAGTGTCACTGAATATATCGATACACTGTATAACGTTCCGTGAGGAGGCCGACGAGTCCGTGATCGTAGATACGTACGGTTAAAGTGATACAGTAGACGCTTTCATAGCTGGACCTCTCGTCACTCGTTCGGCTTTACATCCGCAGAATAATCCTTTCGGTGCGCATAGCTCCATTCTTTCGAGCATCTTTTCATCGCCAATCGCGAGTGAGAATTAACGCAGTGTTCGAGAAGAGAAAAAGCAATTCTTCGAAAGATGACTGCAACGTGGCTTTACAACGTCCGTAACTATTCCGTATCCCGACTTTTTCCAAGCTAATTAACCATAATTGTCAACGCAAAAGCGTACAAGGCCGTGCAACATAAACGTGAAATTGGACGAAATTACGCGGCCGTAGACCGTTCGAACGAGGTGCAAACTCAAAATTTGGCGTGCGAGCTGTGCGCAGGCGCGCTGCTGGGTGAGCAGCGGCCGCCACGGGCGGGGGTGGGTAGACGGACGAAGACGAGTATATAGTAGTGAAGATGTCGGGAATTCTGTGATCGTGTACTGTAGCACAGATGGCGTTGGCGGGGTGGGGTGAAATGCGTCGCGAAGGGATCGCAGCCTCGCCGGGGCAAGAGGAAACCGGGGAAGAGAAAGAAATAACCGAGCGATTGTCAGCAGCGGTGGCATATACACCGTCGGTGGTTCGGTGTGTAGGGTGACGGTTTTGTTGTTGGATTAGCAGTAGTGGTTAGGTGGTGGTAGTGCGTGATAACGGCGACGCGAGAAGGCGACAAGGAGAGAAAGACAGAGAGACAGAGAGAGAACCCTGTGTCCACGATGCTGGCCGACGCTGGAAAATGGCCGTGATCGGCGAGCCCAGGTTGAAAACGGTAAATGATAGGGAATTGGCGGGATTATCGGGTCCCAAGTGTTCCGGGAACGTGGTTAGAAAGTCGACGCGACAGGTGCGACTCGTCCCTCCCGACGGTCGGGAACATCCTCGAGCTCGTGCAAAACCGGGAAATGTCGTCAAATCGCGTCGCTCCTGGGCCAGCCGACGCGGACGCTGCCGGTCTCCTCGATCCCGGCGACCTCAGCGACCCAGAGGACGCTTATCTCGACACCGATCCCCTCAGGTCCGAGCTACGAAATATACAGAGTGTCATCAAGGTGACCAGACAAAACATCGATGCTCTCAACAACCGCTTTGCCGGCTTCCAACATCCACCCGCCATTTATCTCACCGAGTATCACGAATTGACCAGCAAACTCCACGAGCTCGAATCCAAGGAACAAAAGCTCAACGAGCTTTTAAACTCTACGCTCGCTGGAACGCAGGACGACGGAAATACAGTAGTCACGACCTCTACAGCCACTCAGAAGTGCCCCAGAACACCCTCCAAATCGTTGCTCAGGGCTCATCTGCCCAATCAACAAAGAACCAGCGTTCAAGTGAGTCCAGCCGGGTAATCGCTAAGGAACCTGATTATCGCCGACCTACCAATAGCATACAGCATCGTATTTGCATTGGTCCGAGAGAATTCTCGACTGGTTTGGCTTTCGTTCCTTGTTCTCCGATGCTCCACATATGGCTGATGGTGTTGTGCTTTCGTGCTATTTTAGTTTGCATTGTTGGAATGCAACGCAATTGTTGTTGTCCTTGGAGATCTACAGTCTGAATTTGCAAACAAAGATTTTCAAAACAGAAGGAATAAAACAATAAGAGAAATCTTGTCACGTTCAAACTATGTACACTTCAATGTCGCCAAGTTTGGGTAATTGGAATGAAAGAAATGTTTTTTTTTTTTACATTTTTATTTCCTTTTGATAGAAAACATTTCTTTGCAGTGTTATACACTATTTTAAAGTTTGCATTGCAGGAATGCAATGAAGATTCTTCTCTATTGGTCTTCTCTCTTTGTGTTTTATATTTTTCAATTTTTTTTTGCTTCTTTACATTAGCTGAGCTTAGCTGAGCTGAATGGGAACACTAAAAAAACGTTTCAGTGATATCTTTTTAACCTTCATCCGTAAAATAAGGGCCAATGTAGAAAAACCAACTTTATCACATTCCAACGATTCAAACTTTATCATGTTTTATATCATAGATCTCTAAACGAGTATCTTGAAGAATAGTAGGTTTTTTTAAGTAAAGAAACATACTTTTATTTAAATTATTTGTATTAACCAGTTTTTGTTTGCCACGTTTAGATTGTAGAATTCAGAAAGAATCCTTAAAGAACATTTAAGTGATTCTCCTAGTAGAAAAGTGTCAAGAAAAATTTAGATAATAACATGTTAATGATTGAATGTATAATCTAATAATTTTTAATGGAGTTGAAATCTATATGAATGAAATGCAACGTACATTCGTTCCTATTCAATTTTCTTTACTCTGTAAAGTCTGTTTTTTTTCCAGTTGTAGGTGATAATATTCAACTAACAATCGTAAAAAAATGTTTAAGTTTTTTGAGTAACATAGACATAGAAAAAAATTCATTTAAAAAGTAAATATATCTATCGTCATTACACTCCAATGATGCAATTTACGATCACCATTTTCATTCTTCGGTTCCTTTGCAGTAGTTGTTTCAAGATCAATGATTCCAATTGTCTCAAACCATTGTTTCCCTACGATGCACTTTTCCAAGCAAGACTATTCATTAGAGATCTATAGGCCAAATTTGGAACATCAGTTTGTAAATAATAACAGAAATGCAGGAGTAAAAAAATAAATAATGAAATTTAGTTGAATTCCAACGATCCAAACTTCAGCATCGGCGAAAAAAAAGTGTCTTACCGCATCGAAGCATAATCTATGAGTTAGCGGATATGCTAAATTTGCATTTGTCGAAGAGAATTGTCGTTTTGCTACGTCAAAGACTAGACTTTCCCAATCGGATTTTCGGAGCTTAGATCGAGCGAATGTTTCTTCCGTAATATAAGGACATTGAAATTTCAGGTTCGAGATGGGTTGTCGCTACGCGACGCATTGGCCAAAGCGATGAAGCTGAGAAACTTGACAACGGAAATGTGCGTAGTGTACATAGTGGGTACGGACGATTCGAAATTTCCCATACCATGGGACACGGACATATCGTCGCTGGAGTGCGACGAGATCTCGGTAGAGATACTCGACAAATTTCCCATCACGACCTCGATATCGCACACATACGTGAGGAAGACGTTCTTCACGCTCGCGTTCTGCGAGTGTTGCCGAAAGTTACTGTTCCAGGGCTTCTACTGCCGAATATGCAACTACAGATTTCATCAGAGGTGCGCGGGTGGTGTGCCCGCGTTGTGTCATCAGGTGAGGATGCAGGATGCTTATTATCAGGCGTTGCTGGCACACAATCCGGAGAGGAGCGCAGGTATACTGCAGCTGCCGCCTGGTTATGGTCTGAGTCGTAGCATGTCGCCATCGCTGGCCGCTTCGAGGAATCAGCGCCATCCGCGTACGCTCGGACAAGAGGATCGCTCGAGTTCGGCGCCGAACGTCTGCTTCAACACTGTGAAGCCATGCACGGGCGAAGGTCTTGGGAGCGCCGAGGAATACGCGAGATCCCAGAGTTTCGGACGTCCGGTAGGCCCGAGCCAGAGTCCGGTATCCCCGGGCAGCAGCCCGACGAAGCACAGCCAATCGACCCAGGCAAGTCCGACGAGCACGCTGCGACCGAAGCGGCCGAGGGCTCGATCGGCCGACGAATCGTCGAAAAATCTGTTGGCGCCACGCGAATCGATCGAGGATTGGGAAATCCCCGCGGACGAGATACTGGTCGGGCCGCGTATAGGCTCTGGCTCCTTCGGCACTGTTTATAAAGCGCACTGGCACGGCCCGATAGCCGTTAAAACCCTCAACGTAAAAATACCCACGTCCGCTCAGCTGCTAGCCTTCAAGAACGAAGTTGCTGTCCTGCGGAAAACTCGCCACGTCAATATACTGCTGTTCATGGGTTGCGTGAGCAAACCCCAATTGGCGATCGTCACCCAGTGGTGCGAGGGCTCCTCGTTGTACAAGCATCTCCACGTCTTTGAGTCCAAGTTTGAGTTGCTCACGCTCATCGAGATTGGGCGACAGACCGCTCAGGGCATGGATTATCTGCACGCCAAAAATATCATTCATCGCGATCTTAAGAGCAACAATATCTTTCTTCACGACGATCTCACCGTGAAGATCGGCGATTTCGGGCTGGCGACCGCCAAGACTCGATGGTCCGGCTCTCAACAGTCCCACCAACCTACCGGCTCGATACTCTGGATGGCACCGGAAGTCATACGCATGGAGAAGAAGAAAGAGAATCCTTACAGCTTTCAGTCGGACGTTTATTCCTTCGGTATCGTACTGTTCGAACTGTTCGCCGGCCAACTGCCCTACTCCAACGTCAGTGACAAGGATCACATACTCTGGAAAGTAGGTAGCGGCTATCTCCGACCGGATCTTCTTAAGCTCCGATCCGATACGCCCAAGGCCCTCAAGAGGCTCACCGAGGATTGCATCAAATTTTTGCGCGACGAGAGACCGATCTTTCGACAAATCCTCGCCAGTCTCGAAGCCCTCATCAGGGGCTTACCCAAAATCACCAGATCGACATCCGAGCCCAATCTCAACAGGACTCAACTGCAATCCGATGATTTCTTGTATGCATGCGCCTCACCCAAAACACCGGTCAACTTTCAATTCGGTGGATTCCCGTTTTATCCTAGCGGCGGCAATATCTAGGGACGCTTTCGCCAGACAGGCGGCTCCGCGCGACAAAGCTCACCGATCGCGATCGTGCGAAGGCACTCGGACGCTGATTGCTGGCGATAAAGCGACACAAACGAGGATACTGACGAGAAAGAGACAACTACGAACGAGGGCTCTCGTTCAATCAGCTGACAATCTTCCTCTAGTTCCTCCGCGAAAGGGGTCGTAAAAAGGCCCGTCGCTTCGAAAATCCACGAAAACAGTGCCAGGTGTACCTTCACCGAAAATCAACTGAAACAAAACATTAAGTGGCATCCTAACCATATATATATATTCTCGTATGTCTAACGATTTCTCAAATACTCATTTATATAGTTCAAAGTAGCCGTTTTTGCAAATATCCATTTTCGACAAAGTAGCCGATGTTTCAATTTAACGTAGCAATTTCTCAAGAAGCACGTTCGTGTTTTTTTAAACTGTGTTATGCGGTACAAAGTAGCCGAGAAATATTGCAAAAATTCCTGAACCGATTTACTTCGAATTTCATGTGGTTACTCCATTGTTATCTATCAGTACTCGTCAGTTTTTTTAATACTATTTTTGAGCTTTTTCTTTTAAAAAAAAGCGTACTTTTTTTTAAGCTTAAGAATCAAGTTCAGAAGTTTGCTATTTTAAGAAAAGTTATTAATGTTTTAACCGACTACGATATGCTCCAGACTTACCATCTATTTTAATATAGTCCACTTGAATTCATTATTTCAGTTGATTTATCGGACAGTTGCCTCTGTGTCATATCTCAGCCATTTGAACAGTTTTTTCGATGAAAACTTTCGAATTTTTGTTCAAGCTGTATATTTCGTACCACAGTAGACTCCGGACCGAAAATTCCAATAGCTTTTCAGAAACAAGAAAACCTCACGAAAATTATTCTTTCTGAGCCTGCCAAGCATATACGCGCTTTGAACAAAAAACAAAAAAGTATACCGCAGCAAATGTCTCCGCCCGCGTCTGTCTGCGTCCAAAAGCGGCTTGAATCTTCGATCATTGAACACGATGAAAGTAATTCGACGCTTCTTTTTAGGCACATTGAAATTTCTTTTCGGTCGATTATTATAATATCGCGTCTGTCAGCAATGTTTTATTTCTCCGGATCTTCAAATTCAACCACTGCTGTTTATTAATCGAGTTTTTAAAATGACTGGCGGGGGAAACTCGAACGATAATGAGGAACATTTGCTGAATTCCGTTAGAGAGAGAAATTGGGCAATGTGTCATGGTGGATTATTTCAACGATTCTTCCGACTGATTCGAATTGCTACTTTTTTCTCCCTCATGTCACACGTTGCACATTTTTTTATCGGCAATGATAAAACTTTCGTCTGAGAAGTATTGATTAATTCGTTAAAAAGTTAGGTCGAGAAAAGATAGTATCCGTGCCCGGTCTTTCCACAAAGGACAAGCGCAGCATTACGAGCCGTTGCAGTATCGACAATTGTATATATAATTCAGATAGATCAAGGCGCGCGCGCGAGTGGCAGCCTTCGATAGTGTGCAAGAATCCTTCAAAAGGATGTAAAAAAAAAAAGAAAAAAGACTCGCATAATCGGTTTAGGAGTAAAGAAGGAAGCATTTAAAGTTCAAGTGGGCCGCTCGCTGAGTCCGATCACGCGACTCGCCCCTCCCACTCTTGGCCGTTCAAGATTTTTTCTTGCTCCCTCCGCCCAATCGAAAACGAGAAATTGTACGAACGAAACAAAATTCCGGGTCGGTGTGAAAAAGAGAAAAAAATGCAGTTTATATACCGCGTGTAAAAGGATGACATATATAGAACGTTATATCTCGAATTGATTGCTCTATTAGCCTTGCCATTTTAGTTTTATTGGTTTTCGGCTGGTTCATCGTGAAAAAAATGCGATTGTTTTTTATTAGCGGCATCATTTCGTTCGGGAGAAATAATGGCGGAAAATGGACCGCGCAAAACGAGATCATTTATTGAATTTGGATAATATTCGTGAACAATTTTACTTCATTGTATTTTATGGGGGCCTTCTATATATTGGCGAATCGCAGCTAAATCTATTGTATTCGGAACACCCTATAAACATGTGAGAATACATGTATACAAATGTAAGAAAACACACCGCGGGATCGTGTACGATACACAAACTCCCACGTACATATAAATAGTTGGCCGGTTTTTGCCAATCGTAGCAAAGGTCGAGAGTAAAAAAAACATGAGAGAAAGGGGCGGAAAAAGCTCGTCCCTGTCAATCATCGTTTCTCGAGCCCCCCATGTGTGTTGGATTTCATCGACTTTAATCGCAATTATACGAAGAATCGCGTCCTAAAAACTCTATTAATTATTATATCTTATTCTCATTGAGAAATCGATTCTTGTCCCACGAACGAGACTGTTTGACGGGGATTCGTTAATAGCGTTTCAATTCGAACCCGATTAATCGTGATTATAATGACACAGACACACACACTCATATATATATATATATATATATATATATATATATATATATATATATATATATATATATATATATATATATGTGATATGATATGATATTCGGTAATTCTTCGACGAATTAAAATAATAAGGGCCTAACAAAAATCTCTCGTCGGGATTTCTGATTGTATAGGAGAGTTGTATGAAGATATGTAAGTTAAATGAGAAAGGAAGATTTTTTTATTTCCAGCTTCCACGAGATTTATTTATTTATTTATATGATCGGAAGGGCGGATCTTGTTGTGCGGCGAGCGAGAGAGAGAGAGAGAGAGAGAGAGAGAGAGAGAGAGAGAGAGAGAGAGAGAGAGAGAGAGAGCGCGCTCGAGGATCCGTCGCTCCTCCAAAGTGTAAACGCAAAGTGATCTCCGCAGTGGTTAGCCCGATGCAAGGAAACAATGCAAGAAAACAAACATTGAAAAAAAAACCAAATAGTTTAAAAAACTATATTATACTATTATAACGACGCTTTCTTTCGAGAGACGCAGCGCAACACGTGAAACATAACTAATGAATATTATTGTAATAGGAGTATCGAACACAAACGTAGGTAGAGAAATATTTACGGATAAATTACGAAGCTCTAAGGTGATTTGTGATGAGCGGTCCGTGGAAGAAATGACATTAAAAAGTTTACTAAACGTGGCATGCGATTCTGCAATTGAGGCAATACCTCCGTGCAAAATGCCCGATTGAGGGCCGCAGCTCAATTCGGATTCCTAAGTTTCGTTAATCTTGTCCATCAAAGCTTTTCAAGACGCATATCAGAATTGTAGAGCCCCGCAAAGGTGACGACCATCATTAATGTTTTTTTTTACGTATCATTGCACCATTTGGTTCCGCGAGCTGCGGTATTCGGACTCTGTCACCACCGTCCTCGATCGAGGCTTGCAGGAAGTTCAAAGAAATTCTTTATAAATATATGTCACGAAGATACTGCCTTGAATAAGATTTCAATCATACCCGTGCCCATCACACTCTTGTTTCAGGGGAACGTATCAAAAGTTTTGCATCCATGAATAGTTTAACGCTGTTTTTAGTCCGGAAGAACTCGATACACGCTGGCAATATGCTGCAACCGTTACGATTGTGCATTCATATAATACTTTTGTCAGGTCCTTTATTGGCGCACGAGAGAAAGAGAGCAAGAGCTAACTATGTTTGGCCGATATATTCTGCACTCGTTACGGCCAAAGTCCGTCGTCTCTGCCACGTGTGTCGGCTGGATATTCCTCCCGTTGTACATTTCTGCCTGGATCTAATTGTAAACGCATATGTGTAAGAAAGAAATCGAGAGAGAGAGAAAACTACGCATTGCGTTAGGAGAGTTCTTAAAATACAAATTCGATGCTATTAACCTCAATTCCCTTCGTGACGTCTCCAAGGTTTTCCCAATCGCGAGAACCGGCGACGCGCAACGTAAGCGCTTTCCTTGGAGCTCCATCGCACTTGCCGAAGCGGGGACAACAAACAACAGTCGTGAAAATTTAAAAAAAGATATATAAACACGATAAAAAATGGTGGTTACGAAGTGGTTGCGGGACTCATACGTACAGGATATCTTTTTTTAACGTCGTGAGAGGGACTAATCAATCGGGAGAGTCGTGAATGTGTGTAATGAACGGACGAAAGTGAATTATTAAATAAAATTGGCTCGATCTTCGCAAACAACACGAGTTTTCCCTCAACAATCATTTAGTACATGGGTGGCCAATCCGCGGAGCTGGGTTAAATGAACATAGATATTAACTTTTATTGCACATATCACCAAAAGAATATTACATCATGTTCGTAATTACTATGGGAGTATGGGAATATTATTTCCGATATTAATATCCCCCCCCCCCCCCCATGCTTTAGTATCGCTTCATAAAGTGTATTTTAGGTATCACACTATTTTAATGAATATTGTCGACAAGAATAAAGTCTATAGAAGTGTACCGTCTTACGGGAAGTTTGAAGCAGAGCTTTGCGTGACACTTGTCGCCGTCTGATGGCACTACTGTCGAACCAAACTATCCCGCCTAAGGGTCTCACACTCTGTGACTGCTCGTATTTTTCCTATTTCTCAAACTTTTCGCTCCCTTCGCGCTTCGAGTATTTTACTTTCTTCTGATACTGTTCTTTTTGTTTATTGCTATTTCACGCCTCGATATAAACCTTGGAGAAATGTTCGAAAAATGTCTTTCGAAACGGATTTGTTGAGATTGTCATTTTGTGGGGCATTTGAAGAATATCCTTGGTATTCAAATTCCTGGTAGAAATTTTTTCCCGCATTATTAAAAAAAACTCCCATTTTCTCCCAAAATTTGTCCGATTTTTTCAGTGAATTGAGACTTTCCGGAGAAATCCGGAGAAAAAATATTTCCACATTACTCCGAAATTTCCCAAATTCCTCCGCATTTCTCTAAACTTTCCCTATTTTTTCCGAAGAACTTTCATTTTTTTTTTAATTTGGTATTCCTTTTTTTACCATTAGTCCTCATAATTTTTCCTACAGAAATATAAATCAGTGCGACAATACTTGTGCAAATCAAAGAATATACTTTGCTTTGCACAAGTATTATCTTTCGGATTACCGTACCGTGCATGCTTCTTATCTACATGAAAAAACGATTGCATTTTTTCTGAATATTTAATTTTTCACTTTTTTACATTTTGAAAAATAGAACAAAAATAATGACTTGTTATTGTGCATGACAAAAAAAAATAACATACAGATGGAGTAGAAGAGTAAAAATCACAATTGAATGATAAAAATAAACATAAAAAATGTAATGAATTTAACTCTCACGACTTGTATACAAATGTTTGCAAAGTATAAAATGTATAATTCTGTAATTGTTTTCATTTCTTGCCTATCATGATATAATATTTCCCGCATTTTTTAATTTGCTATTATACTTCCTAAATTATTTTTGTGTCGCCGTCCTCTTTAAAGAATCAAGAAATTGTGTCACAATTTGATCGAAGGTAAAGAAAAAATAAGATTTGTTCCGAAAAACTCGATTCCTAAAGTTTTCCCATTTCCCCGAACTTTTCCCAAGGCAATGTTTTCAATAAAGTCAGTAAAGTTCATGTGAATTTTCTGATATTTCCTGCATTTTTAACTTGCTACTATACTTTGAAATCCTAAATTATTTTTGTGTCGCCGTCCTCTTAAAAAAATCAAGAAATTGTCATTCACGATTGATCGAAAGTAAGGCAAAAATGGGAATTTTTCCGAAAAACTCGATTCCTAAATTTTCCCCAGTTCTCCGAAAGTCTCCCAACAATGTTTTCATTTATCTCAGTAAAATCTATGTGAATTTCCTAATATTTTCTGCATTTTTGAATTTTCTACTATACTTTAAACTTCCAAATACTGTTTGGATCACCGCCCTTAAAAAAATCAAAGAATTGTCATTCACAATTTGATGGAAAGTAAGGAAAAATTGGGAAATTCTCCCAAGGCATTTAAAAAGGCTAGGAAATAATGGGAAATTCTCGTGAATAAAATGAGAAAATCGGAATAATGCGGAAAAAAAGGAATATTGGGTACAATCGGTATATTTTAAGATTAATATTTCTCATTTTTTTTCACGATTTTCTCCAAATTGGGAGAAACCGGAGAAAATATGACAAATTCGGAAAGCAAAAATGAGAATTTTTCCGAAAAACTCGATTCCTAAATTTTGCCCATTTCTCCGAAAGTCTCCCAAGGCAATTTTTTCATTAATCTCAGTCAAATCTATGTGAATTTCCTAATATTTTTTGCATTTTTTATTTTTCTACCATACTTTAAACTTACAAATAATTCTTGGGTACCGCCTTTCTAAAAAAATCAAGGGATTTTCATTCACAATTTGATCGAAAGTGAGGAAACAATGGGACCTTTTCCCGACAACTCATTTTCTAAGTTTTTATCGCTTCTCCGAAATTCTCCCAAGGCATTTAAGAAAGCTAGGACATAAAGAAAAATTTTCGTAAATAAAATGAGAAAATCGGAATAATGCGGAAAAAAAAGAATATTGGGGGAAATCGGCATAGTTTAAGATTAATATTTCTCATTTCTTTTCTCGATTTTCTCCGAGCTCGAGGCAAACGGAGAAAATATGAGAAATTCGGAAAAAAATTTCTACCAGGGATAGAAAGGATGACCAGAAATTGACTAGTTTTTGAGTCATGGCTATGTCCGCAAAAAAAAAATCCTAAAATATGTGGGAAAAGCTTTTCGTTGCTTTTCTTTATGCGTCGACGAGATTCAGTCGGAAATTGGGTTGCATAACTGGAGTTGGTCATAAACGCCAGGGCTGTTTATTTCGGAGCGTAGGGAAAAGACAAGGGACGAAGGCCAAAGGGTCCCAAGCGAGGTGTATAGGCTAGGAATTGACAACGAAGGGGCATTCTGTCTTCAGACTTCGACGAGAACAGTCACGGTCATCATCCTACAAACAAATGTTGGTACATTTAACAAATATAGAAATCTATATTTGTTAAATCTACCAATTGGACAATGTATCGTAGCATTCTGACCATCCGGGAGGATTGTATCAATTAAAACTGTCTTAGCACAATGTTAAGATTCTAGCTTCCATTATTTTTTCTACAAATACTTTTAGAAAAGATTATTGAAACTTGAACGTTATAATTTTGAATTATGAGTTATTTTTTCATCTCCATATTAATTTTTTGAAAACAGGAAGTCTAAGGCCTAAAGCATTAAAAGTGTTCACATCAACTTTGTAAGTCTCCAGAAAAAAATGTGGCAAATGTAGTATACGATTTTGATAGTCTAGATATTTCTCTCCAAATTGCATTTTTAAAATTTGCTGCACGACCGTTTTGAATATAGTTATTTGCGATCAAAGCAAGAACCACACGTCCAACTTTGAACACATATAAATAGTGAACAAATTATAGTACAGCAGTTGGAAAAGAGAATTTTCAAAGTAAATGTCTGAGCTACGAAAATCGTACATTAGATATGGTGGGGGAAAAAAACATTTTCATACGTCAAGACAAAGTTGCAAAGTTGATGCAAACTTTTTCTGGCTGTTAATCTTTTGACTGTCAGTGACACATGGGCAGAAAAAAGTCGTGCCACTTTTGTGTCATGACACATATGTTGGCATTTGAAAAAAAAACATGTTTTTTACTAGATCGATTTGACTGCAATTTGGTAAATCATCGTTTTTAAGGTCGCTGAATCCGAATCAGAAATCGGATTTCCAAAATTCAAAATGGCGGTTA
This sequence comes from Ophion slaviceki, assembly GCA_944452715.1. Classification (NCBI taxonomy): domain Eukaryota; kingdom Metazoa; phylum Arthropoda; class Insecta; order Hymenoptera; family Ichneumonidae; genus Ophion; species Ophion slaviceki. Next base: position 5,536,269 of record OX101791.1, read on the forward strand.
CAATATGGCGGACGCAAATTCGAAAAAGAGTTTAATTCCGACGAAAGTGAGTATGTGATGGTTTTCGAGGTCGCTGAATCCATGTGTAAAATCGAGTTTCTAAAATTCAAAATGGCGGATTCCTTATGGCGGACGCAAATTCGAAAAATAGTTTTATTTCGACGAATGTGAATGTTTTGGTTTTAGAGGTCGCTGAATCCGAATCTGAGATCGGATTGCTAAAATTCAAAATGGCGGATCCAATATGGCGGAAGAAAATTCGAAAAGTAGTTGGATTTCGACAAAAATTTGTATCTAGATGTTTGTGGTCGCAAATTTCGAATTTGAGTCCTGACTGTAAGTATCTGGAGATCGGATACATTATGACGAACAAAAATTTAGCAAACCATTTATGACAATATATCCATAGTACAAAATATAAAAGAATATTTTTTGGTTTTATATTCCGCTCTCTGCCGAACACAGAGTCACGAATCGAGGACGTGGCTTTTTGTATTAAACATTTTTGGTGTGCTTTTTGTATTTAAAAAATTTGATATTTATATTTTACATATTATGTTGGGTATTTTCCCGCATTTAGACGCTCAAATTCAAATCCACTCAATCAAATTAAAACTAAAATTTTCTCCCGCCATATTGGATTCGCCATTTTGAATTTTGGAAATTCGATTCCAGATTCGAATTCAGCGACCTCAAAATCCACAAGGTACTCACTTTGGTCGTAATCAAAGCATTTTTCGTATTTGCGTCCGCCATATTGGATTTGCCATTTTGAATTTTGGAAATCTGATTTCAGATTCGGATTCAGCAACCTCATAATCGTGACGGAGAAATTATAGGATAAATCAATGACATTTTTTTTTAACACAAAAGTGGCACGAAAATCTCATTTTCGCCTGACTGCTAACAAGGAACATCCCTCAGGTGACACCCTTCGATTTTGTTGAAATTGGATATGTTATAAAGCACCGAAAAGTAAGCGATACGTATTTTTTTTATCGGCGGAAAAACGGTTTCAAGGGCTGAAACACACCATAAAAAATGGGGATGTTTTTCGTTTTTCGTCGATAACGTTTTAACGGTACGAGATATTAAAAAATTTCAAATTGCAACAATGTTTATTTTTTTGTGCACTATACATTGGAGATGAGAACGATAACGTTATCTAAAAAATTACGTATCGCTCACTTTTCGGTGCTTTATAACATATCCAAATTTCAACAAAATCGAAGGGTGTCACCTTAGGGATGTTCCTTGTAAGTGGTTGAAAGACAGTGCGTGTCTTATGTTCTGTCCCATACTACCCCTCTCTGCTCCTTGCACTCTTCATTGAGGGGTGAGATGCAGTTAGAATTAAAAAAAATCGATTTTGTTTTACATTTTCTTGAAGTATGATGTTTCGAAAATATTCCCTGAAAATTTCAAGTCAATCCGATGAATAGTTTCCGGGATATCCCACAATTAGTGAAGGGGCCACGTCTATTCTCAACGTATAGAGTGGCTGACAAACGCGCAAACGATGATATCTGGGATGGCAGAATGCGTCGAAGACAACGGCAAATTTATATTTTGGAAGCTTCCACACCGGCAGCAGCCCGATTGTATGGGCCAGGAATTGATGATTCGATGTAAGTAATTTTTTAATTAGTATTTCTATACATAAATCAAGTGTAAAATTGGAAAACTCTCAGAAAATTTCAAAAATGTATTACTAAAAAACTATGAACTTTAGCAAAATTTTATAAAAAATACTTTCGTTTTAAAATTACCCAAAATGTTCAAAAAATAATAATTCGTCCCGAAAAACTTTAATTTTTCGAAAAATTGTCTTAACAATTGGCTATAAACAATTGAATGCTCAACTTTTCGGCAAAAAATTGTGATATGAAATGTTTTTCAAGTCGGTGACCACTATATCTCAAAAACCACTCGACGGATTTTGATGAAATTTCGTGTGCTTATTGATAGCATTAAAAACTAGTCCTTAATCGAAGGATTTTCATTTTTGTTGAAAATATATATTTTTGTAACGATAAACGAGCAATTTGTTGGTCGAAAATCGAAAGTTATCTGTCGGAAGCCGCCATTTTGTCAATTTTTAAACAAAAAAGCTCGATTAACGACTAGATTTATTATTAAACTAATGTTTTTTTTGGTCTTTTGATTTCATATGATCCAGTAAAATTTTATGATGGTCATCACAAAGCACTACATGCCGAAGGGGGTCCGACGAAGATGGCGATATTTTTTATAAATAATCAATATTTTTCTTTGAAAATTTGTACAAGTCAAGTTGAAATATAACATAAAAAGTATATATAATCACTTTTGTAAAATGAACTTAATTACTATAAAAAAAAATTATTGAAAATGGTCGTTTTTTCACGCCTCTGACCGCATCTCACCCCTTAAACCATCATGGCAGCTTTCTCGCTCATTTTGTTTTTTTTTTTCAATTTTTTTCTTAACCCGGCCTTTTCCGCCGTCCTTAATATTTCTTCGTTTACACTCTCCCATTCTTTTTTTCCTTTTTCGATTTCCTCAATGAATCTTTCAGCCTTATATCTTTTCAGATCAACCTCATTTTTTCTTGATCGTGTTCTTCCTCTCTTGCCTTTTCCCTTCCCCCAATCGCAAACATAATTCGCAGGTGTTTGGATCCTATTCTGTCTAACACATCCATCCATTTAATTTCTTTTGCCCCCCCCCCCCCCCCCGTCTAATGCTATAATATAATCTATTACCGATCCACATCATTCCTCCCCTCCCCCTACATAAGTCACTTTGCCCTCCTTGTCCCCTTTCATTGTTCCATTCATCACTTTCAATCCCAATTCCTCGCACAGCCTTAACAATCTTCTACCCTCCGCGTTTATTATTTGGTCTTGCGACTTTCTTATTTCCTCGTCTTTTTTGTCCATCCCCTCCTCATTCATTGCTTGCTCCTCCTATTCTTGCATTCATATCCCCAACAATTAAAACTCTGGCTTTCTTCAAATTTTTTTTTATCCCGCTTGCTTGTCCACCTTTCGCCCTTCCCTTCTTAAACCCTCTTTCCTTATACGCTGCTTTAAAATTCCAGCTAAAATTAGCGCTCATGCTTGAACTTGCCTTTAACTCATCTTTTCTTTCCACCCACGTTTCCTGTAAGATCACCGTATCCGCCTTATCTAAAAATTCCCACGCTTCGCCAATTTTAAATACTCCTGCAATATTTCATACTACTATCTTACATTCCTTATTTGCATTCTCTTCTTCTTTCTTATTTCGCCTTCCTTCGCTCGTCTCCGCTGAATATTCTCTTTTCTCTCTTCGTTCTTCTTTCTCTTCGACGTCCTTATCGCTGTCCTTCCTGTTCGTTCCGCAAGGGCTGCCTCGATCCCTCCGCGTATCTCCAAATTTCGATGTCTCCTTTCCTCTCATTCCATCTCCACCACCTATTTTCCATCCAGATTTTCATATATTTCACTTCCGCTTGTCTGCCGTCTCTCCTTTCGTTTTCCGCTACATCACGGAGCCAAATTGTAATCTTTTTTCCCTTCTTGATAGGTCGTCTTTGATCCAAATGCCCGGAACTTTCAGCTCCTTTCTTTTCCTCATGATCTCCAATTTTTCTGTCCAGTTTTGAAATTTTAAGACCATCTCGCCCCTGCTCACATTTCTTGTAATTGTTTGTCTTCCTGTCTCTTGCCTGCACCTTTTTTTCTATCTTCTTCAGCACCGAATACTTTTTATTCTCTTTCCTCTCCCGGAATGAGACATTTATATTGTTTCTTCTGGTTTTTCTTCTCTTTCTTTCTTCTTTCCACTCTCCTTCGCCTATTGGGAACGGCTTCCTCCTCCCTATTTCCCTCTTTCTCGTTTTCAATAACACTCATGTGATTATTGTTCCCATCTGCCTTCCCCGTTCTTCTCTCCCTTCTCACTTCTTGCCAACCTCCTCTCGCTTCTCCCGCTCCACTTCCCGTTTTCTTGGAATTCCTCCCCACCTATTGACTTCTAGCTCAATCTATTCCTCAATCTCTTCGATCTGTTTCTGCTATCTTGACCGATGCCCTTGCCCTTGCCTGACTGCCTTGAGCCTGCCGTTCCTATCCTCTGGATCCTTTCCCTCTGTCTAATCCTTTTCATGTCCTTCCTTCCTACTTTCGCGCCTGCTGATGCTATTGAGTAACAGGCTTCGCTCCTTCCCCCACTTCTTTTTGTCTCGTTCTGCGTCCTTCTTCATTTCACTTATGGTGTTGTCGTATTCTTCTATCTTTCGTCGGCTTTCCACGCACCCCTCGCATTCAACTTCATCCTCCCTCTCATATTATTCTTGAATTTGCTTTGATTCTTACCTCCACCAGTGTTTTATTTTTTTCCAGGTCTGTCAAACTATTCCTTAACGTCCCTCTCATTCTTGTTTCCGCTTCCTGAATTCGACTCATCTAGGCGTACACGTCGCCGTTGTTTTCCTCTTTCCCTTGCCTACCTTCCCCTTGCTCTTCTTCCTCTTCTCCGCAGTTATTGTTATCGGTGCATTTACCTTTCTTCATCGGCGGCGACTTGTGGCGGTTCGAAAGTCCGTTGAGGGGGAATAACGGTTCGACGCGGGTAGTAATTAAAACATGTCTTTATTTTAGGCAAACAGAAAAAGGAATGAGGAATGTTAGAAGGATAATAATTTTGTATCCTAATAACGCGCGGTCTTTTTGTTTCTTGACGGGCGCGCTATGGTGGCGGCGCCCGTCACTCCGGCTATTGCGAACGAGGCTTCGACTTGAAAAAACCACACGGTAGGATCGTCCTTCCAGAACGGCGGCAATTTCGTTATGCGAGATACCTGTCCGGTGGCCATGGTTTCTTCCGGGAAATTTCCGTGGACGGTCTCTTCGTCGCTCCGTTCGGCTTCGAAGGTGGTCCTGTCGGCGAAGGACGATTCGTCGTTGCTTTCGTCGTCGGTTATCTCCGGTTCAAAATAGAGACCACGCCTTTGTGTCTGGCTCGGACATTCACGGCGGCGGAGCGAGCTCGTGAACGCGCGCTGAAAACACCGGTACCAAAACTGCCTTGGTGCTGCGCAGCGAGTGAGGTAATTCGGGCACGACGAGATCATAGACCAATGATGGCTCCGTAATAATGTGTTTGCTTTCGCGGGAGACGCGGATGACGCGAAATCGCGGATGGCGCGGTATCGCGATGGTAGAGAATCGCGACTGATAATGCGGTATCGCTAGGACGCGGGACGACGAAAAAGCGCGGGCTCGCCGAGCCTTTTTTTCGTGTCTTTTCAGATCACGTCGGGGTCACCAAAAATTACTGTGGCGGTTCGAAAGTCCGTTGAGGGGGAATAACGGTTCGGTTCGGTAATTAAAACATGTCTTTATTTTAGGCAAACAGAAAAAGGAATGAGGAATGTTAGAAGGATAATAATTTTGTATCCTAGTAACGCGCGGTCTTTTTGTTTCTTGACGGGCGCGCTACGCTGAACTGGTGACAAGGCACGATGTGCCTTTATGTTGCGCGTCGTCTGGATGCCGTGGAAGGATGTGTGAGTTCCACAGACTGTACCTCACTTGCTCCCTCTGGAGTTCCAAGCGATCCGAAGAACTCCCTCACGTCCCTGTTCGTCTCTTATTTCTTTGGGCGCCCTCTCTTCCTTTTCTCCGTCTCTCCAACGCGCTCTACCTCATCGGTCGCTTCTGCCTGGAAGTATTCGCCGGCACCACTGCGCTGCTGCTTTCATTCTCTCCTTCTCAGCTTCCGCTCTCATCCGCCCCCCCCCTCGCTCCTCTAACTGCTTCGTTCCTAACCTCTTCCTTTATTGGCTGATTTTTGTTTCCACATATCTCACCGCCCTCACTGATTCTCACGTCCGCCATTATCACTTTTTGTTCCTATTCACCTGTCCTTTCTTCATCACCTTTTACTTTCACGTTTTCTCACTTTTTACCTCTAGATTTCTTTTGATTGCACTCCCGGTCCTTGCAGCGCGTGCACACTCAACACGATCCCAACCGGCAAAAAAGTCAACTAATAATTCGCAAATTGTGATAGAAGGTTCAAACTTTAAAACTTTTTTTTTTAACACTATTTTAGGATTATCCTTCGGGGAGACCTAGGCGTTTGACAATGAGTAAATAACTAAGAAAATTTTTAACGCCAATGTATATTCTTCACCATATGTGGTTTACAAACTGGACAATCAAAGAAAATCTATTTGGAATTCTGATTAATTGATCTAGGAATATTTTTATGTGAAAGGATACATTCATCTACAAAGAAAAAATATAGTTATAAGTACTACAACCATGATAATAATGTCAAAAACAAAAGCAATTTTCAAAAACGTCACTTCACACGCATATTACATATAGATATTGCTTCATTTATCAAATTCCTCATTTGGTCAATTGAATGGTAATTTAAATGATGTCAAAACACAAAAAAATCGTATTATTCCCGTGGACAGGTCTGAAAATGGTAAAAACATATAGCGACTCCCACCACGCATCCAAATAATCCAGACGAAAGAATCCAAGAAACCAGACGTTCTTTGTCAACCGGCTGCGAGCGAGAATGTACGCGTCACGTCCGGGTAACACAAATAATTATTGCCCTGTTTTTGACCTTAGCTACGGGTAATTAGTCAGGGATACGGGCACGGGAGTTTGGCAAACATTAAGATTAATTGGAAATGTCATATCGGAAAAATGGACCAATTCGCGGTGAGCCGCGCTATTTGTCCTAGGGAAGGAATGTCCAGAGCACAAGGTGGTCCGCGCTGCTCTGTTGGATATGGGAGGAAGAGTTCGGAGCCGGAGGTGGCCCGCATTTAGGGATGGGCAAAAACTATCGATATATCAAAATATCGATATTTAATTTTGTGTATCAAAAGCAAAATTTTCATTTAAAACACATTCTTATATCCACTGAGGCATACGCATTACGCTGAAATTTTTCATTTAATCTATAATTCAATTTAATGTGTCTGATGCAGTGTTGCCAACTGAGAGATTGTTCCACTAAATCTACTAGTACACTTTTCTGTGCCGGGATTCGCCAACGTTTTTGCGACAGTTTTCGTTATCGTTAGCTAGCGATAGCAAATCGCATGTACGATCACACAAGAAAGGGAGCCTCTTATTGGCTGTCGCTAGCTTACGCTAAGGAAAACTGTCGTTACCGAGATACATAAACTCGCTACTGTTGGCTGCCGGTTTTTTCGTGGCGAATAATTCGTCTGGAGAAGACGATTAAGTTGATTTTTTTATTAAGAAATTATGTTATTTTGTATTTTTGTTCATATTACTACCTGTTATTAGAAGTGACTAAATAATAAATAGTACTATCCTTATTATTTTCAACCAAATAATGATCAATTACTTTATTCATACATATACATACATATATTTCAATACGACGATAAATACTATACATTAAAATAAGATTTATGAAACTTGTAGTGATTACAGAAAGAAAAACCATATTTAGTGGTTTTCTGGTGATTCTAAAAGTCACATTTAGCGGGTAGCTAGTCAAACAGTTGGCTACGGTGGTCTGAATGATAGGGTCCGCGCTTAGTGTAACAGTTGGTAACACTAGTCTGATGTCTGTTGTGCAGATCGAAAAAGGCCTAAGGGCGGGGTAAGGTATTACAATTTTTTTTTTCATTTTTTTTTCATTTTTTAAATGAATGCATAATATATCAAGAATATTGTGTTAAAATTTCAAGTCGATCGGAGTAAAATTGACGAAGTTATGAGTATTTGAGCGTCTATTGCTCCATGCCGGGTTTTATACCTGGGCGGCAGCTACGCGGCGCGCTATTGTATTTTTCGACCACGAATAAATTTCTTGATAAACGGGCCTGTTCCGGTGTATATCAGTGCAGCCAGATCGCGCGTAAAAGTTACCCCCTCTCTAGGCTCTTACGCGCCCATCACACAATCATAGTAGCGCGTGTCCGTGAGCGAGCGACGCTCGGACATCTTCGGCAAGAGCCGAGCGGGGTCGAAGTTTCCCGACCGCGCCTTCGGCAGGTACACCAACACATGGACGCTGAGCACGTTCATGTGCGGCCAAGCCGAAACGAAGGCTTCGAGGGAAAAAGCAATCTGAGCACGACTTGCGCGTGACGTCACCCGACGACACGCGCGAGGCTTTTAGATGATTTCAATGCTTATTTAGCTCTTGATTCTCTGCGTTATTAATGTATACAATAAAATGTATCGCGCACTCTGATCGCTTATTTTGTTAGTTTATACGTTAATTTAAATATAGTAATAAATCTAAATTACAACGTATTCATCTTCTGAAAAATTGTTTACCCTTTACTCACACCCGTCCTTATGCCAAATAAATTATAATTCATAAAAGTAAGCGGAAATATATTTATATTCGTATTATTATATTTATTCTCATATACTTTCATCAAGCGATAAAGCATTATGATAATGCTTTATCGCTTGATGCATATGAGAATGAATATAATAATACGAATATAAATATATGTCCGCTTACTTTTATGAATTACAATTTATTTGGCATAGGGCCGGGTGTAAGTAAAGCGCAAACAATTTTTTAGAAGATAAATAAGTTGTAATTTAGTTTTATTATTATATTTAAATTAACGTACACACTAATAAAATAAGCGGTCAGAGTGCGCGAAACATTTTTCGACACTAAAAGATAACTAATTAAAATAATAATGATAACTAATAAAAATAACGAATCAAATAAGAATTAATAGTATTAATAATTTAAAAAAAAGCACTGAGCGCGGTGAACGATCCCGCGCCTCTGCGGACCGAAGCCAGAAACGCTACCAACGGGATCATCTCATCGCTTGGAGAAAATGTGCACCTTCTGGGACTTACGATTTGCGGCCGGATACATTATGATAATGCTTTATAGCTTGATGAAAGTATATGAGAATGAATATAATAATACGAATATAAATATATTTTCGCTTACTTTTATGAATTACAATTTATTTGGCATAGGGACGGGTGTGAGTAAAGGGCAAACAATTTTTAGAAGACAAATAAGTTGTAATTTAGATTTATTATTATATTTACATTAACGTACAAACTAATAAAATAAGCGGTCAGAGTGCGCGATAAATTTTTCGACACTATAAGATAACTAATTAAAATAATAATGATAACTAATAAAAATAACGCTGTGCGCAGGGAACGATCCCGCGCCCCTAGTGCAAATTCTTTTCTGAAAAACTCCGATTTTTTCCGGAAAATTTTTCCGAATTTTTCATCATTTTAATTATGATCACGGGAAAATCTCGGAAATTAAATGAAGACTTTAAGGGGTAACACCACTGTAACGGCCTTACAGGAAGCGTATTTTTTGATATTTTTTTTGGCGAAAGGAAAGGTGATAAACGGCCTTACAGGAAGCGTATTTTTTGATATTTTTTTTGGCGAAAGCAAATGTGATAAACAAATAATACTTGCGGTCTTTATTGAGCATATATTTAAGTATATTGCTATACATTTTTATCCGAAAATATTACAAACTGGCGACACTGTAGCAATTCTTCCGAAGCATGTCGAACCTCTGCGGCACGCAGTATAACTGTACCCATTTTAATCTAAAAAAAAGAATTTCGTTTTATCAAGTCTACATGAGTGTAGCTACTGAACCACGTAGGGAATTTTCGATAAGTTAATTTAAACAATATTTATTAACAAATAACTGTCTTAAAAAAAATTGAACATTTTCAGTCACATACTCGGCAATTACTCAAAAATCAATATTTCTAAAATCCCCTACGTGGTTTAGTAGCTACACTCATCTAGATTTAATTAAAAAAAATTATTTGCCCAGATTAATATTGGCACAAGTTATACTACGTGCCGCAGAGCACCTTAAGTTCAACATGCCTCGGAAGAATTTGCTGCAGTGTCGTCATTTTGTAATATTTTCCCATAACATTTTTTTGCAATATACTTCAATATATGCTTAATAATTACTCCAAGTATTATTTGTCTAAAACGCTTCGTGGCAGGCCGTTACAGTGGTGTTACCCCTTAAGGAAAATGACGTTTGCAAAAATTTCGGAAATTCATTATTTGTCAGAATTATGAGGGATCAAAAAATGTAATAAATTTTTTTTACGAAAATCTCATTTTTTTCATCTATAACTTTTCTCCGAATATCTCCGCAGCCGTTCACTCAGTTAATAGGGAAAAAGGAAATTTCGGAAAAAATAATAATAATAATACGTTTTTTTAACGAATATCTCATTTCTTTTCATCTTTAACTTTTCTCCGAATATCTCCGCAGCCTCAGATCATAGGAAAAAGAGAAATTTCCGGAGAAATAAATGAGAAATCATGAATTTTCATTTAAAAAAATGTGTTTTTGGGAAATAGACCAGTACTTGAATGTGTTTTAAATCATTTTTTCTCCGAAAATCTCAAATATGGTTAAAATATGAGAAATTATGAAAAATTTGAAGAAAAATTTGCCCTAGGGGCCCCTGCGGACCGAAGCCAGGAACGCTACCAACGGGACCATCTCATCGCTTGTAGAATTTGTGCACTTTCTGGTACTTACGATTCGCGACCGGATGGATGATTGGCTTGTTTTTGGGGATAATGCTTTGTCGCTTGATGAAAGTATGAGAATTAATATAATAATACGAATATAAATATATTTCCGCTTAGTTTTATAAATTATAATTTATTTGGCATAAGGACGGGTGTGAGTAAAGGGTAAACAATTTTTCAGAAGATGAATAAGTTGTAATTTAGATTTTACTATATTTAAATTAACGTATAAACTAACAAAATAAGCGATCAGAGTGCGCGATACATTTTATTGTATACATTAATAACGCAGAGAATCAAGAGCTAAATAAGCATTGAAATCATCTAAAAGCCTCGCGCGTGTCGTCGGGTGACGTCACGCGCAAGTCATGCTCAGATTGCTTTTTCCCTCGAAACCTTCGTTTCGGCTTGGCCGCACATGAACGTGCTCAGCGTCCATGTGTTGGTGTAGCTGCCGAAGGCGCGGTCGGGAAACTTCGACCCCGCTCGGCTCTTGCCGAAGATGTCCGAGCGTCGTTCGCTCACGGACACGCGCTACTATGATTGTGTGATGGGCGCGTAAGAGCCTAGAGAGGGGGTAACTTTTACGCGCGATCTGGCTGCACTGGTGTATATTAGTATACACATTAGTCTGTACATCAGTTGGCCGCTGTAACGAAGAAAGAGTTTTGCGTAGACAAACGCAAAAAGATGCTCTCGATCATCTGCATGGAAGCCTTTTGCTCTACGGACCTGGCATCGACGACTTTGAGTGAGTATAAGAAAATTGTCGAGTTTTATTTTGAATTTCTAAAAATTCAAAGTTAATTGAAAAATCTGAAAAAATTCATACGTATTGAGAAAAATGAACGAATCACGAAAAAAATTGGGTTGCGGGGAAATTTGTTGACTAATTTTTTTTTTTTCATCATTTTGTTAATAATATTTTGGAATTATTATTACGCAAGATTAATCTTTTGAGTACCTTTAATATGCATGAATTTTCTCAGATTTTTATGCAATCGAGAAGTGTTCTCAAACTTATGTGCAATGAGCGCTAAGCGACCAAACTCTTCTGCGTTTTTCAAACCGTTTTTCTGAGACTTGTCATATTTAAAGTCCGTGTGCACGATAACTCAAAATCTACTGGACCAATCGCTTTGAAATTTTGCACAGTACTTCTTCACATAATTCACCAGGTATTGTCGAGAGCTTTTTTGTTTTTTTTTTAAATAATTACTAATTTTTCAACAACAAATTAGCCGATTTTTTTTAGCGAAAATCGGGTTTTTGGCTCCCAAGTGCTACGAAAAATCGAAAAAAAAAAATCCTCCCGTCATTACCTCGAGAAACATCTCCTTTAACAAATGCATTGTGATTTTTTTGTTTCAGATGATTCTGTTGCAAGTTATGGTGCACACCGCAAACCAACTTTTTTTCGAGGCGCCTCCGGGGTTTAATTTTCACTGGCTCAATTTTGAATATTTTGCAATGCAAATTTAGGAGAATGTTGTTCAAATGTTACTTTATTATATGTAAATTTTTCAATAAACGAACACTATTCGTTACGCCAAAAAAAAATCTTAAAAACATGCCTTTTTTTCACCGAATTAACTTTACCCCCCCCCTAAACCATGTAAAAAAATAAGGATGAAGCTAATACGAAGAGTGCATCATCGAAAAAGATAAAGTTGAATACCAGTGCGAGCGTGCCGGTAGACGTTGAAAATCATTATAGAATCGCCGATTTTTTGCTTGCTTTCTCAACAATTGCAAGTTTGGCGAAATGTCAGTGTGATGCTTCACCTAGTAAGAAATTTGGCGACAACACAATGGCAACACTACGCCAAGAGAGAGCAAGTCGTGACGGAAAAATGGCATCCTTTGCCGCCGCATTAAGGGAGCCTTTGTCCTTGAAATTTTCAAAAAATCAATTTTTTTTTTATTACGGATTCTTAATCTACATGTAAGTACAAATAAATCTGTCGAAGCGTTTCCCGGATTTCGAACGTTTACGATATTTTAAACGCGTTTGAAGCTGACACCGTCAGCGCGCTCTGACCGTCTCAGCGGGGCGCCCGGCTAGCTGGGTTCCTGCAGGTCTCAGCGCGTCTGACGCAGGTATACAGAGCCTTTTATGCTTAGAAACCTTTGAATAGGGTCGCTACTTTCTCCTTTATCGATTTTGCAACGGTTATTTCAGTCTGGCTTCGGCATTGAAAGCGAAAACATCGTAGCGTCTGTGTTTTTTGTTTTTCGTTATTTTCAAGTAATTTATCGAAAATTTGTGCGCAATATGCCTCGAAAGGGTACAAAAGATCATCCGAAACAGTACGGGCGCAAAAGATCGCATCCGCAACCCCCTAATCGCTGGGAATTTGAAAAGAGCAAGTCGTTCACAAGCACGTCAGCGCAGAAAATTTTACAAAGTGGCAAATTGGGAAGTTATGAACTAAGTGTTGATTCAGTGTACTGCTTTTTGAACTTCGTATTAGTTTTTAACTTTTTAACCGATAACGTTTTGTGTAAAGAGTGCAACGGACGAATCGCTTTTTCCATGCGTGATCGACGAGGCATCGGTTTCAAACTGAATTTAAAATGCGAGTGCGGGGAAAAAAGTGTTACTTCGTGTCCACTTATCGGTAAAGCTTATGAAATAAATCGCCGAATCGTGTTTGTTTTCCGTTTATTAGGCCTCGGAATAAACGGTTTGAGCAGGTTTTGTGGCATGATGGACATTTGCAGCGGGATGACGACCACAATATATTACGCTTGTGTAGAAAATATACGAATCGCGACGAAATCGGTTTACGACATCGTTCTGAAGAAAGCTGTAGCAGAGGAGAAGAAAGAAAACGTTTCTCGAGGACTACAGGAAGATCATTTCATCGTTTCAGGAGATGGCACGTTGAAAAAGAGAGGGTTTTTATCTCTCATTGGCGTGACTAGTCTCATTGGATACCACACCAAAAAAGTTGTCGACGCCATGGTCAAATCGAAGTTTTGCCAATCTTGCAGTTTTTGGGAGAAAAAAAGATGAAGATCCTGCTGGTTACGATGAATGGAAGGAAACACACGTGGAAACTTGCACCGCAAACCACGTCGGTTCCGCAGGAAAGATGGAAACCGACGGAATCACCGAAATGTTTCTCCGATCGGTAGAACTGCACGGAGTCAAATACGTCACTTACGTCGGGGATGGTGGCAGTAAAACGTTTAAGGGATTGCTTGAAGCCAATCCCTATGATGACGTTACTGTCAAAAAAAAAAGAATGTATTGGTCACGTCGAAAAAAGAATGGGAACGAGATTGAGAAATATGAAAAAGGAACCAAGGGACTCGGAGGAAAAGGGGCAGGCAAACTCACAGATAAAGCGATCGGAGAACTTACTAAATACTATGGCCTTGCTATCCGCCGAAATTCACATTCTGTGCAAGCCATGAAGGACGCGATATGGGCCACGTATTACCACAAGAGCTCCATGGATAAAAAACCCTAGCATGAGAAGTGTCCACCAGGAGAAAACAAATGGTGTACGTGGCGTAAAGCTGAAGCGTCGGATACTTTGTCTTTATATAAGCACAAGCACAGTTCTGAAGGCCATCGAGCCAATTTACAAAGACTTGTCGTCGGACGATTTGCTCGAAAGATGTTTGGGTGCTCATACTCAAAACAGTAATGAGTCACTTAATAATATGATTTGGATGCGTGCGCCCAAACATCTTCATTCCGGCGCAGATGTGGTCAATATTGCCACGGAATTAGCAGTGATTATCTTCAACGAAGGTGAGGAATCATTGTTAATTGCCATGGAGCTCATGAGTGTCCGGATTGGCATATTCGCCGAGAGCTGGGTCCATTCACGGGACAAAGCAAGGATCGAGCGCGCGGAGAGGCAGGTGACCAACGCAGCAAAAAAGGCCCGGATTGAGCAGCGGGAGATGTTAGCGGCTCAACATGAGCAGCTAGAAGAAGAGGAGGGATGCCTCTATGGACCGCATTGCCGATTAGCGGTAATTATAAACACATTTGTGTAAACACATTACAAAACTTTAAACGCGTTTTTTCTCGAAAACACGTTTTTAAAAATGGCTGACATTCTCCTGACCGCTGTAATTAACATATCGACCTGAAATTTGGAGAGCATACTCAGAAAATATGTCTTCACGGAATGACGGATCGTTTTTTCGATAGATATATTTTTGCATTTATTATTTATCTTTTTATGCGAAAAAACGCGAAAATTCGATTTTTTTTAAATTGCCGCCATTTTCCGAAATTTGTACTAAACGAAAAACCCATCCGTCATTCCATGACCAAAGGGTCACAGATTGATAATATGCTTTGAATTTGTGTTTCAGATCAACAAAGAGTTCAGATCAACGGCAGTGATGTCAGCCGTTTACCTCCCGCGATTTGAGGACCTGTTTTCGCGGAGCAGCAACGGCCGCCATTTTGGTTTAAAAAAAAAGTTTAACGTTCTGTATATCATGAATAAAAGTAAGAAAAAACCGCACTCAAAAAGCTTTACTCGTTTCCTTAAAAAAAAAAATGTAAACACCTGAAATATGGCACTCCAAGGACAAAGTCTCCCTTAAGCTGTGGTCTAGCAGCACAGCATTGCGCATCCTCGCGTGAATGCTGGTGTTAATATTGCAGTACGAAAGTACAGAATATTGGCGGTACATTTGGAGCAAGTTCATTGCTGGGTTATTGCAGCATTGCGACTGAAAATTTGGAATGCGTTATTTCGGCAAGCTGAAGGCACATTGGAGATGCGCTGTGACACTCCATTGCCGGTAGAAACGAGGCACGTTATTGCGGCATTGAGACGGAAAATTTGGAATACGCTATGCGGCAATGAGAGGGCACATTGGTGGCATGCTGTGGCGTTCCGTTGCCGGTGTAATGCCTAGATAGCATATGCTACCACCAACCGTGATTCTCCGCCTCGAATCGCGGTGGTGACGGATGTTGCCGCAAAGCAGCACCTTACCTTCTGCCTTGCGAAGTCTCTATAAAATTGTCCAGGGATTCTTTCGCCTCACATGTGGGTTCGCCTGCCGAAACCCCTTAGTATTAAAGAGCTTGTACTTTTTACCGCACGGCAGCACTTGGCGCTGCCTACTGTCGGGTTCCCCTTCTGGGTTCCCCTACTCTAGACCTCTAGCGATAGGAATTCTATTTAAACCCGCGCTCTGCCTGACGGAGCGTCTTATTCATTCGAAACTTGTATTTGAAAACATATCTACGTATTTTCAATAAAGAGAACCTTTGTTCAGCATAAAAGTAAAGGTAAAAATACGTTTTCACTCTTTACCCCGTGACACCGGCATATTGAGAACACGCAGTAACGCTCCTTCGCCGGCATAAACGAGACCCGCTATTGCGGTGTTGTGACCGGCTAAATGGAGTTCTGCATTACCAGTAGCTGGGCAGGTGGGAATAAAAAGAGGGCAAAATAAATAATTTGATTGAATACAGTCGCACACACGTACTGGTTCGTGTGTGCGACGCCCGCGAATGACTGAGGGCCACGCGTCATCCCCGTAATTATTTTTTCCCGAAAGTACGAAGCAGGGATTCGAACTCGCGATTTCACGATGGGCTGGTTTAGAAGGCAAGCACGCTAACCACTCGACCATTCAACTGGTTCAATTTATATGACCAATTTTATGATCATGACATTTGTCATAGCGAATCTGCCTATGGTTATAAGCATATACCTTGTTTTTGCCGGCAATGGAACGTCACAGCGTGCCGCCAATGTGCCCTAACCTTGCTGGAATAACGTATTCCAAACTTTCTGTATCAATGCCGCGATAACTTGCCTCGTTTTTACCGGCAACGGGGCGTCACAGCGTGGTGCATTTATGACTGAAACGCGATATAAAAATGACATCACTCCAAATCTGGAGCTTGCCTCATCAGTACCGTTGTTGCAGCAGGTAATTGTTGCGTATATTTGCTGCAAACTTGCCGTCTTGGCATCATACATTTATTTCGCCAAACTACGCACTGTGGCGCAAATTTGCAGTTTAATGCGGAAGCAAAAGACAGCATATTGGTGTCACGGTGTGCCGCCGTATGCTGTCCTCTTGCCGCTATAATGCTGACATGTGAATTTTCACAGCACGTTTGTCTATCAGGGCAGTTGCGTTCAAAAGTTGTAAAAACGAAGGTTTTGGCTTTCAAATCCAGGTAAAATGTGCCAATTGTGATCTACGCTATATACCGTCGAGTGAGAAAACTGGTCATCGCTACGAAATCAACACTCGATTTGTTTTCGTAATGCGTACATTAGGTTTGGATTTAGCTGGCTGCAATAAGTTTTACGGTCTAATGGACATTGCAAGTAATTTTCTAGCCACATCGTCTTATTTGGATATTATGAAATCGATTTGCTCCTACGTCGAAACGACCTGCGAAAAATTTCTCCTTTCCGCCGTAGACGAAGAAAAAGAGAAAACAAGGGCAAATTCGGAGTCTGATACTTCGACCGTCTCTGGCGACGGCACGTGGCAGAAGACAGGCTTTAGCTCCTTGTTTGGCGTCACTTTATTGATTGGTTATTGGACTGGAAAAGTTATTGATATTTTCGTAAGTAGTTTGTATTGTCAGTCTTGCTAATTGTGGGAAAAAAATCGAATACAACTGAATTTGAAGAGTGGCACGAAGAACATGTTGATAATAATGAATGTCAAGCCAATCACACCGGACCATCAGGTAACATGGAAGTAGGCGCAGTCATCAAGATGTTCCGTCGCTCAGAGGAAAAGTATGGAGCAAAGATCAGCAACTATGTCGAAGACGGCGATAGCAAAACTTATGGCAATTTAGTGAAAGCGAAACCTTACGGTGAAAATTTGACTATAAATAAAAAAGAATGTGTAGGTCATGTGCAAAAGAGAATGGGAAAACGTCTGTCATCTGGTAAAAATACTGTTGAAGATAAAGTCGTGAAAACAGGAAAAAATTCAGGTAAAAACGGCGAAGTGAAGTACTCGGCGGCAAAGGAAAACTCACCGGAAAAGTCATCGATAATTTAAGTCGATACTACGGAGCAGCAATAAGACATAATTGTGATTCGGTAGAGAAAATGAAAAATACCATCTGGGCAACGTACTACCACCAGCAGTCGACAGATGATAACCTTCAATACGATAAGGGCCTGAGCGGTGAGGATTCGTGGTGTCCATATAAAAAAGCTCTGGCCACATCAAGAGTGGAAAATTTTAAACACAATTACACTCCACTCCCAGGAGATGTCTTACAAGCAATCAAACCGATTTACGAAGATCAGAGCAAGGATGAAATTCTTGACCTCCCCCCGAAAATTTAGAAAAGAAAAAAAATTATCAAAGCCCGTTGGGGGGGGGGGGATTTGATGATACTTTGACTAAATTTTAATGGTACTTGATTTTAGATCATCTCTAGCTGAGATACAGTGAACATCGCAAATCGTGTTTTTCCAAAGGCGTCCTTGGAAAAGCTTTGTCACTGGCTTGTTTGTGGATATTTTCGCTTACAAATTTCACGGAATGTTCTTGAAATGACACTTAATAATGTACAAAAGGATTCAATAAATTTATTCTATCCATATAGATGAAAAAAATCGCAAAAAAGTTTTTTTTCACGCTGAAACCCCTACCCTTCCCTTAAAATTAATAAATCATAGAGTGAAATATCGAATTTTAATAATGCCCATACTAATAGTTGTGAAAATATCAATAGTTTTAATATCACTAATTTATTCATTTTTTTCTTAACTTTGTTATTTAATAATAATTTTAAATAAGTACTTATGAACAGATTTTTTTTTATTTCAGAAGGTGGTCAAAAGCATTGTGACATTCGACAAGCCTTTATGTATATGATCTGTACGGATAATTTACCCTTCTCATGCGTGGAAAAAGTTGGTATGAAAAAATTCGTGCGCGCAGCATGCCCTCTCTATAAGCTCCCATCTAGAAGAAAGGTTTTTAACTTCTATTTTCATAATTTTATTAAAATGATATGCACATTATTTTAGTTATTTTTCAATGTACTATATAAATATACGACTGTGCTAGAACTGATACTTGTATATATTTCCAATATCTAGGTAACACACTTACATTAGTAGAGAGAAGATATAGCACAACAAAGTCCGTTCTTAAAAAAAAACCCTTAATGAAGCGAAGTTCGTCTCTTTTACAAGTAACATACTGACTCTTACCAATTCAACACGGAGTTTCTTAGTATTGACGATTCACTTGCTTGACAACGTAGGTGGATCTTCTGGACTTCAAAACATAAGTCTATCAGCGCAAAGACTGTCTCAGGTATGTTTTTTTTTTATATAAACAGATACTCTTTCAATAATTAGATTAACTGAATCCACCTCAATATCAATAAATAGCAGTTTTTAGACTATAATTACATTAAATATTTTTACATGATAGGTATTCTTTTTCAGGGACATACAGGACAGTACATCAAAGGATGTTGGGATGAAATTTGTAAAGAGTTTGACATGGACAAAAATAAAGTCGTATCTGTTACTACCGATGGCGGTGCAAACATAGTGGCAGCGGTACGATTGTTTTTAGGAGATGAGAAGATAATTCCTTCTATGGCGCATCTACTGAATCTAATAGTCGATAGAGTGTTAAAAGAAAATCAGATGTTTTCAGCTCTTGCAGACCACGTCAAGAGCATTGTGACGTATTTTAAGAAATCGGTTAATGCTCTCGACCTATTAAGAGACGAGCAGGAAGCATCCGGAAAAAAGAAGGAGAAGTGTTGACTTTGATTCAAGCTGTCAACACGAGATGGAACTCCGGCTTTGACATGTTAGAAAGATTTATAAATTATCAGCAATTATAGGAAAAGTCTTGGCTACACGAAGTCAGTCGAACCAAAATACGCCCGACATGGTTGCAATATCGCAGCTTACAAGGGGACCTTACAGGCTGTCACTCACGGATTTTGATAAGTCTCAGATATGTTGTGGAGGGACCTACCCTGAGTACCTGAGTAAAGGGATTCTACACAACGCTCTTAGTTTTCGAAAAAAACGTTCGAAAGTTTAGCTCGTAGCTACTATACCGGTACGGTTCCACCTTTGTCGAACCAGAGGGCGTGGCCCAGTGGGCAAGGTTCCCGGCTCTGACGCTCGAGATCCAGGGTTCGAGTCCCGTGATGGCATTTTTTTTTTCACTAAATATAAATAAATTCCATGGATGATGCAAAACCGTCTAATTATTTATTATTATTTTATTTATTTACTTTTTAATTTTTTAATGAATTCTTTAATTTTTTTTACTTTTTATTTATTTTTCATTATTTATTATTATTTTATTTTTCACGCAGAAAAAAAGAGAGGAAGAAATTATAACATCTTTCACAAGAAACTGCAGTTTATTATTTTTCATTACAATATACAGGTTTTTCTTGCTCGCTATCATTGTGGTCGCTTGTTACACCAGAACAATATTGCGGGTGGTATTTGTCGTAAAAGCAAGCAAAACACAAGACCAAAGAGCAACGCGCACATTGTATAAAAGCTATGGCCTTGCAGACGCATGGAGTTTTGAGCAGCGTTATTGGAAAGCATACTTGATTGACATTTTAAGAACAGCGGTCTTTCCTCAATTAACTTCGGTGCAAACCACGCATATTTAATCATTCTCGCGAAAGCATCGATTTAAATCGATTTAAATCGAGAGTTTAAATCTTTTTTCTTAACAAGAACGGTTTTTGCTCCTTGTTTCGCAAGCGACCTGTTGTAAGTTGACTGATATTGACAGCCGGTTCGATCGGTATTAATTACATAATCAAGGTCAAAGGCGGGGATTACTATTTTTGTCTGGATTTGAAAATCTTCGGCAGTAGCGAACACTTCCTCCATCGTGGCGAATTCCTTGGAGCTGACAAACTTCGTGATTTTACGCTGTCTGATTCTGTGATTTCTTTTGAATTTTTCGACCCAATGTTACGTCCCGGAGGGAGATTTAGGTGGGACTCGCGAGGTTGCCGATTTAGAGCGCGAAAGTTCGAATTGAATTTGATTGCGCAGTGAGTCTTTGTTTGGCGTCCGCGTGAGTTCCGAACACAGTTTAATAACAATTTGGATTGAGACGAATTTGAGGCGCGTGATTCTGGTAAGAGAGTTGGATCCGCCCGATGGATTGATCGTTGATCAAATAAATGTTCAGACGCGTAGATATTGTCTTAATTCACGTAGTTCACGTTTATTACGTTTAACTCTTACAAACTTATAATTTCGGTACAAAGATGGTTACTCGTACAATGATTACACGGAAACGCAGAGCGAAAGGGTTTAGCCTTGTAAGTCGACTGTTCAGTTCGGAGTTCGAATACAGAGTGTCTGCTCCTTCGTGATATGAAAATTAGGAAAGTCTGGTTGTAGGGGAAGGAGCTTTTTTGGGGGAATGCATTTTCGGATCAGAGCTTCTTAGTGATTGGTTAATCAATCGTGAGAATGTACGCTGACTTACGTGATAGGTCGGCGTCATGCGTGGGAATAGTTTTGTTCATCTACTTATTAGGTCATCGCTATGGTGAATGCGGCCATTGTTCTATGTCCGAGGATCGGGTTCAGCGACCGAGGTTTCGTGGGTCTTGCGATATGACTGGGTGACGTGTTCTGACGCAAGCGAGTTTTCTTCGTGGGATTGTTTGGGTTTTAGGACAAGGTAGGATTGTGGCGTAGTTCGGTCCCTGCATTTTGTTCGACTGCTCTAGGCGTAGGGTTTCTCTTCCGAGGCTGCGAGTACGCTCCTCTCGTAAATTCTTCTGGCGTTGGCTATGTTTATGCGTCGGGACCTACGTGCGACGGTTTCGCTTTTGGTCTTGTGGTACGTTTCGGCTATCGCTCGCTTAGCGTTAAAGAAATATAGGGTTTTGGTCGATGAGTGAGGGTGCTGCTATCGTACGTATTTACCATCGTGGTTTCAAAAAGAGAGAGAAAAAAAGGTGAAGGCTGGGACGTAACACCAAGACAGGCTGGCGTTGAAATGGAAATCTTCCGATAAAAAAGGAATAGCAGCATTCATCGCCCACTGCTGCAGCGTTCTCGTCTTAACCTGAACACGGACAAAATTGATCAATTGTTATATATTCGACTCATTCAATTTTGTGTTCTTCAATTCTATAATATATTTTATATTTATGTTTAAATTTTTAAGGGGGATTATTTTTTTATCGCTAAATTTATTGCTTTTTTCTAATTTTCTGGCGAAGAAACTATACAACGCATCAATGCAAAATTTGGCATGTGGATTTATTTATTTCTTATTTATTCACAAAAAAATTGAAAATCGTTTTGAATTTTTTTGTGAATAAATAAGAAATAGATAAATCCACATGCCAAATTTTGCATTGATGCGTTGTATAGTTTCTTCGCCAGAATTTATTCACAAAAAAATTCAAAACGATTTAAAATTTTTTTTGGGAATAGATAAGAGATAAATTAATATACATTTTGATATGTTTTACCTGCTCCAAATTCTGCCGAGCTTCCTGGAATCGTTCATGTGTTTCATGGTTGATTGCGTACCATTTGTCAAACGTATTTCCACCTTCTTGTTTCCATCGATAGAGATTTCGTTTGTTTTTCAACCGAGCGAGTCCGCGCGCTTGTAAGGTCTTCAAACTCCATTTCGGATGAGCTGCTGCTATAGCGACTGCTTTTTGTTTGTATGATAAAGGCACATAATCCGCAGGTGCAGGTTTGAATTCCTCGGCAATAAAGTCCGCATCATCTTCTGGTACGGCTTCACACTACATAGAAGATCATTATTAATCTTTCTCCACGTTATACAGGAAATCAAAATGATTCCCCGAACAGAAATAAAACTTACCATTACATATCTCTGCAGTTCATCCACCTCGTCGGCGCCGATAAACTCATCCACATGAATTATATGCCTATTTGCGAGCATTTCAAGTATTTCGCTTGCAAAAACCTCTCCCATCGCCATACATTCCTCGGAAATTGCACTCGGAGGTGCGACCGTGAGCAGATTCAAATCCTGAAGCAAGCTTCGAGTATATGTGATGGCGTTTGTGAGAACAGCCTTTGTTTGCTCATCATCCTCTTCTCTTTCCGATAGATTTTCATCTGATCCAACACTTGTTTCTGCCTTTTCACAACCCTCCTTTTCCGACTGACTTTCTGTCGTAGCAGCACTTATTTCTTCCATTTAACAGTTTTTCACTTTCGATAAACTTTATTTCGGAGCGACGTTATACCCAACGTATGTATCTGCACAACTGACGCCTGCGAAACACTGCGAAAGACTGCCGTCGTCTAGTCCAGACGACGCCAGCCCTCCAACGTCACCACAACGTCCGAAAAACCGTTAGGCTTTGTATAACAAAAGGATAGGGTACAAGTGGGGATGAGGAACGCAGGTAGCGAACCCGGCTGGAGTATTTGAAATAACGGCCCGACCATTTTTAAATTCATATTGTAATGAAAAATAATAAACTGCAGTTCCTTGTGAAAGATGTTAGAATTTCTTCCTCTCTTTTTTTTCTGCGTGAAAAATAAAATAATAATAAATAATTAAAAAAAATGAAAAGTAAAAAATTTTTAAAATGAATAAAATTTTTTTTAAATAAATAAAATAATAATAATAATTAGACGGTTTTGCATCATCCATGGAATTTATTTATATTTGGGGGAAAAAAATGCCATCACGGGACTCGAACCCTGGACGTCGAGCGTCAGAACCGGGAACCTTGCCCACTGAGCCACGCCCGCCGGTTCGACAAAGGTGCAACCGTACCGGTATAGTATCAGGTTGATAAAAAAGTTTTGTCGCAAAAATTTTAAAAATGTCTTTTTACGTATTGACGCAATATGACATCGAGCTATGTCGAGAATATTCTAGAATGTTTTCTACTCTTCCGCGTGACAGGGTATAAAAGGGCGAGCGCGCGTTCTAGTGGACAGAAATGGCTTCGATCTCGCAGGAGCAACTTCGAGCGATCATTTTTTACGAGTGGCGGCGCGGCACGAACGCAAGCACAACTGCTAAAAATATACAGGATGCATTCAGCGAGAACGTAGTTTCTCATCGAACAGTCCAGCGTTGGTTCAATCGTTTTAAATCTGGAGACACAAGCCTTGAAGATAAGGAACGTTCCGGACGACCGTCGACGATCGATGATCAAGCTGCATCAAAGAAAAACCGGAAGCAAGTACGCACGAGCTAGCAAGAGAACTTGGCTGCACCCAACCGTCAATAGTCAATCACTTACACAACTTGGGATACAGGAAGGTTCTAGCTCAATGGATACCACACCGTCTCACCGACGACAATAAGAACTGTCGCGTGACCATCTGCCAGTCTCTCCTGCTTCGCCACCATCGCAAGGAGTTTTTAGAAGATCTTGTGACGGGAGATGAAAGCTGGGTCTTGTATGATAACAGAACGCGTTTAGCCTACTGGCTTCCTATCGGAGAAAAACCGCCACACTAACCGAAATCTGATCGTCACTCACAAAAGGTTTTGTTGTGCTGTTTCTGGGACGCAAAGGGAATGCTGTTTCACAATTTTCTCCCTGTAGGTAAGACGATCTCCTCTACACGATACATCGAAAATCTCCAGGAATTGGCAAAAGCTATACGAAAAAAACGGCCAAGACGCGCGACTGTGCACCTTCTCCACGACAACGCGAGACCCCATGTCGCAAAGGAAACCCACAAAACAATCACTGAGCTTCACTGGAATACCGTTCCTCATCCACCATACTCTCCCGACATCGCGCCATCTGACTACCATTTGTTTAGACATTTGAAGGCATATTTGAGAAACAAAACTTTCGAAAACGTCGACTATCTCAGAAGGGATATTTCAAATTTCTTTGAGTTCCAGCCGCCGCAGTTTTGGGCAAAGGGAATAAATGAGTTGCCAACTAGATGGTCGAGTGTCATAGAAACCGATGGCGAATATATTGTTGATTAGAAATGTTTTGTATAAGATATATAAATAAATAAAGTATATTGAAATTATTGCGACAAAACTTTTTTATCAACCTGATAGCTACGAGCTAAACTTTCGAACGTTTTTTCTCGAAAACTAAAGAGCGCTGTATAAAATCCCTTTACTCAGGTACTCAGGGTAGGTCCCTCTACAACATATCTGAGACTTATCAAAATCCGTGAGTGACAGCCTGTAAGGTCCCCTTGTTAGCATTTCCCGCTTGTAAATGATCAAATTTTGGTAGCCGATTTCGCAATTGAAGTTTGCTTGATCCTTCGCATGGTTCACCAGAGACATAGACAATATAAGGTTTTTTTTCTCACAAATAATTGATCCCTGGACTCTATTAAATTTCGGGGATAGCGTAACCGCGCTACGTCATCTGACTTCGGTATACCTCTTTTTTCCATTTCGATATCGGTTTTCTTATCGCTCTTTTCCATCTCTGCTTCACTTTCGATGATTCCGAAATGCTGCTTTGGTATGCAATCTCTTCAGCGCCTGGTTGTTCGAATTGTTTGGGTTTATTCTTACGACAATTTACGCGTTGCCCCTTTTTCGAGTTCTATATAATTATCCACTTTATCTCTAAATCTCTCTGATTTCGATTTCTTTGATTTCTTTTTAATGGTAGATAGACGTTGCTTGGCGGTTCAGGTTCTTGATGGATTACTTCTTGAGTTATGATTTGATTAGGCTTATCAGCTGGTAACCCATTTTCTTGCACCATATGTATTTTTTGTGATTCGACAGGATTTCTCGATAGGGCATTCGCGTTGACGTTTGTAACGACGACAAATCTACGACCGTATATATATCGATGGAACCGTTTGACCACGTAAACAATGGATAATGCTTCTTTTTCATTTTTTGTATCGTGTTTCGGCTTCGTTTAGGGTTCGTTTAGGGTACCATTTGAGATAAGATACCTCCGATCTCGTACCCATGTTACGTCCCGGAGGGACATTTAGGTGGGACTCGCGAGGTTGCCGATTTCGAGCGCGAAAGTTCGAATTGAATTAGATTGCGCAGTGAGTCTTTGTTTGGCTTCCGCGTGAGTTCCGAACACAGTTTAATAACAATTTGGATTGAGACGAATTTGAGGTGCGTGATACTGGTAAGGGAGTTGGATCCGCTCGATGGATTGATCGTTGATCAAATAAATGTTCAGACGCGTAGATTTTGTCTTAATTCACGTAGTTCACGTTTATTACGTTTAACTCTTACAAACTTATAATTTCAGTGCAAAGATAGTTACTCGTACAATGATTACACGGAAACGCAGAGCGAAAGGGTTTAGCCTTGTAAGTCGACTGTTCAGTTCAGAGTTCGAATACAGAGTGTCTTCTCCTTCGTGATGTGGAAATTAGGAAAGTCTGGTTGTAGGGGAAGGAGCTTTTTTGGGGGAATGCATTTTCGGATCAGAGCTTCTTAGTGATTGGTTAATCAATCGTGAGAATGTACGCTGACTTACGTGATAGGTCGGCGGCATGCGTGGGAATAATTTTGTTCATCTACTTATTAGGTCACCGCTATGGTGAATGCGGCCATTGTTCTATGTCCGACGATCGGGTTCAGCGACCGAGGTTTCGTGGGTCTTGCGATATGACCGGGTGACGTGTTCTGACGCAAGCGGGTTTTCCTCGTGGGATTGTTTGGGTCTTAGGACAAGGTAGGATTGTGGCGTAGTTCGGTCCCTGCATTTTGTTCGAGTGCTCTAGGCGTAGGGTTTCTCTTCCGAGACTGCGAGTACGCTCCTCTCGTAAATTCATCTGTCGTTGGCTATGTTTATGCGTCGGGACCTACGTGCGACGGTTTCGCTTTTGGTCTTGTGGTACGTTTCGGCTATCGCTCGCTTAGCGTTTAAGAAATATAGGTTTTTGGTCGATGAGTGAGGGTGCTGCTATCGTGTGTATCTACCATCGTGGTTTCAAAAAGAGAGAGAAAAAAGGTGAAGGCTGGGACATAACACCCAGACGCATCGGTAGTGTTGATAAGTCGAGTAAAGCCTGGGTGTTGCAAGATTTCTTCATTACTTCTTGAAAGGCTGATTATTCACTATTTTCCCACGAAAAGGTGGTTTCCTTTTTTAACAGATTCGTCAGGGGTTTGTAATTTTTGCGTATCCTTTTACGAATCGTCTATAGTAACCGGTTAAGCCCAAAAACTGTCCTACTCCTTCAATGTTTCGGGACTGGATAATCTTACACTGCGTTTTTCCTTTTAGTATCGGCTTTAATTCCCTGTTCTGTGATTAAATGCCCAGAGTAGGTAACCTCTTTTCGTAAGAAATTCGCATTTATCAGGCTTTAATTTCAAATTAGCCTCTGTGACGCGTGACGTTAATTTTGTATATTTTATCTCGTGTTAAGGCAGAACACCACTGTGACTCCCTGTTTTTTTGCCATTTTTCGTGAATTTTTTTTTGTGGGAAAAAAAGATATTCGATTTTTTTTTGTTTTGTTCGTTGTTTATTGAAGATACATAAAAAAAATTTCAAATTTTTCACGCCCCATGGTGACGCTGGGGAAGCTCCCGCGTCAGGTACTGTTGCCTCTGCAGTGGTTCGCGGCACGCAGCAGAACTCTCTTCAAAGTCGATCTGAAAAAAAATACCGAATGTTTTCGTTAATAATATGATATTTTGAAGAGAAGTACACAGGGATTTGAAAAAATATTGATTTTTAAAAAATAGGCACGCTTTTGAAATTACAGGACGATTTTCGAGCAAAATTTCTCGTCGAAAATAGGCTATAACTTTTTTTTATTATTGAGATATCGAAAAAATCCTATGTACTTCTTTAGATAATCTAGTTTTATTGATGCAGTCCAAATTTGAAGTCGATCGGATAAAAATTGCTCGAGTTCTGCTGCGTGCCGCACTCAAAAAAGTGGTTTTGAGAAAAACGCGTTCAAAGTTTTAGGTTTGTTAATTTATGCGATAAATTGGGAAAAAAATTTTACCTTTAATCAGCGATGCCGGCACCATATAGCTGGCCTTCAAGAAGCAAATCATTGTCCCTAGCATCTTTTCTCGAACTTGTAGAGGCTCTTCTTGCCTCTTTTGCAGCGTCTGTGAGCGAGCGCTCCGCCAGCTCGATCCGCGCTGCGTCGGTTTCAACGCAAAAATTGAAACAATTTGGGCCGATAGTTATCCCCAACGTCTCCAAAACTTTCATGAGGCTT
This sequence comes from Ophion slaviceki, assembly GCA_944452715.1. Taxonomy (NCBI): domain Eukaryota; kingdom Metazoa; phylum Arthropoda; class Insecta; order Hymenoptera; family Ichneumonidae; genus Ophion; species Ophion slaviceki. The sequence goes on from OX101791.1 coordinate 5,563,984, forward strand.
CTCAGGCCATCATTGAATAATAATACCGCGATATCAGCTGCAATATCGACGATTTTTTTGCTCCCGGACTGACACTTGGGGGCTATCGCCCAAACTGATTTGTTGTAGCTTTCGTTGTTGTTTTGCGTGAAGCCGCCCAAACAACGCTGCAGCAAATCGTCTCTGCTCAAATTTTCGAAGACTGGCGTAATTGCCTCCAATACTTTCTCAGGAAGACGCGGCTTATGGCGATATTCAGAAATATTACCGCTTGCGACCACTCGCTGCCACGAACACCACGACTCGGCTCCCTCTGGGCAATCGTCATGTTGTGGCTCGCTATCTGTGGATATTTTATGTTTGATAGTTGCCCAAATTGCCTTCCTCATTTTTTCAACATCATCGCTGTTCCTCCGAATAGCCAAGCCGTAATATGTGCTCAACTCGTCAATCAATTTTCCGGTGAGCTTTCCTCTGCCAGACAATCATTTTTGTTTTTTTACGATTTCGCGGAGGCGCGTCCCCATACGTTTTTGGATATGATCGATGCACTCTTTTTTTTTATCTCGAAACTGTCGTATGGATCGCTATTCGATATGCCCAGAAACGTTTTAGAATCGCCGTCACCAATATAATATTTATATTTTATGCCATAGAGCTCTTCAGACCGTTGAAACATTTCGACAGCTGAGTCGACTTCCATTTTTCCGGAGGAGCCGCTATGGTTCGCCTGGCACTCATCGTCATGGGTACTTTTCCATTCCCAGTACTCCGCGGTGCTTTCTTTTTTTCCCAGTGCTCGCAAGCTTTGCAATATTTCGATTTCACCATAACGTCGATCACTTTTTTAGTGTACCAGCCGATTAGCGATGTTATGCCGAAAAGCGAGCTGAAACCGCGCTTACGCCACGATCCGTCGCCTGAAACGATAATTCCGTCCTCCACCCTATTTTCCAACGAAATTGTCTCCTCCTCAAGTGCAGCCTTTTGTTTGCTCACTGTGCTCACAGCTTTAGTGGCAATCGAAATCGAATTTAAGATTCGATCGTAGAAAGACTGAAATATGGGGCGCGGTAGGTCCATAAATGCACAAAACTTCATCAGGCCATTCAAACCGACGCCAAGAAGACGCATACTGAATACGATCCGACGATTTATTTCGTATGCATTGTCAATCATAGGACACGAATTGATTTGCACTCTTTCACAATGGCGGCAATCGACCTCGATTTTGAATCCGAGTCCGCACAAACTTTTTTCAGTAAACTTTATATCGCGATCACACACTTTGCACTTCACTAACGTCGATATAATGTTCAATGCATTGACGAGGTGTACTATACGATAACCGAAATCGTTAGTAACACCGACCTCTAAATCGTCCGACGATTTTAACTTTTTCGCCGACGTGCTCACATACTCTGCAGAACTATTTTAGGAGCTATAACGGTTCGGAGGTTTTCGATTCGAAATTTTCGTTCGACTCCTCGTCACATAGCTCCGTTTTGTTCCCCTTTTCCCCGCGTACACTTTCGGATTATCCATTTCGATGTGCAAAGAATAATTCTGAGCGTTCGATATTTATAAACGAAACGATTCGGAGCGTTTAGACACGAGTAGCGTCGCTTCTATTCGCAAACTGACGCTATGACGCTATCATTATACCTGCCTTGAAAATTTTTCAATTATCGCCACCTATGGCTTTTTTTCGAAACTATATTTATAACAATAGCCGGTTTTTGTGAAGGGAGACAAAAGAATACCTGGGAAAGACCCGCAGGACCTGGGAAAGGCCCGGTATACCTGCCGACCCTGAGGCGCGCAGCTGCGCGGGACCCCGAGCATCACGGAGCGCTGCACCGCTCCACAAAATATTCAATATCTCCGAAAATAATTATTTTTTCGACCTGGGTCCAACGGCATCTTAATCTTAAATGTATTTTAGATTTTTCTAGATGGTTTTCAAAAAATCGATTTTTTGAAGCTGTCACAGTGGTGTTGTTCCTTAACGCAACGAGGATGCATGTATCGCGATATCGTGTAGATAAACAAAAAGTTCAGAACCTTGCAGTCCACACAATACTCGATCCATTAGTCTTTGGAATGTGGCGGGAGCATTTTTCAACCCGAAAGACAGGCGGCAAAATCCATAATGTTCAAACGGAGTTGAAAAAGCCGTTTTTTGTGCATCTTCTGGTTTCAGTTTTATTTGGTAAAAGCCCAATGCCAGGTCAAATACTGAGAAGTATTTTGCGCCTCCGAGCTGGTCCAATATATCAGTTATTTTGGTAATGGATATGAATCACCGATGGTTTTTACGTTCAGCATGCACAAATAGAGAATTATCCTCCAACGTTTATTACAGTGTGTCTGGTTTTCTAGCAACAATTCATACCGGACCGGTTATATGGAGACTGTGAAATTTTCACTGTTTCTTTTTCATATAGCTCTTTTACTTGATACATTATTTCATCCTTGTGAATTGGAGGTTAGCGATATTGTTACATCTTGATTGGATGGTCGTCGTTTGTGGTAATCGTACGTTGAATTTGTGTAGTGGCAATAAATTCATCTCCTGGGAGATGAAATATATCTGCAATTTCTGTAATTTTATTTATCTATGCAATCACGTTTTTCTGAATTTAGATGATCGAGGGGTAACAAGTTTTTCATTTGCTCAAATCGTTTTTCATCTTCTTCATTGGTTGATCCGTATTTGAAACAATCTGTATATGATTTGAAAGTGGTAGTTAATAGAGAGATTCGGAATGTGGAGCTACCAAATTTTCATTCTGTTTTAACTCATTTGTCATGAAACATGCGTCTGATTTGGAACAGTTAGGAGCAGGTACTGGATTTTGATTTCGTTTTGATTCAATTGTCATGCAATTGAAATTGGATTTAGAGGGGTTAGACGTAGCTGTTGGATTTTTGTTTTGTTTTAACGCAATTATCATTTAATTTGCGTCGATTTCTTCAAATCCTTGTAATGTTAACCCGTTGATTGCACACTCGGTCGTTTTGACCCCATTTTCTTCTTCGTGCAAGTCCGTATTTTTCAACGCATTTTCCACTTTGAACGATTGTCTGGGCACTCAATTTTTATTTTTCTTGAAAAATAAATTTTGGGCCATAAAATAAGGATTATTGACTGCAAAAAACGTCTACAAAAAAATGCATATTTACCGAAATACAATTATCTGAAAAACGTCTGGGGTTCGATCGATCTCACATGAGTAGAAGAGCTAGGCCGATTCTAACCCAGGGATCTCAGGGGGGAGCGGGGCGGGGGAGTCGAGCGCGGGGAAGCCGCGGTATGCATGGCGGAGGGGGGGGGGTCCTGCATGCGGTAGCCGAGTGCCGGGTTCCGGCGGAGGGAAAGGGGAGGGGTGTTAGAGAGTGGGGAGGCTCGTTTTTGGTGACGATGTCTTCCAGGCGATAGCTGGACCCGCGGGCGAGAGGGGGAAGCCGCTGTCGACTCTGTGGGGGAGGGGGCATTATAGAGTCGTGGGTCTTTGTAAACCCATAAAATCTGATAATTTATTATCAACATTATAGATGTAAGCGGAGCATTTTTGTCTAGACTATTCACAGGAGTTTATATATATAAAAAAAAACAACTTAGACAAATGTGTGCATGTGTGTGTGTGTGTGTGTGTGTGTGTGTGTGTGTGTGTGTGTGTGTGTGCGTGCGTGCGTGCGTGCGTGCGTGCGTGCGTGCGTGTGTGTGTGTGTGTGTGTGTGTGTGTGTGTGTGTGTGTGTGTGTGTGTTACGTAGAGGGCTAAGAGAAGGTGCATGAATTTATCGAGAATTTAATTTTAATCCGAATTGATCCGAAAGCCTCAAATTTTACGACTCTTTTTTTTTCTTACGTCGAGCGCCAGGGACCGTCATACCCTATCGCTTCGCATGTGCAACTCGAGCCTCATCATTCCATAGGTCCACACTTGAAAACCCATAAAATTTTACGACAGCATGCGACGAAGACAGTGATCCGGGGAAAAAATGCATTTCCATTTTACAGGGCTTTAGTTTTTCCTCTCTGAATGATAATATATACAGAGAGTGCAACGTCAAAACCTTGATGCCGACACTTGCGATCATGCAGGTCTGGACAAGTTAGCCCCATGGTTAAGGATTTTTTCTTCGTTAACACCACTCTTCAAGCTATTAGAATTTTTTTATTGCTCCGCTATTCAGAGCATATATATGATAACGGGGTGTTTATTTTGAAAAACTATAAACTTTCGGAGATCTATGGATAAAGACCTTTTTTAGGCTTCGACCGTGGACCACTTGAGCGCCGATGGAGAGCCCATGAGTTTTTTTTTTCACTACACGCATCTCGACTGAGATACTCTTTTATTTTTCCCGGCAATCCAATGCGATATTAGAAATTCTCGTGGGTTGGTGATATTTTCCGAGATGGTAGGGAAAGACGAAAAATGTCTAAAGGGGAAAACCATTTTTAATGATCTGGTGCGCTCAAAAGTGTTCGCACTTTGATCGAGCAGTCAGTTAGTGAACATCATCTCTTTTGGAAAGCCTCGTTTCTTCAAATATGGAGGGCAACGCGGAGAAGTCAGAACAAATCTTGCACGACCAAGCCGCGCTCCTAAGTTCATACGAAGATTTTGCTGTGTGGGAACAACGGTGCGTTGAGTTTATCGAAGAATTGGAAACGCAAAGCCGGATTAAGCGCCCGCGACTATCAATTGAACTTCAACAGTCATTGATAGCCCAAATAGCGCGGCTGGAAGGGTTGAGGAATTCTGTGCGTAATCATTTTATACACACGGGTGCAGGACACGGTCATCATGGGCTAATCTGGCGAGAGATTGACACATCCTTCAATAGTCGAATATTGACCGGGTCCGTAATCAATCGCAACCACATCGAACCACGGCAATTTCTCAACGATGCTTGCGACCTAGTGCTTCAACATGTGCAAAATACTATCTGTAAACACAACAGTATCAAAGTTAATACAGTGTTTAATGGCGAATTCGCGAGTGGAGACAAACATGCTAATGAAGGTGTCAACACGCGAAACTGTGAACTCTTTAACACAAGCGATTTGAATGAGTGGTACCAGCAACGCGTTATGGAGCCCACTTTAACCTTACTCGACGAATTTCAAGAACGAGATAGTGGCTGGGCTCTACGGAAAATACTTAACCTCACGATAAATGTGAATAAGTATAACCCGATGCGTGCCGGGTGCACTATATCATTACCGCGGGAAATAATGATGAAGAGAGCTGTGATTAACGTCAAATCCAACGATAACGCATGTTTCGCGTGGGCAGTTGTCGCTGCTCTATACCCAGCTGAACAACACAGTGACCGTCCTACATCTTACCCACATTACTCAAGAGTACTGAATCTACAGGACATTCAATTCTCGGTAACCATACACCAAATAAAAAAATTTGAGCTGCAAAACAATGTATCCATCAACGTGTACACCACCACCACCACCGCTAAAAAGGACATCGTTCCAATACGCGTGACTCAAAATAAGAAGGAAAAGCACATCAATTTGCTGTACATGCAAGATACTGAGGACAACAATGTGGGGCACTTCGTATGGATCAAGAATCTGTCGAGACTCGTGACGAAGCAACTGAGCAAAAAGGAACATAAAAAATATATCTGTGATCGGTATGTAGTTACCATAATATATATATATATATATATAGGTAATTATATATGCTAGACGAATTAAACAAAAACAATCTTTTTTTGCAGATGTTTGCACTACTTTGGTTCAGAGGATAAATTGCAATCGCACGAGGTCGATTGTGGGGCGATAAACGACTGCGCGATCCGACTACCGAATGACACCAATAAGTGGCTCCAGTTCAGCAACTTTAGCCGGAAAGAGCGACATCCTTTCATCGTTTATGCTGATTTGGAGTGTGTGCTGGCAAAGACCGATGAGAAGACCCAAGCAAAAGATATGTATCAACACCATGAAGTGTTTAGTATTGGATATTACGTGCGTTGTTCGTATGACGATTCATTGTCTTCATATCACTCGCGTCGCAGTGCTGATTGTGTCTCACGGTTTGTCGAAGAACTGAAAAATCTAGCATTGCGCATAAAAGAAATTTTCTGCGACAATGTCCCAATGATTTATCTGACACCGAGCGAGTGGGCAAGTTTTCGCAAAGCGACCCAATGTCATATATGCAGGAAACCATTCGCGCAAGACGATATACGCGTTCGAGATCATTGCCATCTGACTGGACGCTATAGAGGCCCTGCCCATTCTAATTGCAATTTAAACTACAAACAGTCATTCTTCATTCCAGTAGTTTTTCACAATTTATCGGGTTACGATACACATTTTATCATCAAGGAAGTAGCCACAGAGTTCGAAGCAAAGACCGATGTGCTTCCAATCACAAAAGAGAAATACATCTCCTTCACGAAGCACATTCAAATCACAGACGATTCTAAACAGAAAATCCAATTGCGCTTCATCGATTCATACAAATTCCTCAATACCAGTCTCAACAAATTAGCCTCATTTTTGACCGAGGACAAACTCAAAATTTTACGCATGCAATTTTCAACTTTATCGACGGACAATTTCAATTTGCTGACGCGAAAAGGGGTCTTCCCTTATGAGTATATTGACAACGTGAGCAGGTTGGACGACACTTGCTTACCACCACGTGATGCATTTTATAGTTCCCTGACAGATGCCACAGTATCCGAGAGCGAGTACGCACATAGGGAGAACGTTTGGGAGCGGTTCTCCATTCGAACGCTGGGTGAATATAGCGATTTGTACTTGAAGACAGATGTCTTGTTATTAGCTGATATTTTCGAAAACTTTCGGAATACATGCATTGAGAGCTATGGCCTAGATCCCGCGTATTACTACACATTGCCGGGGTATACCTGGGATGCAATGTTAAAACACTCGAATGTCAAGTTTGAATTACTAATTGACATCGACATAGTTTTATTCGTTGAGCGGGGTATACGCGGTGGTCTCAGTCAATGCTCAAACCGATATGCACACGCTAATAATAAGTACATGCAGTCGTTTGATCCATCGAAAGCATCATCATACTTGATGTATTTTGACGTCAACAATTTGTATGGATGGGCAATGTGTCAACCCTTGCCATATGCAGATTTTTGATGGGTCAACGACGTGTCCAAGTTTGATCCATTATCCATCGTGCTAGACTCACCTATAGGCTACATCCTTGAGGTCGACTTGGAATATCCCCAATCTCTACATGATGCGCACAAAGACCTACCGTTTTGCCCAATACACGAAAAACCACCGGGTAAGCAGCAGGAAAAGCTGCTAGCAACCGTCTGCGATAAAAAACGCTACATCATACACTACAGAAATTTACAACAATGTTTACGTCATGGACTTTGCCTCACGAAAATCCATAGGGTATTCCAATTCACACAATCCCCATGGCTACGTTCATATATCGAGTTAAATACTCAGTTTCGAACGCTGGCCAAAAACGATTTTGAGAAGAATTTATTCAAATTGATGAATAATGCGGTGTTTGGCAAAACGATGGAGAATGTGCGCAATCATGTAGATGTAAAGCTTTTGACAAAATGGGAGGGCAGGTATGGCGCGGAGGCAATGATTGCGAAGCCAAACTTCCACAGCCGAAGCGTTTTTTCCGAAAACCTCGTTGCCGTAGAATTGCGCAATCTCGAGGTGAAGTACAACAAGCCGATATATGTGGGTATGTGCATACTCGACATATCCAAAACGTGCTTGTATGGATTTCATCACGAGTATATGATACCATTGTATCGGAATAAATGTAAAGTGATGTATACCGATACAGATAGCCTCATATATGCCATTGAGAGCGAAGATGTATATGCAGACATGAAGTGTGACATTGAAAAATTTGGTACGAGCGACTATTCAGCGGACAACAGGTATGATATGCCGCTTGTCAACAAAAAGGTACCCGGTCTCATGAAAGACGAATGCAATGGTGCAATTATGACCGAGTTCATTGGACTTCGATCGAAAATGTATGCGATACGTGTCGAGGGTAAGAAGGACACGAAAAAAGTTAAAAGTGTCAAGAGCAGTGTTGTGGCTAGGACAATCACGTTTGACGATTATGCCTGATGCTTGAAGGAAGACATTGAAATGATGCGTAGTCAAACGTGTATTCGATCGAAGTTGCACAAGGTCTACACCATTCGTGAGACGAAAATCGCTCTAAGTCCTCATGATGATAAGCGGTATATCATACCTGGGACCTCGATACCCTACCATGGGGGCATTGCAGAATACCATCGTGAAAAGTTTTGTAATTTTTTTTCCACAACCTTGATGTAAAATTGGGTATATTTTTGTGAATATTGATGTATAAAACTCGTGAAAATTATGTATATATTTTGTTCACTCGATGTTAAAATTATGTTTGTTGTATATACACTACCGGCGGAAAGTTTCCGGACAAGAGTTGGAAAAAGTGCCCGAACGGTTCTTTATGCGATTTCGCCGGTAGTTGGGATAGGCCAATTTGATCAACGGCATTTTAAAGAGGGGGGGATTTACCTACATTTTGGCTTATCAAAAAAAAATGTACGATTTTCTTTTACACTTGGCACCCTGTTTTGAAAACGACAATTTTTTGTCATTTTTTTGTTGTTTTGTAAGTGGACCCCGTTTACAGTAAAAATCTTTTTTATGCATTTCTCCTATTAAAATCATAAAAGGGGAAGCCTAAGCTTCAATTTCGTTTTGTAGAAAAATTTTTGCGATTTTTTTTCCCAAAAATATTTCGTTTTTTCGATAAAAATATACAATATGAAAATTGCTCCGGAGTACGAAAACGACGAGGTTTACAACAAAACCTCAAGACGGTAAAAAGTTGCGTTACTTTTTGTTGAGTTCATGAGAATTTTTTCAGATTTTTTTTGCGAATTTTTTTTTAAATTTACTTCCGGTCGGAACTCGATTGATATAAACACCATGATAATAATATAATTAATTTTTTTATTTACATATTATACTTTGGTCTCGTCGAAAAAACCTCCTCTCGCTGACAGCACGCTCTTTACCACACGCGGCATCCTCTCCACAAGTTTTTCGAATGTCTCTCGGGGTGTTTCTTTCCATGATTTTTGTAGGGATTCCCATAGCTTTTCGGCGGATGAATGCGTGACCTTGCGCACTTGCCGATCCATTTCATCCCACAGCAGCTCTATGGGATTGAGATCGGGAGATTGAGGAGGCCATTGCATAATTTGAAGCTCCCCACTTTTTTGCTCCGTTTCAAGATACTTCGAGCAGAATTTTGAAGTATGTTTCGGGTTGTTGTCTTGTTGAAAAACGAACCCCCTTCCGATAAGTCGCTTTCCAGAAGGAACAGCGTGGTTTTTCAGAATCGCGTGATATCCTTTTTGGTCCAGGATTCTTTTGACTCGGTAGAGGTGCCCCGCACCAGCATACGAAAAAGATCCCCACACCATTACAGAACCGCCGCCGTGTTTAACGGTTAGAATTACGCAATCAGGATGCATTTTCTCGTTAGCTGAGCGACGAACGAAAACTCGACGTTTTCCTCCAAATATTTCAAATTTGGATTCGTCGGTCCATAACACCCGTTTCCAATCTTCGATCGTCCAATTCTTGTTCTTGCGTGCCCAATTCAATCGCTTCTTTTTGTTTCCACGGCGCAAGAGTGGCTTTTTTTCGTTGCGACTCTTCCGTATAATTGTGCGCTGCGCAAGCGTTGTTTAATCGTCGTAATTGAAATGTTTTTTCCACGACTTTCGACAAACTGCGCTTCGATGTTTGCCGCCGTAAGTTTTCGATTCCTTTTAGACATCACAATTATTGATTGGTCTTCCGCTTTGGTAGTAACAGGAGGCCTCCCGGAACGATTTTTATCGCGGTTCGATTGTGTCTCTCTGAAGCGCTTTATAGCATCCCCAACGGTTGATTTGGGTATTTTCAATCGATTTGCAATGTAGCGAATTTTGAACCCTTCATTGCAAACTGCAAGGATTAATGCATGCTTTTTAATGCTTATATTGGGTCGACGACCCATTTTCTTCTTCAAAAAAAAAACTCTAATGAAGTCAAAAATTTTATTTAATTAACCGTCAATAAATTAATAGTTAAACACACTTCAAATTCAATATATTATTCGACACGATACGACAGGAAAATCTAACGCGAACGTTTTTTCGATGCTTGCCGAAGAAGTACTGAGTCGAAATAATTTTTGAATATTTTTTCATTGTAACACGTAAAGAGTGCGTGGACGTTTCTCCCACTCTTTGTTTTCTTCTTGTTTTCGAATAGAGTAGTCAGCGAACATAGCGAATCTCGCGACGGAGTGTCTGTCCTTGTTCCTTGTTTATTTTTTCGCGAGGTTCGCATTGTCGAGCGTTCGCTTTGTCGCATAGGTGAGCGATATATATTTTTTTTACCACTCTACAAAGAGTGGGAGAAACGTTCACGCACTCTTTACGTGTTACAATGAAAAAATATTCAAAAATTATTTCGACTCAGTACTTCTTCGGCAAGCATCGAAAAAACGTTCGCGTTAGATTTTCCCGTCGTATCGTGTCGAATAATATATTGAATTTGAAGTGTGTTTAACTATTAATTTATTGACGGTTAATTAAATAAAATTTTTGACTTCATTAGAGTTTTTTTTTTGAAGAAGAAAATGGGTCGTCGACCCAATATAAGCATTAAAAAGCATGCATTAATCCTTGCAGTTTGCAATGAAGGGTTCAAAATTCGCTACATTGCAAATCGATTGAAAATACCCAAATCAACCGTTGGGGAGGCTATAAAACGTTTCCGAGAGACACAATCGAACCGCGATAAAAATCGTTCCGGGAGGCCTCCTGTTACTTCCAAAGCGGAAGACTAATCAATAATTGTGATGTCTAAAAGGAATCGAAAACTCACGGCGGCAAACATCCAAGCGCAGTTTGTCGAAAGTCGTGGAAAAAACATTTCAATTACGACGATCAAGAGCGTGCTGTCAGCGAGAGGAGGTTTTTTCGACGAGACCAAAGTATAATATGTAAATAAAAAAATTAATTATATTATTATCATGGTGTTGAGATCAATCGAGTTCCGACCGGAAGTAAATTAAAAAAAAATTTCGCAAAAAAGATCTGAAAAAATTCTCATGAACTCAACAAAAAGGAGCGCAACTTTTTACCGTCTTGAGGTTTTGTTGTAAACCTCGTCGTTTTCGTACTCCGGAGCAATTTTCATATTGTATATTTTTATCGAAAAAACGAAATATTTTTGGGGAAAAAAAATCGCAAAAATTTTTCTACAAAACGAAATTGAAGCTTAGGCTTCCCCTTTTATGATTTTAATAGGAGAAATGCATGAAAAAGATTTTTACTGTAAACGGGGTCCACTCACAAAACAACAAAAAAACGACAAAAAATTGTCGTTTTCAAAACTGGGTGCCAAGTGTAAAAAAAATCGTAAAAATTTTTTTGATAAGCCAAAATGTAGGTAAATCCCCCCTCTTTAAAATGCCGTTGGTCAAATTGGCCTATCCCAACTACCGGCGAAATGGCATAAAGAACCGTTCGGGCACTTTTTCCAACTCTTGTCCGGAAACTTTCCGCCGGTAGTATATTGTGCAAGAATGGATTTATTATTTTCCGTAAATAAAGAAGCGGACTTTTTATAATCACATGTGTTTATTCACTCTATCCATCTCCTCACGTTCTACGAAAAAGGGCGACGGCGAGAAGGGGGGAAGCAAGCCTGCTGTGGAGTCGGTCGGAGGCCTTGGAGGGATGCGGGGACGACCAGCAGGTCAAGAGTCATAAAACATACATATTTTTCCATTTTTTTATTATCGACTACAAATCGGATTTACTTATCCAACTATTATGGCTATTGTCGAAACCTAACCACTTTACAAACATTCGATTACCGCACTTCTTCAATATGGCTTCAATGAGATAGATATCGGGGTGCTTGACCCTGAGAAGCTCTTGTTCGTAGAAACCACCTGCGATCGGTTCATCTTTATGGTCCTTCAAGTGGTACGTCACGGGATGAGTTTTTTTCACACGATAGATTGTAAATATTTCCGTTGTCCAGTTTGGGGTGTAACCCTTTTCGAAAACAGTCTTAAATTTGCTGATTCTCACTTTATCACCAACGGCGAATTTGGGCGATCTTTTCATTGGAGGCTTATTGAAAATCTGCTGCAATTGCTTCTGATTTTCCGCGTTGACATTTCTCGGCTTCATCTTAATGGCGCGGTGTACAGAATCGTTGTACTCGGCAATTAGATTATCAAGAATATCGATTCACTTATAATTACCACGAAGACTAAATTGCATCCACATCTTGCTCTTCAATGTACGATTGAACCGCTCGCAAATGGATGCCTTCAAGTTGCTATATGATGAATACATGTGAATATTGTACTTTTTCATGATGGCCTTAAAGTCACAATTGTAGAATTCTTTTCCCCGACTAACGTGTAAGTTCTGCGGTATGCGTCCCTTAACGAGGATCGACTTCATTGCTGCCGCTACATCTTTACCACTCTTACTCAGCATTGGCACGGCCCAGGCGAATTTTGAGAAGGTATCGATGACGGTGAGGAGAAATTTGTGTTTGGAGTTTTGACGCGCGTATGATGACATATCGACGAGATCAGTTTGCCAGGTCTCGTCCAAGCCACGGATGTCCACATGTCGACGCGGATAGTTTCGTCGAGCAGGTTTATGTAGCTCCAGCACGAGAGCGCCCCTTTTTTCGTTCATTTTCCAGTCCACTCAGTCGTGCGTCCAATTCAGCAATGACGTTTGAATTATGAATCACCAAATCTTGTAGAGCTTTGACATCGGCTTCGAGTGTCCTCGCAATGTCTCGTATCGTAGCTTCAAGTCCATTAACCAACAACTGACTACTCTCATTCATTTCTTTGCGTATGTTCTTAATGATAGTTCGAGATTTCTTTTGTAACGCACTTAGAGTGATGGCGGCATCTTCTCCTTCCGGATTTGCAATGTTACACAATCGTTTCTGCCCCAAGTCATAATGACCATCTGTGGTAATTCTAAAGCCAATCCCGGGTCGACCTGGAGGACCTTGCTTACTGTGGAGTACACTCCTACTTGAATGACGTCCAAACACATCGACACTCATGATGCGAATGCGTAAATACCCCGATGTCGAGTTAATAAATGATTTCAGCTTCACGCAATTCCTCAATAATCGATATAATTTCATTCGCATGTGATGAATTTCCGGCTCCTTGGGATGCCAGAAGCAAGCGAAGACGATCCACTAGCTCGTTTGGATTGTCCCAATAAATATAGTCCAATTGGGTGTTTTTTCTAGCTAGCTTATACTTTGGCATACCCTGTCCCACATGATGATCGACTATATTTGCGATATATGTGTTAAATTTGTGGGTGGTGTTACGTCGTACAGCCTCACTAGGCTTATACAATTTTTTGTGAGCATTCGTCGCAATGACAATCTTTTCGTAGTTTTTCAAATCATCCGGTGTGAGAGTTTCGATATTAGGCACTTTTTTAAACAACAGCTCTGTTAATCCAACAGTTTTCGCATAACTCGCATCTCCCACACGAATGTGTTGAGGGTCGAAAATTATCGGAGAATTGCCAATCATTAATTTGTTGTTAGCGAGATTTCGTACACCGTATAATACATCCAAGGTTGCCTTTCTATTTGTTTGTAATAGCAGGAGATATTCGCTGATCAGCTCATCGACATTTTGCGAGTCATCAGCATCCTCATATATCAATTTAAACGAATCTTGTGTTTCACTCTTCAAGGAATCATGTGCCGCATTTTGATTTTTCACACTATTTAACGCATCTCCTTCTTCAACATTATCACCCACTTTATCATCCTTAATTTCCTCCTTCACCGCCACCGCCTCACCGTTTTTATACGACACCAATTTCTCCAATGGCCCCACTATAGGCTTAAAGACATCCTGCATTCTCTGCTGATCGTTATCTTTCCCAATTTTCATCATTCGATGCTTTCGTCTGATTGCATCGCTCGCCTTGGCAATTTCACGCAATACATCTTTTTCGCGCAACAATTGTTCGCTCTTCATGTTGTTACTACCACGGCATGCGCAATACTGTCTCTTCAACTACCAGCGACGAGTCATTTATCAATGGTGAGAAAACAATCAAAACCTTGTCTATATCGACCATCATTAATATCGCTATCCTTGTCAATCGTGATAAATGCATACTTGTCAGAATTCCAGCATTTCACGCACATGTTTTTAAAGCACGTATAAGTCATATCCGTATTAACATGATCGTTATAGACGTGTTTGAGATTCATATCGTCCTGCTTGAAAAGCACCACGAAATTTGCATTATCTCTCACGAGATGTTTGGGGATACGAGTGTACGTCTGACAAAGATAAAAACTGTCAACAATCTCGTGTCGTCTCATGGAAAAGAAGGCCCGAACATTATCCTGCTTTTCGCATGCTATGTCATCAAAGATGAATATAGAGTTGGATCGTGCATCACTTGGTGCTATCACTTGTTCATGCGCCTCAAATGGATGATATTGAACTCCACTCACAGGTTCGAGTAATTGTTCGAGCAACTTATACTTTGGCTGCTTGAGCGATTTGGAATACAAGTAAATGTTCTCAAATCTCAAACCATTCGGATGGATGATGAGAGTGAGCAAAGCGTTGGTTTTCCCACAATTTGCTAGACCGCAAAACAGTGCACGTATGCTATCCGGCAATAAATTCCAATGGCATTTCTTTTTCCCTCCACGGTCTTCGACAAACTCGTCGAAATTTATCACGGGAAGTCCGCCTCCGATAGTTTGCTTCCTGGACGTCATCTCACACACGACTAATGGCGAAATCATATAAATAGGCTTCTTATAGGTACTATCCGTCAGTCGCGTATTGTCTTTAGACATGATTGTGCATGGGAAGAGTGGTAAAGGTTTGGTCAACCGCCTAATCAACAAACTCCCCGTTGAACTACATTTGCCTGGATATCAGTATTGTGGACCGGGCACAAAGTTGGCCAAGCGCCTTGCTCGTGGTGATCCGGGCATTAATCCATTGGGTACGGCTTGCAAACAACACGATATTGCGTATTCGAAAAATCCAGATAATCTCGAGACGAGACATTTGGCGGATAAAGTGTTGGCTGAACAGGCTAGGCAACGTGTTACCGCGGAAGACGCTAGTATCGGTGAAAAAGTCAGTGCTTGGGGTGTGGCAAATATTATGAAGACAAAGAGAAAATTTGGCATGGGGATAAAGACCCGCAAGGGTGGCGTTTGTTTGAAAAAGATAATTGGCGCTGCAAAGAAGACAATGATTGAAAGTAATGATCCGCATAAGATTATCAAATCAGCTCTAAAGGGTGCTCGTGCAGCGGTAAAGTTGCAAGGTGGTAAAGTGCGCACACCTCGCGTTCTACCTGTACCCCATAAAATTGGTGGTTTATTACCCTTCCTCGTGCCCATTTTTGCGGGTCTTAGCGCTGCGGGTGCTCTGTCGGGTGGTGCGGCTAGTATAGTTAAAGCTGTAAATGCTGCTCAAGCAGCTAAGCGTGAATTGGATGAAAGTAAGCGTCATAATCGAACAATTGAAGCAATTGCATTAAGTCGGGGTCTACATCTGAAACCATATAAGCAGGGATTGGGCCTTCATATTAAGCCAAAAAACTAGAAGTAACGCTACCACACCAACCCCTCACCGACCGCGACCTACTCAAATATGCAAAAATCCTAAAGATTCCACATTTTCGTGGAGTTTACATGCGCGATACATTGCCAGCGAGCGGACCTCTCAAATGTGAAGCAGCAATTGTAAATTTGGATGAAAATGTCGGTCCTGGAACACACTGGGTCGCTTACAAAAAGACCGGATTGAAAGTCATGTACTTTGATAGTTTTGGCAATCTTCCACCACCATCCGAGCTCATGAGATATTTCCGTGTCGGTAGCGTTCATTATAATTATACTAGATATCAGGAATATGATACGATTGAATGTGAAAATTTGTGCCTTAAGTTTCTTTGTCGGCAGCTGCACCATAAAGACAAATATACACTATATATAGGAAGGAAATGACGTGGAGAATTCAGTTGTTAATTTACCAGCATCATGGACGAAAGTTTAACATTGACCATATCTGGCTCATCGTTCATACTTGAGGCGCAATACTTTCCCCCCATCGAACTCTCGCCACACAAAAATTATACCCTCGGTCTCGTGGAATTGTTAACCTTCAACTCTATTCCCAATATAGACGTTGACCACGATAAACTTTACGTGGGAGATGAGGTGTTAACGATACCTACGGACAGTTATGAAATAGAGGATATTGAGACGTTCGTACAAGCAGACCTCGCGCGTAAAAACATCAAAATCAGCATTAAACCCAATAATAATACGCTACGCAGTGAGATCGAGTGTGATCGTGATATAAATTTTGAGCCGAAAGATTCTATTGGGCATCTACTAGGCTTCACGGCACGCAAATTGGAAGCCAATAAAAGACATGACTCCGATCTTCCAGTAGCCATTCTCAAAGTGAACGCCTTACGCGTTGAGTGCAACATTACCGCTGGCGCCTATATTAACGGACAAAAAGTACACACAATTCACGAATTTTTTCCATCTGTGCCACCAGGCTATACGATCATTGAAGTTCCCTCCCACGTAATTTATCTGCCAATCACGAGCCGAACAATTGACGCGATAGAGCTTCGCATAGTGGATCAGGACGGTGATTTAGTAAATTTCCGCGGTGAAGTGATCACCATACGCCTGCATATAAAGTCGTGATGGGTATAGTTTTCAATAGATCTTCCAATAACAATAAACGGCCATGGATAAAAACAATCAGTCGTCGGTCAGTGCCCAAAGTGCTAACACCTCAAAACGTGCTACTCTTGAAGAGTTTGGGTCTCAAAGTGCGTGGCGAAAGCGTGTAAAAAATTATTTAGTCTGTGCTTTGTGCATCTGTTGCGTGAAATGGAAGAAGAAATTGTAAACATTCAAACGCCCGTGGTCTTTGATGAATCTATCATCCATTGTGAGATTCACGCTCATCAGCCATATGCATCTTCAACCTTCAATAACAGCGATGAAATCCGTATTGCCATCTCACATCAAGACCTCTCCATCCTGCCAAGCAAGAGTTCCCTACACATATGTGGAAAATTATCCAAGCGTGATGGGGCGCCAACCACTGCTACAAGTCTCGTCAACAATGCCAGTTGTCATTTGTTTGAGGAAGTGCGATATGAATTGAATGCCATAGAAATCGATCGTAATAAGAATGTCGGCATTACGAGTGTAATTAAGGGATATTCATCTCTCTCACCGGCCAAAAGTTTTATGCTCGAGAACACTGGATGGTTCGATGTCGAAGAGACCAAGCAGATTGTAGATGTATCGGGAAACTTTGATGTGTGCATTCCGCTCAGCATGCTCCTCGGATTTGCCGAAGATTATGGGAAAATTGTCGTAAATGCCAAGCACGAGTTGATTCTCACGAGATCAAAGACCGACGACAATGCCATTGTACAAACAGCGCCCGAAGACTACGAACTCGTATTGCATAAAATAGAATGGCTCGTGCCGTATGTGACAGTCTCGGATCAGCGAAAAATTCAACTGTTAAAGTTTCTCGCCAAAGACACACCAATCTCCATGAGTTTCCGAACATGGGAACTGTATGAATATCCATTGCTGCCTGCCACCTCCAAGCACGTGTGGTCTGTGAAAACTTCGAATCAGCTGGAGAAGCCACGATATGTCATACTCGCGCTGCAGACCGAACGGAAAAATAAGAAACAACACAATGCGAGCCACTTTGATCATTGTAACCTGAGCGACGTCAAACTATACCTCAACTCGCAATGTTATCCATATGAAAATTTGAATTTGAACATTGATCAAAATCAATATGCTCTTCTCTACGATATGTATGCAAACTTTCAACCGACCTATTACAACAAAGAGGCTGAACCATGGCTGAGTAGGATGGAACTTTTAGAAAAAGCCCCCCTCGTTGTCATTGACTGCTCAAAACAAAACGATTCGCTCAAGTCCGGTCCTGTTGATGTGCGCCTTGAGTTTGAATTGAAAAACAATATTCCACCGCAAACTTCAGCGTACTGCATGATCCTGCATGATCGTATTGTCGAGTACAATCCAATCAGTGGTGGGGTTAAAAAATTGGTATAAAATCATGTCAATGATCCGCGCCCACTTCAGTCAACATGGAGCTTATCGTCGACGTGCAAGGGTTCAAGAGACCCGTCAACGAATTTGTCCTAAAGGAGATGTCCATCGTCAAACTCCATGAGAAGAACGCTGAACCGCTGACATTCTTTTTCGATGCACCATTCGCCTGGGACGCTTTACCGGCCAAGTACAAAATGACAAACAAGTGGCTGGAACGCAATTATGGAATACGATGGGAACACAGCGGCATACCATACGAGGCAGCTAGAACGACAATTCGAGGAATCTTGGAAGGAGCTCCTACGATCTATGCCAAGGGATTCGAGAAGTGCTTATGGATATCGAGATTCACGGATTCAGCAACAAAAGTCATCGATCTGGAGACTGGATTGTCCATCGCTGCAGAAGTTGCCGAAAATCGCAAACGTTAAATGTCCCCATCATTCCTTCAATACAAAATACAATTGCGCCAAAGCGAATGTAAAGTCGTTGAATAGCTGGCTTTCTGTGTACGAAGCGTTGTGTGAGCGAGGGATTTTTTTTAAATGAATAAAAACATTTTGAACAAATATCGTTCTCCATTTATTTCCTATATCTACGGCGAATACAGTTTGACGACAATTTTTTTTACATTATATTCGATGAAAAAGTTTTTTCGTACATTTTTACATAGCACCAAGCGTTGAAAACTCTACGATGACGACTGTGATGCAAACAGTCGTTTCACTCTACGATGGTGACGATGCCAGCTGCCGCTGAACTCGTTGTTTCCACCGGACCTTCACGAGCGTTCTTTTCCACCACACTCAGACTCGAGCGTCGAAAGCTCTACGATGATGATGACTGTGATGCAAACAGTCCTTGCACTCTACGATGGTGATGATGCTGGCTGCTG
>OX101791.1:5588108-5882890 GCA_944452715.1 Ophion slaviceki
TATAATAGGTGGCTCATGTACGACACAGAGGATGGACCAAAGACATATAGGGTGACTGGAGGAGTTCCTCAGGGCTCTGTACTTGGACCGCTTCTGTGGATCATCATGTACAATGATCTGCTGCTATTAAAATTGCCGAAAGGAGTGTCCATCGTAGCGTTCGCAGATGACGCGGCGCTGATTGTCATCGCCAAATTCCTGGAGCAAATCACCGAACTCTTCGGCGAAGTTTTCGCCAAGATAAAGGAATGGATGTCTTCTGTTGGACTGCATCTTGCAGCCCACAAAACAGAAGTACTCCTCGTATCCAGCAGGAAGGTGATGGAAACGGTGACGCTCAGGGTTGGAAACTCCGAAATCACATCCCAACCGTTCATTCGGTACCTGGGTGTGATTCTCGACGCGAGGCTGAATTTCAAAGAGCAAACCGAGCAGATCAGCAGAAAGGCCGCTGGGGTGGCTACCACACTGGCGCGACTCATGCCTAATGTTGGTGGCCCCAGATAGAAGAGGAGGAAGCTGCTATCATCAGTGACGACCTCAGTGCTCACCTATGGCATACCCATATGGGCTGATGCACTGAAAATCCAGGAGTACCGCAGGAAGGCTGCAGCAACGTATCGCGTCAGCGCCTTGAGGGTAGCCTGTGCGTTTCGCACTGTCTCCGAGGACGCTATCAACGTTATCGCGGGAATGCTGCCCATTGAGGTGCTTGCCGAGGAGCGTAGATCGATGTACCAGCAGAAGGGAGCTAGAAACCCCAGTTATGCAAGAACAGAAGCGAGAGCAACCAGTCTCAACCAGTGGCAGACGATGTGGAATGCTTCTCCCAAGGGAAGGTGGACACATCGACTAATCCCGAAGGTGGAGATATGGGTGAACCGTCTACACGGGGAGCTCAACTATTATCTCACTCAAGTGATCTCAGGACACGGCTGTTTTCGGGCTTATCTCTTAATTATGAAGATTCCCCGGACTGCCCAGCATGTGTAGCAGTCGAGGAGAACGCTGAACATGCATTGTTCCAATGCCCACGTTTTAGTGCCTCCCGCGCGATAGTCGAGGATCAGCTGGAGACACGCATCACCCCGGACAACCTGGTTGAGTTGATGCTGAAGTCAGCAGACGCATGGACAGCGGTATCGGCTTATGCTGCCGCAGTGACGAAGGAGTTGCGACGTGCAGAACGTGCGAGGAAGAAGACGACGCCCGAAGACCAGGCAGTCATAGATTAAATCAGCGACACGAACCCCTAAACCACTCATAACATCTAGAGTGGAACGGGGGATGTAAGGTCGTCTGACAACACTGCAGGAAGAGCTACGGCTAAGGCCTCTCCCGCGATGTAATACCTAGCGGTCGTCCCGCGGGAGAATTTGTAAGGCGTTGAAACAAAAATCGGTCGACGAGTACCTAAAAAAACACGGAAACGTCGTAGTCACGTCATCGAAATCGGGAAAATTGACTACAAAGTTATACAAAGATTTTTCAATCAACGTTTTGAAACCCTGCGTAAAAAAAGAAAAGTTTTTCTCAATTATCGATTCCTGGGGAGGCCAAACCGATACCGTGATGTACAAGGAGGTGTTTCGAAATGACAGGCGTCTGCCTACTTGCACGGTGCATGTAATTCCATCAAAATGCACTCCATTAGTGCAACCTTGTGACGTGTATTTTTACCGCCAAGTAAAAAATTTCATAAAGCGTCTGCAGAACTGCGCCTATCTGATTGAACAAGGACGTGAAATTAATGATAGGGAAGATTGCATAAAAATTCATTCTATTGTACATCATCAGTTGTCTTCTCCGGTCTTCAATAACATGATCAGATATGCGTGGTTTGCTTCGAAACTTTGCGATCAAAGAGAAATCTTCATGAACGTGAATGAAGTTTGTTTTCCGATCGATGTATTGAAAAAAAATTGTGAATGTAACAATGCAGCGTTTGTACGGTGTGCGAGATGCCGTGAAAATTACTGTTTTCCTTGTTTTTACGATGGTTATCACTCTGGCTCGTGTAACCTTACACCCGATGTATAAAACAAACGAATACAGACCGAATAATAAAGTATTAAATTCCTTACCCGACGTTTTTCATTTTCATCCTAAAAATGTTGTTGGTTTTAAATATTGATACTTGAAAATGTATGTTTATAATCAAGAGATAATTAAAAATATGACGCGTTTTTTCATTTAAAAAAAATGAAAAAAAAAAAAAAAAAAAAATTCGAAGTAAGACTCGAACCAGCGACCCCGCGATTACTAGACTCGAGCGCTACCGGGTACGCCACGAGCCCGGTTCGAATATCGTTGCATCTTTGTGGGATAAGAGTGCGCTCGAAAACTTCAAAGTCAATTTTCTCGAAAATTTCTGAATATGGCGTCGAACTGCTTTGGGATATTAATATTCGAGCTCTGAACTTCGCGTACCATGAGTACGAAAAATTACAAAAATCCGACTGCCGTACTGTCCCCTTGTCAGGTAGTACCCGAGGAGTCGAATCGAGAGTTGACGTCGAGGAGGTTCGTTCCAAAATATCCGGTCACAATATTCATTCAAATCTATTGAAACGTTTCGCGATATTGTAACGAAGCTTTTAATTGGTTTCCCGATCACTTACGTGATAATGGGGAAAACAATTTCGGGACGGCGAATATTCGACCGGTGGATGATTTTTAGGGATTCCCGTAGCCTCCTGAAGGGCGATGTACGCGACGTGTGCCGGAATAGATGATAGGAATTTGAAGGTTTTTTGGAAGATGCCTCAGTGGTTATGAGGGTCTCAGGGACACCTGTCATCATCCGTCATCATCGGCATTTGATGTTTCGGATTTTCGTATTAAATTAGGGTTATGATCTGAACAATAATTTGTTAGTGTGTTAAATTTGATACTTGAGTTATTTTTGTTAGGTATAGCGACGTTTACCGGGATATGGACTAGGTCGCGAGAAGCGTGGTCGTGTGGAGAGTGACAAAGATGGTAAGTGTTGGGAGAGGTAGCGCGCGCCCGTGATTGTCGAACGCGCTCTCTTGGTCTCATTCGTTCGCTCTCTCTCTCGCTCGCGCTCGCACAAACCGTGAGCGTCGTCGTGCACGCGTAACGCCGGATTCGGGGTCGCTTCTGAAACAGAAGGCGATAGCCCTTGAATTTACGGATAGCGGTTTTTATGAGGCGGTACAATTGGTTGGCACAGGTTGCAGAGTGCAACTAAGCACACGGATGCCAACCCGTGTTACTCACGCGCTAGTTATCTAGCGTTCAAATAATGCGCTGGCTCGAGGCGGATTCAATCCCCCCGAGTGCACATAGCGGGGCCGTCCGGAAGGGACGGCTGACCTCCTCGGTGCCAAGCGAGGAGGACGAAAAACCAGAGAAGCTGGTTATAGAATTTCCCCCCGTGCAGCGATGCGCGACTGGCGCATCTCGGACTGCACACTTCGGGTCTTCGGGTACGAGAGCGTAGGTTGGCGATCGAACGTCGTCCGGGCGCTCGATCGGATGTTAAAGTCTGTTCCCTAACAGGCAATCACCACGATGACTCTACTCCCGAGGTCGGGGACCCAGGCGCAATGCTGGGGCTTCCCAAGGAAGTAGAGTGTCTACCACGAAGCTGAGGTCGTTCTAGGATGGGACCAGGGCTACGGCAGCAAGGCCTCCATCCTTCGATCCGATGTCTCGGATGACGGTGACTCCACGTAGTAATTGAAGAATTTGCGAAGAGTGCCGCTCCGTCTCGCGCTCGCCCTTAAATAGCCCAAGGCCCGTCAGGAGAAATTCCATTTCTCCCGTAATTCTGGAGACTTAGGTGGGAAATTGCGCCGCCGAGGAATCCTCCGTTGGTGGGGTTGCCTGCGTTGGTTATTTTGAGGACGGCAGCGCCTTATACTCCTCTCGAGGAATAAAATATGCTAGCGCGTTGCTCTCTAAATTATTAGGCGAGCATGTAGTACGAAGAGGCGTTACGATGGATTTGTGTCAGTACTTTAATTAGCTAGGAGTGGTCAAGCCTGGGAAGCGAGACTTCGACGGAGGCGGCGATTCCCGCGAGTCCGCGGGCGTCGTGCTCCTCGCGGTGGGCGGGGCCCTTAGCGAGGTGCCGCGGCTTGCCCCGATTTCTTGGACCGATTGACACGCCCGGCCGTCAGCATGGCCGGTTGCTCTGAATGCTGGCTAGAATACGCGAGTGTCTCGGAAATGGTTAGACGCTATTGTATTCGGTGTGACGGTGGCTTACCTATGAGGCCGAAACGTTACATGGCCCCTCCAAGGTCGGAATTCCCTTCTTAAGGGGGCGACGACCTTAAGGCCTATTTCCTGTGGAGGGACGACCCCGTGCACTCTTGCGGGTGCACGCCTCCTCGATAGCGGGGTCGTCGGCAGGGCGCTTGATGTCGGGCCTGGCTGTGGTGCGTCGCCGTCCCCAGACGATCCGCATCCCTTCCGGGGTGCGTACCGCTCGAGGACCCTCGCGAGCCGGTGCCTTCCACTCTGGAGTGGGCGGGGGCGCCGGAGGTGTGGGGACCACGAACTTTTTTTTTATTTTTGTTGTACCGGGCTCGAACCGGTTTGGCGTCCCTTCGGGAATCCCCAACGCCTCTCGCTGTCGTGCTTCGTCCTCCTCCATGTATTGGAAGTACCACGGCTCGGTTTGCGCCTGCTTGTTTTTCCCGGTCCAAGAACGGCGCGCGTTCCCTTTTGTTTTATCCGCGGGTATATACGGTCGCGGCGAGACCTCGTGACCCTCCCGATCGCTGCGTGTCTGTGTGGCTTTGTCCATGATCTATCGTGAACTGGGGTAGGCTCGCACGTGCTGCCTCTTATCTTCTTCTCGTTCCGTTGTTCTAGCCGAGGAGGTGTTCCGGTGCTCTCCGATAGGGGCGCAGATCGCTCTGATGGAAGAGACCTCGCTCCCTGTCGCTGCCCACATGTTTGAGGATGTATGACGACTGGTGGATTTTCCGCGAAATGACGTAGGGTCCTTCATAGACCGGTAGGAATTTCGCGATCAGGCATACCGATGGTCGTGAGACGGCAAGGGCTCGAGCAAGTACCTCGTCGCCCACGTGGAATTCCCGTGTCCTATGCAGTAGGTTGATCTTGCCTGCTTGCTTGCTTCGTGCTTTCCGCATGCGTTCGGACGCGGCCAGTATGAGGTTTTCGTGCGTGGTGGGTGTCTTCGGGCGCTTGCTCAGGGCCTTCTGCCAAGGGCGATCCACCTCTGTTCCGAAGTGCAGCTCCCACGGTGTGAAGCCTGTAGATTCGTGATGGGTCATGTTGATGCACTCCTCGATGACGGGTAGCCATTTGACCCATTCGTTGTGCTTGCCTTGGATCAGGGTTCTGAAGAATCGGGATAGTTCCCGATTAGTTCTCTCTACGGGGTTGGCTTGCGGGTGCCGGATGGAGGTCCAGATCTTTTTTATCCCATTTTCTTGCAGGTATGCTTCCCATCTCTTGGCTGTGAATTGGGTCCCTTGGTCGCTGAGCAAGGCGCCAGACTTCCCAAACTTCACGAAGTAGTCGTTCGCCAGCACCTTCCATGTCGCCTCCGTCGTGGCTTTACGCAGCCCACACAGGCGAGTGATCTTAGAGAAAACATCGATCACTGCTAGGATGTAGGATAGACCGTATCGACCCTTTGGGAGCGGCCCATAGTAGTCCAAGGATACCAGCTCGCGGGGTCTCGACGGCAGGATGTTCTGCTGGTGTGCGAAGCTTCCTACGGTGTAAATCTTGTTTCGCTGACAGCTGTCGCAGCTGGCCAGGGTTTGACGGATGACGTGGTGGAAGCGTGGAAAGTAGAAGTCTTCCTTGAGCATCAGGTAACACTTCTTCGCGCCCGCATGGGCGTACGTGGTATGGCAATTTATGATCAGTTCTCGTATTCCCGAGGCGGGCACCCAGACTTTCTCACATCCCTTCGTTATTCTGAAGAGGAGCCCATCTCGCAGGAGATAGTGGGGTGCGTCGGGTTTTTGCTTGTTCAAGGAGGTTCCCATATTCGGGGTCATTCTTTTGCAGCTCTTTGATGCGCGATATGGATGCTACTAGGGCTTCCACCTGGTCTTCTTCGAGTGAGGCTATGCGTATGTTTTCCTTAGCTCGTTCCGTATTGGGACGGCTGAGGAGGTCCGCGACGAGGTTTCTCTTCCCCTCGCAGTATTCTATCGTGGGGTTGTAATCTTGAATCGCGAGTATCCATCGGGTTAGTCGAGCGTGAGACAGCCGACATTCCTTGAGGAAGGTTAGGGCTACATGGTCCGTTACAGCGACCACCTGTGCTCCAAGGAGGTAGGTACGGAATTTCGTCAGAGCCCACACAATCGCAAGCAGCTCACGTTCCGTGACGGTATATCGGAGTTCCGCGCCCTTCAGAGTGCGGCTTGCGAAGTGGAGGACCAGTGTTTCTCCATCGTCAGATTTTTGTGACAGGACGGCCCCTAGCGCGAGGTCACTGGCGTCCGTTTGAAGATAAAACGGACGGTCTTTTAGGGGGTACGCCAGAATCACGCTCGTGCAGAATTTAGCCTTGATGTTGTCTAGCGCCTTTTCCTCGTTGGTCCCCCATTCCCACTTTTTCCCTTTTCGTAGCAAGTGGAGAAGGGGGGCTGTCGCCTCGCTATGTTCCTTAGTGAACTTACTATAGTAATTAACTAATCCAAGGAACCCTCGGAGTTGTTTGATGTTCTTGGGTGAGGGGAAGGCTTGGATGGCCGCCACCTTGTCTGGATCAGGTCTTATCCCGTCCTTTGACAGGATGTGCCCCAGAAACTTGGTCTCGTTTTTGAAAAAATGAGATTTTTCTAGGCTGAGCGTCAGGCCATGTTCCAGAAATTTTTGGAACAGCTCCTCGAGGTATGTGAGGTGATCCTCAAAAGACTCAGAGGTGCATAAGATATCGTCCACGAAGTTGGTCACGTCGTGAAGCCCTTGAAGGACCTTTTCGAGTCCTCTCACCAGACTAGCCGTGCTGGTGGAGAGACCAAAGGGCGTCACGCGGAATTCGTAAGTTTTCCCGCGATGGGAAAAGGCGGTGTATTTCCGTGAGTCCGGGTGTAAGGGGACCTGCCAGAAACTGGCACGCATGTCGAGAGTGGACAGGAATGCCACACGGCGACATTCCTGGAACAATTCCTCCGCGGTCTCCATGCGCTCATGGTCCGGTTCCAATATCTGGTTTATGCGTCTCGCGTCCAGACACAGCCTGACTCCGCCATCCTTTTTTCGGGATATCAAGAGTGGGCTGCTGTAAGGGCTTTTCAAGCGCTGAATTATTTTTTGATTAATGAGTACCCGTATTTCCTCATCGACTGCTGAGCGGTAGGCGAGGGGCACGGGGTAGCTCATTGCCTTGAATGGTACGTGTGGTTTGACCTTCAACACGTGTTGGTATGATCGGAGCAAACCAGGCTTTTTATTGAAGACTGGTTTGTTTTTCTCGAGGAGGTTCCTGAGCTTTTCCTTCTCGGAGGTTATGAGGCCGGTGGTTTCCGAGACCTTTTGGTCCAATTCTGAATCGGTGACTTCCTCAGAGTCGAGCATTTCTCCTCGATCGGAGATATGCGTGTCTAGATAGGTAGTTTGCAGGGGCATGGATTGATGGGCCCTATCATCCTCCCTGTTGTCAAGAGTAATGAAGTATTGTCCCAGATCTATCACGGACCGCGTTCTTACGAGGAAGTCTATCCCTAAGATGCACAGGCTCGTGAGATTGGGAACAATTAATATGGTGTGCTGCATCTTGATCGACAGGATGTCGATCTCCGCGTATATTTGTTTGGTTACAGGAGTTGCACGTCCCCGTGTCGCTCCTGTGACAGTTGTCCTTGTTAGTGGTAGAGTGGGACACGCCTGAAGGGCCCGATGACTGTTGAAGAAGTCCAATCCTATTGCTGTTGCTTGGCTTCCCGTGTCTACTAGCGCAGACACCGGGATGCCCGCGATTCGTATCGCGATCTTGGGGCATTCTCTGGGCTCCTCTTCTTCCTCGGACTCCTCTGCTAAGAGGTCGCCTCTCACATCCCTGCCCAGGCCGAGCGTCACCTCCCTTATGGCGTAGCAGGAGGGGGTGACGTCTGCTCGTTTCCCTGCTCGGAGGAAACGGGAGGATCGGCGACCGTCTCAGAGGCTGATTCGGTGAGTTCAAGGCTCTGGAAGACCTTGCGGTTGTCCCGACGGTTCTCGGGGAATTGTCCCTTTTCGGGTGGCCCTCTAGGGTGCCCGTATCGAGGAGGCTTTATATTCCCCGGATGGGATTCTGGACGTGGGGGTTCCCGAGAGAACCCCGCAAACGTTGGTCGAGGCGGACGGCCTGACCCGTCACGCTCCTTGTTTCCCGGTCCCTCTTCGTCCAGAGAGGACAATAGGTCCAGGAGGCTTGAAATGGTGTCGATGCATTTTGCTCGGACGATCATTCGGACCTCCTCCGGGAAATGCCGTCGTATTTTGCTGATGATCTCCTTGTCGGAGAGTGGCGGCCGAAGATCTTTAGCCAGACCGATCAATGAGAGCGCGTACCCAAAACGGGACTCCTTCTTTAGAGGATCAAACCATCCGTATTCAATTTGATTTTTGGCTCTATATTGACGGTCCTCACTCCAGAATCGCTCGAGGAACATTTGCTCGAGCGATTCCCAGGAGTGGATGTCATTTCTCGCTATCTTCCACCATTGGAGGGCAAGATCCGATAGGCATTGAGATACGATTATCTTGAAATCGTAGCGGGTGCCGAATACTCGATGGTACTCCCTCAGATCCGTTAGAAATTGCCACGGGAGTTCGTGATCATGTCCTCCAAAGGTGGGGGCATTTATCTTCATCACTCCCGCGCTTGTGCATGCGGGGATACCTTCCCGTGGTGCTGGAAGAGTGCAAGGTGAGTCGGTAGTGGGGTTTTCCCTGATGGGATTCCCATGACGCTGCTTGATTTCTTCCGCGTACCTTTCCGGTAAGCCCAAGTTTCCCAGGTTGAGGAGTCGTTCCTCTTGGATAGGATGTGCTTCCTCTTGGGGAGCGCGAAGTCCACGCGACGTAGGGACGCCGTGGCGCGTGGATGAGAGAGGGTCATTTCCCCAATGCTCGAGGGTCGAGTTCGCGTCCGGAGGTCTCTGGAGTAAACTCCGGACTTGTGTGTTGATTACGTCCTCCAGGGACTCGAGCTTTTTAGCAAAGGTCTCGTTAATTGAGAGGAGTGTGGCCGTCAGCGCCTTAGCGTCATCATCAACTCGGCGTTGGATGTTGGCCATCATCTCCTGTATGGTTGATAAGGATAATTGGGATTCTTCCGGTGTGAGACGAGCGTTATCCGCCTCGTGTACGTGCGGGTCAGAAATATTGGGGTTCCACGCAGGAAGACCCCTCGTTCCTTTCCCGGTACCGTCGTCCCTGCGACGCACCCCCTTCTCACCTCCCCGCTGCTCGCTCCTCACATTTGTGAGGGCGTCGGGTTCGGTGGAAGGGCCGGTCGCGAGGGCCGAGTCTGTAGCGGCACGGGGCGGTAGGTTTAGCGCCCGCCCCTCCTGAGGAGGATTCCCCTTCCGGGCCTCGCTCATTTCGGCGCGCTAAGTCTCGGTGTGGGAAGAGGGGAGGTACTCCTCGCGCACCGAGCGGTACGATCAATTTCTTTGGACTTGAAGCGTGTCTCCGTGGTAAATACTTGTTAGGTATTTACGTCTTACGCGCGGCCTTGCGCAATGCTCGAGTTGAGACTCGGGCTTAGTGTTATTATTTTTTTTTTCTTTTCTCTTTGTTCGGAATTTCGAGTCGAGCTCGAGGCCTCGCTAATCCCCGCGACGAGCGCGCGACAGAAAAAAAAGTTTTTTTTTTCTTTCTGTTTTTGCTTTCGCTCAGCGCTCGGGAATCGCGTGGCCTTGCCAAATTGTAGGCATTCGTGCTCGAGATTGCGCGTTTTGAATTTTGCCAGGCGAGAGTGAGACGGACGAAATATTCGTCTTTACCACGGGATATTATTTCCTCTCCCACGAGAGAGAGCGAGCAAGCACGACGTGCGGATACTCGCTTCTCTTATGCTTCCTTTTTGGGCTATGTTTGAGACAAGGATCGTCTCGTACTTTTGCTCGAGATGTTTACTCGGCTTGCCTAAGAGAGAACGAGCACGCTGCGTGCGCGAGTGCTCGCTTCTCGTTGTATGTTTTCTCTTATTACAAAAGACCTGAAATAGGAATTTTCTCAGCGTACGCTGGCTATACGAGCTAGTGGTGATTGCAACGGCTATCTATTTTATAAACTAGTTCGCGCGTTTCTTAATACGTCCGTTCGTATGTACATTTTCAGGAAATTTTGGAAGGCTTTCGGGCCCCACGTTGGGCGCCAATGAAACGTTTCGCGATATTGTAGCGAAGCTTTTAATTGGTTTCCCGATCACTTACGTGATAATGGGGAAAACAATTTCGGGACGGCGAATATTCGACCGATGGATGATTTTTAGGGATTCCCGTAGCCTCCTGAAGGGCGATGTACGCGACGTGTGCCGGAATAGATGATAGGAATTTGAAGGTTTTTTGGAAGATGCCTCAGTGGTTATGAGGGTCTCAGGGACACCTGTCATCATCCGTCATCATCGGCATTTGATGTTTCGGATTTTCGTTTTAAATTAGGGTCATGATCTGAACAATAATTTGTTAGTGTGTTAAATTTGATACTTGAGTTATTTTTGTTAGGTATAGCGACGTTTACCGGGATATGGACTAGGTCGCGAGAAGCGTGGTCGTGTGGAGAGTGACAAAGATGATAAGTGTTGGGAGAGGTAGCGCGCGCCCGTGATTGTCGAACGCGCTCTCTTGGTCTCATTCGTTCGCTCTCTCTCTCGCTCGCGCTCGCACAAACCGTGAGCGTCGTCGTGCACGCGTAACGCCGGATTCGGGGTCGCTTCTGAAACAGAAGGCGATAGCCCTTGAATTTACGGATAGCGGTTTTTATGAGGCGGTACAATTGGTTGGCACAGGTTGCAGAGTGCAACTAAGCACACGGATGCCAACCCGTGTTACTCACGCGCTAGTTATCTAGCGTTCAAATAATGCGCTGGCTCGAGGCGGATTCAATCCCCCCGAGTGCACATAGCGGGGCCGTCCGGAAGGGACGGCTGACCTCCTCGGTGCCAAGCGAGGAGGACGAAAAACCAGAGAAGCTGGTTATAGAATTTCCCCCCGTGCAGCGATGCGCGACTGGCGCATCTCGGACTGCACACTTCGGGTCTTCGGGTAAGAGAGGTTGGCGATCGAACGTCGTCCGGGCGCTCGATCGGATGTTAAAGTCTGTTCCCTAACAGGCAATCACCACGATGACTCTACTCCCGAGGTCGGGGACCCAGGCGCAATGCTGGGGCTTCCCAAGGAAGTAGAGTGTCTACCACGAAGCTGAGGTCGTTCTAGGATGGGACCAGGGCTACGGCAGCAAGGCCTCCATCCTTCGATCCGATGTCTCGGATGACGGTGACTCCACGTAGTAATTGAAGAATTTGCGAAGAGTGCCGCTCCGTCTCGCGCTCGCCCTTAAATAGCCCAAGGCCCGTCAGGAGAAATTCCATTTCTCCCGTAATTCTGGAGACTTAGGTGGGAAATTGCGCCGCCGAGGAATCCTCCGTTGGTGGGGTTGCCTGCGTTGGTTATTTTGAGGACGGCAGCGCCTTATACTCCTCTCGAGGAATAAAATATGCTAGCGTGTTGCTCTCTAAATTATTAGGCGAGCATGTAGTACGAAGAGGCGTTACGATGGATTTGTGTCAGTACTTTAATTAGCTAGGAGTGGTCAAGCCTGGGAAGCGAGACTTCGACGGAGGCGGCGATTCCCGCGAGTCCGCGGGCGTCGTGCTCCTCGCGGTGGGCGGGGCCCTTAGCGAGGTGCCGCGGCTTGCCCCGATTTCTTGGACCGATTGACACGCCCGGCCGTCGGCATGGCCGGTTGCTCTGAATGCTGGCTAGAATACGCGAGTGTCTCGGAAATGGTTAGACGCTATTGTATTCGGTGTGACGGTGGCTTACCTATGAGACCGAAACGTTACACTATATATAGCCAAAACATTATTCTGGGAATCCCCATGGCGCTGATAGGTATTTACAAGATCGTAGTGTTGCCTACTCCATAAAAGTTGACACACTTTGTGTCAACGTGCCTTGTCATAGGAAAATATAATGTATCATAAATTTGTTTACACGTTAGTCGTTGAATATCTTGCTCCCCAGGTGCAATTTTTTTATGAAGTTTTTATAAAAATTGTATAGAAATGAATCTATAAAGATGTTATACGGAAATGGTCATATAAAATCTTCATACATTTTATATAATCCTTGAGAACCTTATGTGACTGCGTACAGGAACCGACAAATTATATAAAGTAAAATTCTATGTTTTCATGTCAATATATAACATCTTTATAGATTCATTTCTATACAATTTTTATAAAAACTTCATAAAAAAATTTCACCTGGGTACATAAATAATCTGTAAATATGTTATACGGAAATGGCCATATAAAATCTTCATAGATTTTTATCCTTGAAAATTTCATGCGTATGAGTATTAAAACGAATAAATTATGTAAAAATACCCTATGTGAAATTGATATAAAGAATTGTATATATTCATAAATAGAAAAAACGATATTTCTATAATTTATTTCTATTCATAAATATATACAGTTCGTTATGTAAATTTCACATAGAGTCAATGGTAATGGTGGTTTTCTGCCATTGGTATATTTATATATAAATAATATATATATACGGTGTATCTTAACGACTAGTTTTCCGTTCGTGAGCATATAAGGTGCCTCTTTCCAAGCAAAACGCTTTTTTAAAAAATGTCGTGAGACAAAAATTGGCCGAGATATTCACGAGGAAACTTCAACGGTGAGTAAACAATGGCACAGTAATTTCGGCGTCCGAGCGGGAGTGGACGCGGGTTTGAATCCACGTTCGCGCAAGTGGATTCAATTACATTGATTTTTTGTTAAGTTCAAATTGAAATTGAAAATTTAAACTTTCAATTTTGAATGTTGAAATTTGAATTTTGAACCTTATTCGGTCGCCCAAATAAAGTATCAAATAATAAATAAAAAGTGTTAGACCACATTGTCCATTGTTTACTCGAGGGATCCAAAGATCTAATGATTTTTCGAGTAAGCAGTGCATAACATTGTTTATCATTTTTTGTTTATTATTAAATACCTTATTTGAACGACCGGATAATGTTAAAAACTCAAATTTCAAAATTCAACATTGAAAGTTCAAATCCACTTGCCTGAATGTGGATTCGAACCTGCGCCCGCGCTCGCTTGGACGTCGAAACTACTGTACTGTTTACTCACCGTTGGACTTTACTCGTGAATATCTCGGCTGGTGGTTTTTGTTAGTGGTGATCACCACTAACAAAAACCACCAGCCACTGAAAACAAATTTTATCCACTAAAAAGGATGTCCAAACCACCAGTTTACGTGGAATATCCACTAAGTTGGCAACACTGTTAGGCGCTGCGGGACTTTCCTGACCCGCGGTCTTACATACAGGTCTGGAAACGAAGCCACATTTCAATGATGCCGTGAGGCACCGTTACAAGATGCACTTTTTATTCCGCTCGCCGCCACATGAGTCGCTCTTATCGGAGGATATCCCCCACTCACGGTCTTCTGTGATCTCATCCTACGCCCCCACTTATTGCGTGTACAACTTAATTCAGTCCGTTTTTTTGCTTGAAATACGCACTTATTTGAATGATAAAATGAATTAAGACATCAATCAAAATATTGTCCATCGCTAACCACTACTTTTCCCCATCTTTCTGGTAATTTATGAATTCCGTCGCAGAAGAAGCATTTATCTTTTAAAGCCAATAATGAATCGAGCCAATTTTTGATACCCTGTTGTGACGTGAAGCGTATTCCAGTCAAAGCGTTCTGCATCGATCGAAATAAATGGTAGTCGGAAGGGGCAAGGTCTGGGCTATAAGGCGGGTGAGCCAGAATTTCCCACCCGCTATTTTCCAAATAGTTTTTAACCACAATAGCAACGTGAGGCCGAGCGTTGTCATGTTGAAAGATTATGGACTCGTGTCTGGTCGCATATTTTGCATGTTTTTCGGCTATAGCTCGCTTTAAACGGATCAATTGTTGCCTGTAGAATTCTCCCGTGATGGTCCCACAAGCATTCGGCGGGCTTCAGCTGCACTTTTCTTCCAATAGAAACAGAAAATCAACACTTCCCGCAAATAATGCTTATTTGGGACGAAATTCGACATTTTCACCGCAGTAAAAATTAGACTTGACGCGCAAAACTCAAAGGTCTGTAAATTATATTTGGTTAAGAGATGTTGATACTTCACGAAACAGCAAAAATCAGCTGTTACCGTCAACCATTTATAGCACCTAGAGCCATCTTTTGAAAACGGATCGAACTAAGTTGTACACCTAATATAATTTCCGTGTTGTCATGTGAACGATAATCTCGGCCTGTCTGTCATGTCATGCTCTTAAGGAGTTTCTATACCAAAATCGGAATGGTTATAGATGATTGAAATTCATATCACCGGGAGATTAATTTAGAATGCATTAACTGTCCAAAAATGAATCCATTTCACCACATAGTTTCTGAGATTTTGAAGGTTCAAGTTGAGTTTTGTTCGAGTATTATCAATGAACCAAGTGGAGCAACCACTTCATTTTTTAACACCACATTCCTGACACTAATCGCAGTTTGTTCATTTCTTTCATTTGAATCGAAGCATTATTTTAACCCCTACAGCCCTATAACTAGTGTTTACGAAGTGCCACGTGTGTTACAAAATGTATGAAGGTTCACGTTGAACCGTCACGGCACGTGGCATTTCGTAAACACTAGTTATAGAGCTGTAGGGGTTTAAATAATGCTTCGATTTAAATGAAAAAAAAATGAACAAACTACGATAACTGTCAGGAATGTCGTGTTAAAAAATTAAGGGATTTCTCCACTTGGTTCATTAATAATACTCGGACAAAACTCAACTTGAACCTTCAAAATCTCCGAAACTATGTGGTGAAACGGATTCATTTTTGGACAGTTAATGCATCCTAAATTAATGTCTCGGTGATATGAATTTCAATCGTCTACAACCATTTCGAGTTTGGTATCGCAACTCCTTAAGGCGTTTCATTCGCGAGCTCGAATATTTAACAATTAATTGATTTTCGTCTATAATCAAGTAAAAATACATCCCCGTATACTGGTAACATTGCAAGCCAATTTACCGAACTTTTAACAAAAAATGGCAACTTTAAAAAAGGTCTCATTTATATGGCCCTTTATCGAGATAACGCGCTGGTCACATTTCTATGTAATAATTTAAACACTAAATAACTCTAGATGCCACATATAAACTGCTCACACGTGTAAAATATTGTAAAGATTTCGTAGCGACAATAAGAACAGCTGGTCACCGAATGTTTAAAGAAAATATTCCGGATTAAACCTAGAAAAATGTGACTAGCAGACGAGTTTTCGTAGCTGCGACTTTTCAGAGAATGGGTCTATCAATCAGTTTAGTCTTCAGTAAGCGTATTATTTGTTCATTTGGTTTTTCATTTGTATCCTCATCAAATATTCGGGGGCAAGGTCGACGGCGCATGCGCCCCGATCTGGAGATTGGGAGAGACAGACAGAAGATATTCTGTCCATGTCACACACGTACCCGTCAACAGCAATGCCACGTAGTGGCGAAAAATGTAAAGAAAAGTAGATCGACTTAGCGCGCCAAACATATCGTGGTCATTTCCAAACCTGTATTATTATTAAATGGGACCTCAGTGAATCTTTGCCCTGGTTATCACTTATAATCTAATACTTCTTCACCATTTGTGTCTCGGTCGCATCATGCGAGAGAAGTTTTTCTAAACAGAAATTTATTAAAAAATATTGTCGATCTACGATGTACCATGGTATGGTAGAACAATTATAGATACCCAAAAATCTCTGAAACGGCTCTTCAGATCCCGTCGAAACTTTGCCAAATGACGTCAAATAGATAGACAAACAGCTGTCTGCCCCTCAAATTTTCTGAATTTGAGGGGCAGACAGCTGTTCGTCTATCTATTTGACGTCATTTGGCAAAGTTTCAACGGGATCTGAAGAGCCGTCTCAGACATTTTTGGGTATCTATAATTGTTCTACCATACCGACCGCGATGAGGTGTCATTCCGTCTTAAATGAAAGCACGAAAACATTTAAAATAGTTACAAAGCAAAAGCTTTGTTTTTAAACATGTAAGTACAGTAAAAGTTACTTTCTTATTATAGTCTTTATTATTTCTTTGCACTCTACCTGCTAGGTGCTGTGTTGAATGCTGATCCGTCTTCTAACTTTTTTACCCATATCATAAGTAGGGCGTATAGTAAAATTACATATCATCAATAATACATTTATTTTTTACCAGACCGGGGGCCTCATTTATATGCCGCCCCGGGCCTCCGACGGGCTTAGTCCGCCACTGAGTCAGAGGTTTGTGGGGAAGTGTGCAGTCGAAGGGCTGATAATAGAACTTCAATTTCAACGACGTCTTCTCTTGTATTAAGGGGGGATTGTCTTTTTTTTCGCAAAATTTACCGCTTTTTGGGAATTTTTTTGTGAAGAAAGTATACAACGGAAAACTTGTGAAACTTGGCGATGGTCCTTTTTTGATGGTGTGCACGATTACAGCCTTCACGTTCATCCTGCAACAAAAACCCAAAAAGCATTTTAATTTAGACACATATAGCTATCGTTTGATGAAGCAAAAAAGCAATACGTTTAATAGTTTTTTATTTATAACAAAAAATCGATCAATTTTTTTCGAAAAATCGATACTTCAAGTTCAAAACGTCACCAAATCGTCAATTTTTTTTCCCTTCATCGAACGATAGCTATATGTGTCTAAAGTAAAATGCTTTTTGGGTTTTTGTTGCAGGATGAACGTGAAGGCTGTAATCGTGCACACCATCAAAAAAGGACCATCGCGCGTCGAGGGGGGTGGGAGGCGGATTTTTTGATGAAATTGTTTAAAAAAAATTTTGTATGTAGTAAACAGATCAATAAAACTATATGCCAAGTTTCACAAGTTTTCCGTTGTATACTTTCTTCACAAAAAAATTCCCAAAAAGCGGTAAATTTTGCGAAAAAAAAAACAATCCCCCCTTAAATATTTGGGGGTATGCGATTCCATTAGGGGGCGTACACAAATGACGTAACGCCAAATGCCCCAATTTTTGACCCCCCTCCCCCTACGTACCAGGACCGTAACGTCTGCCCCCCTGCCGCTATTCCGTTACGTAACGGGTGCTTAAATGGCGACGGTTTGAACATTTTTTTCTATTTTTAAGGCCATTTTTTATTCTATCAGTCTTTAAAAATAGCAATTATCGAAATTAAAAAAAAAATCGGCTCCGTACAACCTTAGGTACTGCGGGTACGAAAATATCAATTAAAAAAAAAATTGGTTGCTTAGTTTTTGAGTATTCGCTGAGACAAGGTCGAAAAAAGTTATTTCGAGAAAATCGCATTCAAAGTTTTCGTTTCGTTTTTCTCAATATAAAGTTAAGCTTTTTTCTAGAATATTGATGCTTAAATTAAAGTAGCTAGTTGCTGGCGATATGACGGTTCTTCAATTTCATTATCTTTCACAAAATAATGAGACTCTGCACTACATCTACTGTGAACGATGCCACACCTGTAAGGACTGAGAGTCCTAACCGGTCTAATGTTTTTTTTTCTTTACATTTTGCTTGGGGAAAAGGGAAAAGCCACTGTGTACAATTTTGCACAGTTCAAAATTCAGCCGTGTGACCCGCGCGTTCACATATCTGGCAGACGGTTTTTTCCTGCCACACTAGTCCTACGTTCTCGCGGTACTGCGTTGGCTTATTTATCCGCTGTTTTGCGTGACTCATTTATGGCCTTTGTTTTTTTTGTCCATTTTTATGACGTCTCACCTTGCGTCTGTCAACGTTGTGTAGGACCGTTCCATTTCTATTTGTATTTCGGGCTCAAGCCCGTCCAAGAAACTTTCTATGCATTCTGTTTCTGTAGAATTTTTATCAGCTTCACTACATTGTCCTACATTGTGACTCTCATACGCCTCAATAATATGATTCTCTATTTCGCGGACTCGATTAATATATTTTTTTTGACGTCTCCGTTTTCTTCTTGTACTAATGGTCCGAGTTCTCGACGCACCTGATTTATTGTTTTTGCTGGGCAGTATAATTCTTTTAGATATGATGTAAGAGATTCAGATTGATCGAATTTTGTTGTCTGGATCGAACGTTTTGCCTCTCCAATTATTTTCGTTCGGATAAGTCTAACTAGATTCTGCTCTACATTTTGAAGAAGCATCAACTTCTTCTTAGCAACTATCAATAAATTCGTATATGGGAATGTTTGTCCCGTCGAATTGGCAGACTATTTCGACGACATCCTTAAGGGATACAATTGGTGTGTTTCCTATAGGCATTGTAGTTAGGGGTGTCGCTTACTCGCTGTCCGATTTATCGGGAAGAGTTTGGGTCTATTAGGATTTTCGGAACCAGTACCTTCTCTTGAGCTGTCGCCATCCGCATTTGCACCGGAAAATTGGCCTTTCTTTGACGTTTTGCCTACAACCATGATTTGACCAAATTACCGTTACATATCCCACGGCCGCCATAAAAAATTGGTATGTTACGTCCGGGTAACATAAATTATTACTGCCCTATTTTTTACCTTACCTACGGCTAATTGGTCAGGGATCTGGTCACGGGAGTTCGGCAAACATTAAGGTTAATTGGAAATGTTATGTCAGGGAGATGGACAAATTCGCGGTGGGCCGCGCTATTTGTCCTAGGGAAGGAATGGTCCAGAGTACGAGGTGGTCCTGGCTATTTTGGTAGAAAAGTGAGGGTGAAAGAAAATATCTTACTCCTTATAGATTTTAGAAAGGAGTTATTTGTTGAATGTTTCGAACTTTTTTTCGTACTGATGAAATGTTACAAAACCCGGGCTTTTACACCCGAAAAATTTGGGGGTGGACGAGGGCAAGTCTTCCGTTATTGGTGGAATTTGCCGTCTCCCACCCTTCACATTTCTTCTTACAATCTTACGGGATGGGGAGAAACTCCTCATCCTAAAGGTCCTATATCACCCCTCTCTAAGCTTTTATCTTTCTAATCCCTCGGTGCTGGTAGTAGGCCCAACACCAAAGGTGGGGATTAGATGCTACAGCACGCGT
Organism: Ophion slaviceki; assembly: GCA_944452715.1. Classification (NCBI taxonomy): domain Eukaryota; kingdom Metazoa; phylum Arthropoda; class Insecta; order Hymenoptera; family Ichneumonidae; genus Ophion; species Ophion slaviceki. The sequence goes on from OX101791.1 coordinate 5,607,334, forward strand.
AGACGCGAGGGCGTAACAAGTGCCAATATCTTTCAGTGCAACAGGTACAGCATGTGTAACCCGACTTAAAGCGCAGTCTCACATCGACAGGAGTGCGAGAGAGATAGCTGATTTGCAGATTCCCTGTGACGGTTGATATTTTGAGCGAAAAAAGTAAAAGTTCCTCTCTGTTGAATGAGGAACAACTGCTTTCTCTTCGTTTACCGGAAATGTGATTCGTCCAGGAGAAAACTTGGCCGTAGGATTTTTACCGACTGGAGGTGTCACCCATGTTCTTAAGGCTATGTATCACACCTTACGAAATTTCGAAGCGATCACGACGGTATTTCAGAACTCGTAGTTTTTTGCTACGAACCACCACAACCTACCGCTAGACATCTCAGTAACCGTTTGCTCCTTAACTACAGCATAGAGCAGAGCCCACGGTAGTAGTATACCAAGGCCGGTTTTGATCCAAGCATCTCAGGGGGCAGCGGGTGGGGCGTCCAGCACGGGGAAGCCAAGTGCGGGGGATATGCCGTTACGGCGGAGGGGAGGCAGCGTGTGATAGCCAAGCGCGGTGATGTGATGTCACGGAGGGGAGGGGGATGCCAGGGCGAGGATGTCTCTGTGGAGATGGTAGTCATGGGGTCCGAATGCTTAGACCGGCTGGTCGGAGGGGGAAGCCGCCGTCGACGAATGTTTTGTGGAGGAGGGGGGCATCGCAGAGTGGCGCATGAACGTTGACAACCCATGAATCTTATAATTACGCATAAAAATTATCATCGATGCAGGTGTAGTGTTTTTATTTTTACACTATAGAGAAAAGGCTGCACGAAAAAAAAACAAATCTTAGGCATGTGTGAGTGTGTGTGTGTGTGTGTGTGTGTGTGTGTGTGTGTGTGTGTGTGTGTGTGTGTGAGAGAGAGAGAGAGAGAGAGAGAGAGACTACCGTATATGGCTAGGGAAATTTTCATATTGCATGCTCACACACAAGCAATATGAAAACACTAGTTGCCATATGAAGCGCAGCCTTTCAAAATCCATGCTTTATTTTTTATATGCAGCTGTAGCTATGAAAGAAGCCAAAAACAAATTTCAACTCGTCGAGTATTGTTTTCATTCCGAAAGATAGCATCAAGATGTTTGATTGTGTTTGGGTATGTAGTCCATCCCGTCACTAATCTCCCTGATGACACTTGGGACAGGTCTGAACAAGTCAGGGTTGATGCATTTTTTCTTGGGCGACATTTGTAGTCATTTTCCAAGCGATGGGGAATTTTTTATGGCTTGGATATTCAGAACATAGATGAAAACGGCGTATTTCTTTGAAAAACTATACATTTTAGGGATCTATCGCCGATAGGCCTTTTCCTCGATCGCGGATCACTTGAGCACAGCTGCTGGACCCATAAAATATATATTTTGATACCATGCATGCCGACTTGCTGTTTTCGTCTCGTTTTTCCTGGGCAATCTATACCAACGCGTTGTTAGAAAACTCTGGCGTTTTCCCGAGATAGAGGGGATAGGAGAAAATGATTTATCTGACCATTTTTAATGATCTGCTGCGTTCAAAGCTGGCCTCACTTTGAATGGAGCAGTCAGTCAGTTCACATCATCTCTCTTGGAAGTCTTTGCAACTCGCTAATATGGAGAACAACATTGAACAATCACAGCAAATCTTGCATGGCCAAGCCACGCTCTTAAATTCATTCGAAGTTTTTGTTGCGTGGGAGCAACGATGCATCGAGTCCATCGAAATGCTGGAAACGCAAAACGTTTAACGGTGATCGAGGGTTAATCTGACAAGAGATTGACACATCCTTCGAGAGTCGGATATTGACCGGTTCCATAATCAATCGCAACCACATCGAGCCGCAACAATTCCTCGAAGAAGCTCGAGACCTAGTCCTCCAACATGTGCGAAATACTATTTGCAAGCGTTAAATTTAACACAGTGTTCAATGGTGAATTCGTGAGTGGTGACAAACATACTAATAAAAGTATTAACAGGCGAAACTGTAAACTATTTAACACGAGCAATTTGAATGAGTGGTATGGACAACGCGTTATGGAGCCTACTTTGACCCTGCTCGATGAATTTCAAGAACGTGATAGTGGCTGGGCTTTACGGAAAATACTTAACCTCACGATAAATGTGAATAATTATAATCCGATGCGCGCCGGGTGCTGTATATCATTGCCGCGGGAAATAACGATGAAGAGGGCTGCGATTAATGTCAAATCAAACGATCATGCATGTTTCGCGTGTGCAATAGTTGCAGCTTTATACCCAGTCGAACGACACAGTGACCATCCGTCTTCTTACCCACATTATTCAACAGTACTGAATCTACAGGGTATTGATTTGCCAGCGACAATACACCAAATAAAAAAAACGCGAAAAGGGGTCTTCCCGTATGAATTTACCAGTGATGTGGCCAAGTTGGATGACCCTTGCCTGCCACCATGTGACGCATTTTACAGTTCCCTGAAAGATGACATAATATCCAAGAGCGAGTACGCACATGCTAAGAAATTTTGGGAGCGGTTTTCCATTCGAACGCTACGTGAATATTATGATTTATACTTGAAGACAGATGTCTTGTTATTAGTGGATAGTTTCGAAAACTTTCGGGATACGTGCATTGAGAGTTATGGACTGGACCTCTACACGTTGCCTGGGTATAACTGGAATACAATTTTAACGCACACGAACGTTTAATTTGAATTATTAATGGACATCGATATGGTTTTATTCGTTGAACGGGGTATACGCGGTGGTCTGGGTCAGTACTCAAACAGGTATGCACATGTTAATAATAAGGACATTGAGTCATTTGATCCATCGAAATGGCCATCATGCTTGATGTATTTCGACGTAAACAATTTGTATGGATGGGCAATGTGGCAACGTTTGCCATATGCAGATTTTCGATGGGTCAACGACGTGTACAAGTATGATCCATCATCCATCGCACTAGATTCGCCTATAGGCTAGATCCTTGAGGTCGACTTAAAATATCGACAATCTCTACATGATGTGCACAAAGACTTGCCGTTTTGTCTAACACATGGAAAACCACCAGGTAAGCGGGAGGAAATGCTGATCGCAACCGTCTGCGATAGAAAGCGCTATATCATACCCTATCGAAATTTCCAACAGTGTTTACGCCATGGACTGCGCCTCACCAAAATCCATAGAGTATTGAAGTTCACACAATCCCCATGGCTGCGTTTGTATATCGAGTTAAATACTCAGTTTCAAACGTTAGCCAAAAACGATTTTGGAAAAATTTAGTTAAATTGATGAATAATGCGATGTTTGGCAAAACGATGGGGAATGTGCACAATCATGTAGATGTGAAGCTTTTGATGAAATGGATGGGAAAGCATAATGCAGAGGCAATCATTGCGAAGCCAAACTGTCACAGCCGAAGCGATCTTTCCGAAAACCTTATTTCTGTTAAATTGTGCAATCTCGAGGTGAAGTTCAACAAGCCGATATATGTGGGTGTGTTCATACTCGACATATCCAAAACGTGCCTGTATGGATTTCATCATGAGTACCTCATGATTTCAGCATGAGTTTACACCTCTCGGGATAAATGTAAAGTCATGTATACCGATACGGATAGTCTCATATATGGCATTGAGGGCGATGACGTATACACGGATATGAAGCGCGACATTGGGAAATTTGATACGAGCGAGTGTTCGAATATTTTATTTACTGGGTTGTTAAAATGCCGATCGAATGTTTTACGGCAATAAGTTGGAGCCTATCTTCAATTCGATACAGGCTGGTCTACCAGTTGGTACTACACAGCTACCGATTTCTGAATTGTACAATTTACCGGATACGACTCCGATTCTGCGTCGAGTGATCAGCTATCAACTTATTCTGAAACAAGTGAGGCCGAGCTAATCAGCGATAGTGACCAGTACGAATTCGAGAATGAAAATTACGGGATTGAAGATCAAATATGGACTACACAGCTTCTTTACTCTGATAGTGAACATACAATTGGCAGAGCTGTTGAGATGATTCTCGAAAATTTCCTGAAAAACGCGTTAACGAAGAAAAGTCTGCAGAATTTTTTAGAAATATTATCCGCTCTCCTGCCTCAGCCAAATTCTCTTCCGAAAACAAAATATTTGCTGTCCCAACTGTTAAGCCCTTTGATGGGCTCGCATTCTGACGCAGTAAAAAACACAGATTCTGTAATGACTGTTCACGCTATTTAGGCGACTGGTCATCGGACCCTGCAATATCTTCTTGTGATGCTGGTCAAAGTCAGGACGTAGATGGTATGTTTTTTGAATATGATCTGCGATCAATACTTATCCACGCCTTTGAGGTCCGGCAGCTCGACACTCTCATTGACGAACATAATGAATAAAATCAGTCTGAGCAAGAATACATTAATGACATAACTGACGGTACAGAATATAAAAGACTAAAAAAATACGCTATACTGGAAAACCACGATGTGTGTCTAATGTGGAACACCGATGGTATCCCAACAGCCATGAGCTCGAATAGTCAACTCTGGCCGATTCAAGTACAAATAATAAATATATCTCCTGTGCACAGACGGGCATTCCAATTTATTACCGAACTTTACTATAGTCCCGTAGGTAAGCCAAATATGCAAACGTTTTTGAAGCCTTTTGCGAATACTATGAAAAATCTGTAGGAAAACGGAATCGATTGGGTGCAGAAAGAAACGGGTTTAACAAAGCATGGCAAAGTTAAAGCCCCCATTGCAACGTTAGATAGCCCAGCCCGAGCCACTGTTCAAAACATTAGCCAATTTAACGGGGAATATGGGTGTTCGTTTTGTGAACACACAGGAAAAACCTGTAGAACCGGCTCAGGAAGTTTACATGTCCGAATGTTTACATTATCCGCCATCTTATACTGAACCGCCACTAAGAACCAACGAAGGAATAATGGCTAAAGGGTTGCGCGCTGTAAATGTAGATGCGAAACAAATATGCAGCGTGAAAGGACCAACGATCGTATCTATTATCCCGATCTTTGATGTTGCATCGAACTTCGTGCCGGATTATATGTATGTGATTCTCCTAGAGGTTCTTCGTATGTATATTACTTGTTGGTGTGATAGTCGAAATAAGCATGGCCCATTCTACATTTTTTTTAACCCACGTCGCCAAATGGATGATTATTTAGACGAGATAACACCACCAGATGAAGTATCACGAACACCACGAAAACTGAAAAACTTTAACTTTTGGAAAGCTTCAGAACTAAGAGCTTTCCTTCTGCCGTATTCTGCAATTTATTGAATGGAATTCTTCCACGAACCTACTACGAACATTATTTGTTGCTAGTCCGGGCTACGCAAATCCTTATATTTTTTATATTTAACTGGTCCTTATCTTATTTATATTTAACTGGTTCATTTTTCAACATTTGTACGATATTGGGGCTCGGTCCTCTGGGCTTGGTCCGGTTTTCCGTTCGAGGGTGGTAATGGCTACCTTACACGAATTAAGCATGGTCCTAACAAAACCGACATCGAACTATTTAACACGCTGAAGTACGCATATATGTTACAAGTGGTGAAGCATAAACTAAATTTGTTTGTTAGTATAACGCCCAAAATTGAAATTCCGCTAGGGGCTCCAGTTCTTATGTCAATCGATGAAACCGATTTCAGAGATCTACACGATGTACAAACATTCCAATCAAACGACAAACTGACTGAACAGATGAATGTTTACCAGAATCATAATTGGTCACGAAATTTTTATATCAAGGCTTTACAGAAGGCAAAAAAAGAGATAACTGCCATATCATTTGGATTGACTGAATAATGCCATATCATTTGGAATGACGATAAAATAGTTTATTTGTATCAAAGGAACATTATTTGGAATTGTTGAAAAGTTCGCAAGAGACTATAACAAAGACTATTTAATAATGCATCGTCAAATGGGCGTATGCTTTGATGCGTGCATTAAACCGATTTTTAAAACACATTGTGTAGGAGCTGGGCCTGTTGAAACCATTGAGCAAAAATTTCTCTTATTAAGAAATTACGCTTGCATTTTACCCAATGCTTTCGGAAACAAATTGTAATCGGTTAAATCGCAGATGAACACGGCTCGTGCAGGCTTGCAATTGATAATCGGAGCAAAACTTTCGTTAACGAGAAATCTGTTATTTTCTTATCTCAATTGGACAGTCCCTTGTTATTTCTCCCGATTCTTTTGAGGGACGTCAATTGACAATCTCATTGTATAATTTGAAGAGAATGTTATTGTTAACTTCCTCCGTTAATGTGTTTGCGTTGTCGTTAACGAACTATGAACATTGTACCTGTATCTACAGGGTGGGGAAAAAGTATGGGAACCCCTGGAAATTTCGGAGGGTTGATTAAAAAAAAATATTCAAGGTCAGGTCTTAGGTAATTTTCAACGAGGAGTCCAATGGTGACCATCAATTTGACCTTGAACCTTATCTTCAAGGTTATTTCAAGGTCAACTTTGTTTTTTTAAATAGGAACTCATATTTTTGACATCGGCAATCGAAAGAGCGGCGCATTTTACGTTCAAATATGTACTCAGGTCATTGGGCAGGTGTGACCTTGAATGTCAGTTGAAGGTCATTTGAACTTAAGAAAGGTCTGGGTTAGGTTAACGGGATGGTCCAGTATTTTCTCAGGTCAAGATCATTCTTGGAGCAATTTTCAACGAGGAATCCAATGGTGACCTTCAATTTGACCTTGAACCTCATCTTCAAGGGGAAACCACTATTTTTGAGATCGGCAATCGAAAGAGCGAGAAATTTAACGTTAAAAAATGTTGATGCATTTGATCTTCACAATGACCTTTATGATTACCCACAAACCCTAAACCCCAAGTCCCTAACCCACAAACCCGAACCCTAAACCCACAAACCCCAAATCCCAAACCCACAAACCTCAATATTCTACTCGTATGCCAAGTTTTATTTAATTCGGTAGGTTTCACTTGGGTAGGTTTACTTGTTAGTAATTTTTCATAAATCAAGCGTTAAAGTAGCAGCTATTTCATTACAAACTATTTTTTTAATTTCATAAAATAAATTTGTCAATCGACAGGCAATTCGTTTACCATAGTAAAAAAATAATTACGATTGAATCAATTTCGGGCCAGAGAAAGGTTCAATCACATTTTTTTAAATGTCTCTGCTACGGCGAATACTTCGCTTATTGTCCCGTTAATCCAACCCAGACCTTTCTCAAGTTAAAACGACCTTGAGCTGACCGTCAAGGTCACACCTGACCAATGACCTGAGTACATAGCTGAACGTAAAATTCTCCGCTCTTTCGATTGCCGATGTTAAACATAGCATTTCCCATAAAAAAAAACAAAGTTGACCTTGAAATAACCTTGACGATGAGGTTCAAGGTCAAATTGAAGGTTACCATTGGATTCATCGTTGAAAATTACCCAAGATCTGACCTTGAATACATATTTTATTAACCAACCCTCCGAAACATCCCGGGGTTTCCATACTTTTTTCCCACCCTGTACAATGATTGCAATGTTCTCGAAATAAACAGTATAAAAATGAATAATAATAATTGATACTACTTCGAAAATGGTTGTACTACACATAGACCGAGATCGGCTGTGATGTTGGTTCTGTCCCATTGCAATATCTATAAATTTCACGTGCAGCATTTTTCTTTAATGGTTTCTTTCTCATATACATTCGCATGAGATTCTTAAGAAGTATATAGAATCTATGAGGATTTTATACAGCATATTTTCATATAATATCTTTACAGGTTTTATTGTATACTTTTTTTTATAAAAACATAAATTCTCTTTTATATAGGGAAGAATATATATAGAGATCTAGAAAGTGGAGAATTTCATATTCATATCATTTTATTGCAAACCTACAGAAATTTCATGTAGAGCATTTTTTTGCAGTTCCTATACGCACTCGCATGCGATTCTTGAGCAGTATATAGAATCTAAGAGAATTTTAAATGTCCATTTTCGTACAATATTTGTATAGAATTTGATTTACATAATTTTTACAAAAGCATCATAAAAAAATTTCACTTGGGGGGAAGAAGGACACTAAAAAAGTTTGAGTTGTCAAGAGTAGGGTTGGGGCTAGGATGATTACGTTTGACGATTATGCTCGGTGCTTGAACGCAGAAATTGAAATGAGCCGTAGTCTAACGTGTATCAGATCAAAGTTGCACAAAGTCTACATAATTCGTAAGACAAAAATCGCTCCAAGTCCTCACTATGATAGGCGGTATATCATAGCTGGAATTTCTTATTTTCCTCATCCTCGTACACTTTCCGAGAGTGCAGGTGCAGAGGAGACGGGTATGGATCAACAAGTAACCACGGCTGAATGAATAAAACATTTAAAAACTAGTTCCTTAAAGATCAACGTTAGTCATCATTTGATCTTGCCATCGACTCGATCATGCTAAAAGATATTCGTTATGACCGTACCCACGTGTGTGGATTTACAAGGATTAATTGTTGGACGGAAAGTGAGTGTTACTTCCTTCACTTTATCGTGAAGGAAGTAATAATTCTGAGAGCGGGATGCATACTCTCCCATTACATTTTCGCGAATACCATACCATGGAGACTTCTCACAAAATCTGCGACATACGAAGCATCATGGTTGATTCGGAATCATCAAGTTCCAAAGTGGGCCTATGGAAGCATTCCATACAGCATGGCTGAAGGTTCAATAACGGTCGCAAATCTTCAATTGGTGGTTGATTCATAAAGATTCGGGCAAATTAGAGAAATGTAACATTATGTACTTTTTTATTCTCCTCTCCCCGTCCTTCGTTACGTGGTTCGAAGCGGTTTAAAAGACTTTCGAAGATGTTCGTGAGACGTTCAAGAGGCTTTCGAAGACATTCACAAGACCTTTGAAGACGTTCAAGAGACTTTCGAAGACATCCATAAGACGTTTAAAGACGTTCAAAAGACTTTCGAAGACATTCATAAGACGTTTGAAGACTTTCAAGAGACTTTCGACGACGGTCATAAGACGTTTGAATACATTCATGAGGGGTTCGACTCGAATGTCCCACGAGGGTCTTCGAAAGTCTTTTGAACTCTGGAACTCGAAAGTCTCGAGTTTGTTTGGGATTTTCACCCAACAAACCCAAACAATTCCAACAAAACTCCAACGTCATGAAAATCTTCAAATATCCCACGAGGGTCCTCGACAGTCTCTTGAACGTTTTCGAACCTCTCATGAATGTCTTCAAATGTCTTATGAACGTCGTCGAAAGTCTCTCGAACGTCTTCAAACCCCTTATATATTAGAGTTCAGTGTGAACAGCCCCTGGCTGGCCGACGTGCGAGAAGCGTACCCCCCCCTCCTTTTCCTCATTACTGTCCTTTAGATTACCCTAGAGAGGGCAGGCGAATGGTCGTCGCGAATGGTTTTCGGCAATGTGTTCATCGATTAAGCGCGGATTTCAAATCCTGGACCTCGTGTAACGGGAAATAAAAAGTCCGCTCTTTCCTCGGGCCGTTTCTCACGTCCCAGCGGAGCCTCATCCTCCCCTGCATGATGTTTCGTAACGGTCGGACCTTGGCGACGACGGGGATAAGGACTGCGACCGACGCCAGACTCTTTATTGGCCGAGGATGACAGGTTTGGCCCCTGTCTGGAAGTAACAGAAGACGTGAGGGAAGTCCCCAAGCGTAAATCACGGCCTCGGGCATGCCATTTTCCACGGGAAGTGCCGAAGCCGCGATCGTTGATTTTTCGCGGGAATCTGCGTCTTTACGAAAGTTCGACCGTAGTCGTGCCACCGCGTCTTCCCGACCTTTGGCCTTGGAAGAATGTTTGGCCTCGCCTTCTTTCACTCTCGCTCTCTCTGACCGTTAGAAGTTTCGCTCGTATTTTCGATACGTTGAAGAAAGAAAATAAACTAAACGGGATATTAATATTAAATCGTAAAGTCACGCAGAGGACTCTTCAGAATTACGTTGGAATCGCGATGACGGCCCCTAGCCGGAGGACGGTTTCGTTGCACCCGCTACCATGCCTGGCAGGCCGGCGAAGTACAAAAAAAAAAACACTTTACAATAGCACACATGCGCGCCCACAAGAGCCCTATTAAAATCCTAATAGGAGGCGAAACACATGTTTCTGGTCTACGTGGTTGAGCAACGTCGGGCTTATTGGCAGTGCAAAGCCGGGAATCCCCGTCGGAAGGTCATAACTGCTCTTGTTAGTCTAGTAATCCCGTAGCGAGGCTTTGCCTTCAATCTCTTCCCCTCTTCTCCCGCCTCACGTAGGCCTTTGCCCTTGTACTTTTTATACCCCTCGCTGCTGACGTCGAGATGTCAGCCATTGGTAATTTACTCTCACGATCTCTATTGGCATACAATTTTACCCGCAAAACGCATACCAACATTTTTATTTGCAATGCTTAAAACGTTTGGAGGTCCTAAAAATGAGGGCAAATGAGATGGAACGTTGATGATCCCATTGATTTATAAAAAAAAAATAATCGTGCAATACAGAAGCATAGATTCATTCCCTAATTTCGATGACGACAGAAATGTAAACTTTCAACGATACGTAACGGTCACGGGAAAATTCGCATAGAAAAAAGCGTTTGAGTATTATGTGTCGCATCCACGAAGTTCTGTTGATTGCCTTATGTGTGCCAAGGTACAAGGCCTCAGCCAGAAGGGAGATACACGCGTACATAGAGAATTCCCAATCCGTCGGTGCGAATCCAAATAGTTCACTATTGCTGCTTCTAGCGACTAGATGACCTCCCACCATAAACGATAATGTCGATACGAATAAAAGGGAAAAAGTCGCTTTTCAGCTTCTGCTTGAAAAAATGACTCTCTGGGTACAATCTTATATGAGAATAGGTGGACAATGTTGGAGTGTTTGCAGCGGCTGCATTTTAAATTTCGTCCACCCCTAAGACATCTGCAGATAGCTCTCGTGAGTGTGCGTTTAAGCCCACGCGACGACATGTATGCTTCCTACAGTAAATACTCTCGTAAGTCGGCGAGACGTGACCGCGGACACTCGCACTGCTTCGTCTCCCACTAACCGTATTTGTCTCCCACTAACCCTACTTGTCTGCCACTAAAGGAAATCTTCGCCCACTCTCCTGTTCAGGCATTGCGACTAGTTTGCGCGGGAAGTTCGAATTTTCGTTTGTGCATCGTGACAGGAATTTGACAACCAGGCATCAACAGAATTAATTGTTCATTCGTAAGGATAAAGATAGAAAAAAATGTGTCCTCAAATGTGGTCGAGGGTCAGAACACCCTGAGGTAAAAAATCTGACTGAACACTTCAACCAAAAAATATACCATGATGTCACAAATATTCCTCAATAAATTTCATGAAGAGGAAGTATGCAATAATTGTAGATGGATATACTGCAGCGAATTAACGATTTATTTATAAAATTACACTCGTATATGCACCTGTTGTGTAGAATTTCTCGCAGGTATTCCAGGGCGTTTAGGTTCACTTAGGTATACATTAGATAGTTATTTATTTTTTGTTGACTACGACAACTATGATTGGTATTTTAAAAAATTATAATAAAATATACATATACAGCGGCGTGCAAAAGTTTCGGGCCAGCCGATTATGACACGAATTATAACGTGATATGTATATTATTTTTTTGTATGGCGTATAATTTGTACAGGGTCGAATGAGTTTCATCGGGGTGCAAAAGTGTCGGGCTGCTATCTCGCCCGGCTTCGCACGCACAGTTTGTTTGCATTTTCTCTCGTACTAGTTTCAAAATATGCGTGACAATGAAAAATCAGTATTATTTGTGCCGCAATAACGAAACACACAAATATTATGGAAAGAGTTCCCGCGACATTGCGACTATTTTATCCATTGGAAAAAGACCAGTCAATCGTATTATTCATAAACATAAATTGACAAATTCGTTATGTGATAAAAGTCGAACTGGTAGACCGCGAAAAATTACGGCAATTACGTTGACGGAACTATCAAAAGGAAATGCGTTATAATTTTACGGAAAACTGCAGCGGGCATTTCGAGAGAATTGCGTAGTGGAAATCGTGCCAACTTTAGTCGGAGGGCAGAATCCCCACGTCTGAAGGCTGTAGGACTGATTGTACCCATTGGTATAAAAAAGCCACTCATGAGTAGGAAGAATCCAGGCCAGATTAAATTTTGACAAAAAATATCAGTATTGGGCAGCATCAGATTGATGGAAAGTATTTATTTTCCGATGAATCCTAATTTTAATTACTCGGAAGCGATGGTCGAAAGTACGTGAGACGTCCAACATGCAGGGTTTCAAATAATGCATTACTTTTTGTAATGCATTAGCGTTTGCATGAATTATTACTTTACATTTTGTAATGAAAAAAAAAATTCATTACCCATTACATGACGTTCAGTAATGTAACAAATTTCCATTACTCATTACATTACATTTTGTAATGCAAACAATTGCCATTACTCATTACATTGGATCTGTAATGTGAAATATTTTTATTGCCCATTACAATGTAATGGGTAATGGACATTTTTTACATTACAAAGTTCAATGTAATTAGTAATGGAAATATTTTTTTTTCCTAATGTACACGCTGTTCGCGTTTGTTGCCTCCCCCCCCCCCCATTGTGACCGTTTCTTTCCTCTAACTGTTTACTCCTTTTTCTTCACAGTTCTCCCTGTTCCCCACGGCTTACGGCCGCAGCCGACTTCCCCCTCTGTGTTATATTCATCATGACATTTCTGCCATCACCCATGACATTTCTGTCATGGGTATAGGGAAACTGCGGAAAACCTATACTAATACAGCCGGTCATCAAGTTCGCCTCCCAGTCGTGGAACTAGTCTTATTTCGCCGCGATATTCCGAAGAAAAACATCTCACGACGAAATGTACGCGACTGGGATTCGAACCCGGGACCTCCCGGTCCGCTCGTATAGTGGTGAGTACGAACTACTAGACCATCGCACCGGTGAGTAATCGAAACATTTTACATTATAAAATGTAATGTAATGAGTAATGGATATTCTTTACATTACAAAATATAAGGTAATGAGTAATGGAATTGTTGCATATTACTAATGCAAAGCAATGGAAAAAATCTCCATTACTCATTACAATGTAATGGGGATTCTTATTCGTTTCCCATTAGGGGCAGCGGTTTTTGCACTGGGTCGATCTGACCCGATGGGAAATGAATAATAATCCATATTACCTTGTAATGAGTAATGGAGATTTTTTACATTACATTAGTAAATGTGAACAATTTTCATTGATCGCTACCTTATATTTTGTAATGTAAAAAAATTCCATTACTCATTACATTAAATTTTGTAACGTAAAAAATTTCCATTACTCATTACATTACACTTTGTAATGTAAAAAATTCCATTACCCATTACATTGTAATGTGTAATGACATTTTTTGTCATTACAAATTGCGTTGCATTTTGTAATGAAAATGTTTCACATTACAAAAAGTAATGTAACGAGTAATGGAAATTTTTTACATTACAAAATCCAATGTAATGAGTAACAGAAATTGCTTACATTACGAAATATAATGTAATAAGTAATGGAATTTTTTACATTACTGAATGTAATGTAATGGGTAATGAAATATTTTGTCATTACCCATTAAAAAACTAATGAAGAATGCATTACTTTTTCATTACAAATTTCGCAACCCTGCCAACAGGTACCAGATTCAACGTGAGGTATCAAATTCCTACCGTGAAACACGGTGGCGGGAACATCAAAGTTTAGGGAGCATTTTTTTGACGACCGCGTTGGTCCGCTGGTAGAACTTCAAGGCAATATGGACGCTACAATCTACAGAAATATATTGCAAGAGTATATGCTTCCATTTGCAATTAAAAAAATGCCACGTGGTTGGGTTTTTCACCACGATAACGACCCCAAACATTCTTCACGTCTTGTGGAAGATTTTCTTCGAAGACACAAAGTACACCTTCTCGCCTGGCCATCGCAATCACCGGACTCAAATCCGATTGAGCACTTGTGGCCAGACCTGAAAGATTGTGTTGGGACGGAAAAAATATTCTAACAAGGCGGAATTGTGGATTCATTTGCGATATGAATGGGAAAACTTGCCACAAGAACGGATCTCACAATTAATAGGGTCCATGCCTCGTCGATGTGCTGCGGTTATGAGTGAAGTGAAAAGGGTCAAATCTCGGTTTGTTGTTTTCCAAAAATGTTGTTATCTTGATCACGCGCAATAGTAGATAGCTCAATACTTGTGCACAAACGTTAAATAAAAAGTTATGCGCAACCAAATACGTAAGAACAATATCTATGTATATAATTCATTGTTTTCAAATACAAATGAATACATGTTGTCATAACTCGATCATTTTTTCCCCGCCGTCGTATTTCAATGCCATGTGCCTGAAAAATAAGATGGCCCAAAACTTTTGCACGCAACTGTATATATAACATAAAATACTACAACGGCACCGTTAGTGCCCGTATAGTAATAAGTCGACATGCACCGTCATCATGTTCTATTGCGTTTAATTGTGTATTCTTTTTCACATTCGTACCTATATTCACTGATAGTATCAGAAATGTGTGCTGACGACAACTGCGAATGAACGGCGAACAGTGAGAAAGTTGCCTATGGGCCTAATTGTTTCGTTGCTTCCATCTTGTAATACATTTTCGATAAGAATATCCTAAGGTTAATATTTTTATGAAATATTCTGACGGGGGTCATTTTTTCGTAGGGCCATTTTTTCGTGGGTTTCTAAAATTATTTTATCAGGATTTTTTGAATGCGGATATTTTATCGTTGAACCCTTGAATGTAAAACGGATCATTTCGTTGTTCAGATAAAGCGTCCATTCTGATAACTCAATGTTGATTAGATTTCGATCTACCTAAACATTCATTGCGGGGGAAATTCGATAATCGAGGTTATGTATCGGGAGATCGCACTACTTTGGAAAAATGCAGCATAATGTTACGTAAGAGTCTACCGTATCTATCTCGATTATTCTACGAAGATACGTTCTGCGACAGTGCCCACCCGCACACTATGATCGTAAGTTGTTCGGGCTCCAAGGAACGAAGCGTTGTACTATAGTGATTCACTATTATATACGGATAGATTCAAACAACAATGTTAACATTCCTTTATTATTGCAACATTACGATGCAATTGTAAAGTTAAAGTCAACTTTCTAAAATAATCCATGCAAATACTTTTTTGTAAAGACGGTCGAGGAAAATTTAGGACGAGATTATTGCAATTCAATTAAAAATATTGTTTTATTAAAAATCGGCCACGACAGTTGCGATGTAATAAATTGCAAAAATACCGGAAGGAATAGTAAATGCAAATTTTATCGATTCCCTACGGCAAATTGGAAGTTAGATAACGCAACAAATGGATCGCTGCAGTTTTACCTTTTAAAAAGTTATGCAAGACGCTGAAGAAATAGAGGTTTGCCTTATGATATGAGGTTAAGTGATTAAACTTGGTTCACGTTTTGTTCTTAACTCTTCCACGTCCCTGATGCGTTCACCAGATACCAACAGTTTTCTCTTAGATTGAGTTTGGGGTTCGAAATTAAGATTGTGAGTTATACTCTCGAAGCCGGTCTTTAAAATTATGCTACTTTCTGTCGGAAAACAAAATTTCTTCTATTATATCATAAAGTAGTGCAGCAACAATATATGGTTCTTAAATCTTAATAAAGGCAATTATATAGCTTCATTTTTCTCGTCTTATAACAAAATTACAAGTAAACGAAAATATACAGTTTAAAGAAATTTTACTTACGTTTTTCACTTCACTGAAAGGACACGCTTCTTTCTTTCCTTTGATCAGACAAATTGATTTAATACAAGTAAAAATTGAATGCAATTGGGGCGCGATTTAAATTTGTATGATTTATCGCATTATCATAACCACATCACAGAGCCTGCATATCGTGTGTAAGTTCGCGTTACATTTTAGCCGGTGGTTTCAGGATGTCTTTTCTAACCGCCATGTTTAATCGTTTGGAGAGTTATGTTTTGAGCAAGCCTGTAGAACACACACGGAGTGCTAAATCAGTTGGATTGTGTGCACGCTGCATGCCACAAGGTTACTTCTCGCTGAGGTAGCCAAAGTAGCGCACACACAGATCTGCGAGGAGATCCGATCGCGTGTACGCACACACGCGGATCTCGCGCGTGCTTGGAAGTGCGCATGCGCCTGTGGATCCGGCGTGTGAGCCAGTCGATGCTGGTACACCACGTCGGAAGGACGCATATTGTACGCACCCCTTAAAAAACCTACCACAACAATATATAAAAGAAAATCGAGGCGATACAAATCAGAATGTGTCAATCTATACAAAATTAGCACTTACCCACGTAAACACACACACACACACACACACACACACACACACACACACACACGCACGCACGCACGCACGCACGCACGCACGCACGCACGCACGCACGCACGCACGCACGCACGCACGCACGCACGCACGCACGCACGCACGCACGCACGCACGCACGCACGCACGCACGCACGCACGCACGCACGCACGCACGCACGCACGCACGCACGCACGCACGCACGCACGCACGCACGCACGCACGCACGCACGCACGCACGCACGCACGCACGCACGCACGCACGCACGCACGCACGCACGCACGCACGCACGCACGCACGCACGCACGCACGCACGCACGCACGCACGCACGCACGCACGCACGCACGCACGCACGCACGCACGCACGCACGCACGCACGCACGCACGCACGCACGCACGCACGCACGCACGCACGCACGCACGCACGCACGCACGCACGCACGCACGCACGCACGCACGCACGCACGCACGCACGCACGCACACACACCCAAATCCTGGATACATCTGAAATAATTGAAAATGATGTTCTCACTTGAAAACTATGAACTTTATCAAAAAATTTTTTCAACAAAAGTTTTTAGTTTTCAGCTGACAAATTTTTTGGCAATAAAAAAAAGTTATGTTTCCGTTTGAAAAAAACATGTCAGCCTTTGTAACGCCGCCATTTTGAATTTTGGCTCCTCAAATAAATTTTTTTCAAACGTCCCCCTTCAATCCCTAGAAGTTTTGTTCCACACAATAGTTCGTCCGAGCAATATTTTTCGAGAAAATTCAGGTGTAAGATTAAAATGGGACACCCTGTATATATATATATATATATATATATATATATATATATATATATATATATATATATATCGTATCCAGTTAGTAAATATAGTGGATCACTAGGAACTCTCGGCTCGTGATCTCACATTTTCACAATCCCGTAGAAGGGACAGACCAGGAGCTGTTCACCCTGCGCCCCCACCATGCCGAATTTTGTTAGAGTCTGAGAACATCCAAGTGACAACTTAACGGAATGAAAGTCTCGATATCCCGATAGCGTAAGTGTGGCAGCACTGAAAATAATAATAGGTGCGTCTCTCTGCCGGAAAAACATTTTATGTCATTCATGTTAGCAATTTTACTGCGATCCCATGTAGGAATAGGTTATCTCTTCAATATTGTAATACTTTTCTTTTTAGCTTACTTCCTTTCTGGCTTTCTGTTGTCTTTTTAAAATTATATCAAAGGGTAATTGTGATAAAATGTTATTGTTTTTTAGCAGTGTCAACTTGCCGTGTTTTAAGTAGTCGACACAGCAAAAGAAAAAGCGCGATTGAATTTTATCATTGTACAATAAATGTCGAACTCAAAGTACAGATATATAAAATATAAATATAAAACTTGTAGACGAAACCTAAATTGGAGAATACTGATTTTTATTTGAAAAAGAACGATTTACATATGTCGCTCCATCGCGTATATATTGGGAGTACACATAAGTCTTCGCCGTTTGACAAAAGATGGCCCCACCAGGAGTTTATGGTTGAAATTGTCAAATGTGAAACGTCATTGTAAGGTTGGACATCTGGCAAGACAATAACCTTGAAATATTAGCGATCTTGTATCAGCATCACATAATTTAATTCGTGCGAAAATGACAAGTTTTGAGCCGAATAAGCGCCATTTGCAGGAACTCTTGCGTTTGGCACGAATCTCCCTCCAATAATGCTTCCAATTCTTTTTTTGTTGAATTTATTAAGAAAGCAGGAAGGCTATGGCAGCGCCATCTAGCCTCAGACGAATACATTCATATATATAAGGCTGTATTTTCGGCTTAAACTAGATATGTGAAATATAACGGATTCAATAAGATTACATTATAGTTGTGATAATTGTCTTATAGTAACTCACAGTTCATCTTACTTAACTAGTAGTGGTATCGAGTGGTCCATGTACTCGCTAACGTAAGGAAATATAGGTCTCTTCTATATACAAGAGGATTAGTTTGTTTGTTTTTTTCCCTTTATTCATATAAAAATTTGAATAGTGGTAATTAACTTTCCTATAGATAATATAACTTTGTACTTCATAGAGTGAAAGAGGGATTTGATGCAGTACAGGGAATTTTCGTTAACTCTTTCACTAGGACTTTTCGTTCAGCTTCCCATAAAGGGCATTGCCAGAAAATATGGTTAGCAGTCTCTATAGATTCCCCGCAATCACAGATTTCGGATTCGATTATCTTATGCTTATATAGGCTTGCCTGAAGTGAGGTGTGACCGCTCCGTAGTTTAGTTATAGATACAATTGATCGTCGTTGCATTTTGAACTTGTCATACCAGGGGTAAGATTTTTTCTCATCGAATCTCTTAAAATATTCTTTTTCTTTCTCCCGGCTAGAGGCACTGCATCATTCTTTAAATTCGTTGTTCATCTTAATACGCCAAGTGGCTTTGTAATCTGAGCTGGGGATTTGGAACTGTGAATTACGTCCGTGTTGGATAGCATTCTTAGCTGCTACATCTACTAATTCGTTAAACTTAATACGCTTATGTGCTGGAATCCACACGAAGTGGACCTTTTTTCCTTCGGATTCTAGTTTGCGTCATTTTTCTTTAATTAATATTAGTAGGTAAGACCCATGTAATTTGACAAAGGCATTTAAAGCCTGGAGTACACTCCTAGAATCGGAAAAGATCGTATATTCTCTTGCTTTTAATATAGCGATAATTTCTAGTGTTTCAGCAATAGCTAATGCTTCCGCACTGTAAATAGATGCCATTTTTGTGATGCGAAAGGATTTTATTTCTTCTCCGACAAGCCTAAGCGTAGCAAATCCCACGAATTCAGCCGCCTCCATTTTAGAGCCGTCAGTAAAAAAGCATTCAGTTTCTCGCATTTGTTTATAAAATATCTGATTAAATTCTCTATCGCAGTCTCGAGCCTCGCTGATACTTGAACCTTCCTCAAATGATGCTGATGCCTTCGAAGTGAGAGTATCATATTGGCAGTTAAAGCAAAGAGGACGAGGTGCCTTCGCTATAACATGACTTTTGTTTCTAATTTCTCTATAGCATTCGAGTAAAATGGGCATATCGTGACGGTTTATCATTGTCGGGTTTTTCCATATCTCATTTCCTACTTCTATTGTTCTAATTATAGGGTTATTTTCGAGAGCGAACTTCTTACTTATATAATTCATTCCTAGAAATTTAAATCTAATCGATAAGGGCGGAATCTTGGATTCGCCCAACACAACATTATTGGGGGTTGAAATCCTGAGTCCCAACGCTAGTTTAATTGCTCTAGTTTGAATTATTTCTAGTCTAGCTTCTTGACTTTTATAGAGCGGGTAGAAAACTATGGCTCCATATTCGATTCTGGATCTCATTAAGGTTATGTACAGTCTGTTCAATAGCGCGGGGTCTACGCTCCACCACGTCGATCTCAGCCAGCGAATGATTGTTAATGGCTTCAGGCATTTTTCTTCAATCGACTGGATTTGCATGTTCCATCCAAGATTCTCTACGAAGTGGAGTTCTAAAAATTTGGCGAAGTGTTGTGATTGTACCCGTGCCCCATTTATCGTTATAAACCAATCTTTAGCTCTAGTTTTATTACAGGTACTGAATAGAACTAAAATACATTTCTCTGGCGCTAGTTCTAACCCATTTCTTTCTAAGACTTCCTGTATTGCTTTGCCTGAAAATTCTATGTCAGTCAGGGCTGCCCTTACATCATTATTTTCTTTGTATATACAAATGTCATCAGCGAACTGGACAATTTTTGTTCCTTCCTCTATATTTTCTACTTTGCGCGTATATAATGAATATAATAGCGGACTAAGGACCCATCCTTGAGTGAGACCTTTAAGACAGCTTAACTTTTCATCTATTGTTCCGTATTGACAGTGTATATTTCTTTCGGCTATCATATTGTGTATAAATCTTCTGAGTTTATCCGGTATGCCTATTTCCTTTAGTCTTTCTACTACAACGTCTACCAACACGTTGTCATACACGCTTTTGATGTCTAGGAATAGTGAAGCTACGTGCTTTTTTTCATTAAAGGCATATCTGATATCTGAGCCCACGAGAGCCAAGTTGTCAATACAAGATCTAGTTCTTCTAAATCCAAATTGAGTGTTTGGTAAAATATTATGGTATTCAACCCACCACGAGAGTCGATTGTTTATGAGTCTTTCAAGTATTTTTAGCAGACAAGGTGCTACTGATATCGGGCTGACTTTGTTCGAATCGCCTTTAGGTATGAAAAAAGCCACATAATTTTTCTATTCCACCGGATATTGCCTTTTCGAGAATATCTCATTGAATAGTGCAAGCAATATAATTTGGAATTCTTTGGGTAAACTTTTAATAATTAAATAGTCTATGCCATCGACACCTAAAGCTGAATCGGATCTCAAATTTCCTTATACGATCTCAATTTCTTCCCATGTGAAAGACAATTCAAGGAAAGGGTCTCCTTTCCCGTCATCGAAGTCTGGTTGTGCCTGTGGTACACTTTAAAAAAAAATCTGTCTTAAAATTAATATAACAGTGCAGGAAGTCTTTTTACAGATACCGTTTATGAATTTTAATATTGTCGTTTGAAAATCAATGCACTGCTTTTCGAATGTCTAATAATCGTTCAGTAATATCGCAACACTTAAGTACTGGAAAAATCATATACGTATCGCAAGCTATCTATTATAAGCGTATTAAAATTAATATGCACAGTTGTATTTTTAAATAATAAAAAAGTAAATTTGGCATAGAAAGGTGTATTAATTTTACGGTATTAGGTTAGTGTAATTGTTATTATTTACTTTCTGCGTCTTTAATAAACTCTGTATGAATTTGAATATACAAATTCCGGAATTCCTCTTACTGACTCAGTCTGTGAAAACTAATAATCGTTATTTTAAAATGAATACACTACGTTTTGAATGTCTAAGTACTGTGTAGTAATGCTGTAATACCAAAGTCCTGGAAAAATCATATACCTATTCAACAGTATCAGTTGTGGATGTATCAAAATTAATGCGCATAGATTTTAGTTTGTTTGGGTTTAATTAGACTTTGCTGCTTGTTCGGATAATTCACCACTTACTTATTTGTTTTTTCCTTAGGTACACGCTTTTCGCGTTTGTTACCTATTCTTCCCCTCATTGTAACCGTTTCTTTCTTCTACTGTTTACTCCTTTTTTCTCCCTGTTCCCCCCCTTTTGCGGCCGCAGCCGACTTCCCCCTCTGTATTATATTCATCATGACATTTCTGTCATGGGTACATGGAAACTGCGGAAAACCCATACCAATACAGCCGATCATCGAGGTCGCCCCCCAGTCGTGGAACTAGTCTTATTTGGCCGCGAAATGTCGAAGAAAAACATTTCACGACGAAATGTACGCGACTGGGATTCGAACCCGGGACCTCCCGGTCCGCTGGTTTAGTGGCGAGCACGCTAACCACTAGACCATCGCACCTGGTGTTCACCACTTACTTCAGATTTGGTGTTACTCGATACGTTTTTTATGATTTGATTTAAGATGCTGACCAAAGCACGAATTTCAAGTTTCCTGCACTGAATTATATATTAAATCAGACTATCAGAATAATCCTGATATTCAGTGCACAAAAAAATGTATACTCCTGAACCAAGTATGGTAAAAATTAAGAGTCAGTTTGTAATTTTCTTACTTTGTCTACATTTTATATATTCAAAACGCTTGTTGTATTTTTCAACTAAGAATATTTATTTTTCTATTAGACGCCTTGAAAAATTGTAGATAGTGTATTAATATTCAATTCGTACGTATTACGAAATGTAAAACCGTATGAAATGTAGGTCCGGTATTGAATTTTATAACACTGAAGCCTAAATATTCATTCATATACTAAGTTTTGAAATTTAATTTGCCATATTATTGTAAAAGTATTTTAAATTTCATATTTCTTTAAACAGCGTTTTGTAATATTCAATGTACAAGGTCTTGTACTTTTCAACAGAAAGAAGTTAAAAATAATAGTCATAGTGCGATTTTAATACTTTTTGTGTATATAATGAAATCATATACGTTTGTTGCATTAATCAAACAAATATTTGTATTATTATGATGTGCGTCGAAAAACTCATACGCAGCATACTAATATTCAATGTCCCATATATTAAAATGTATACGAATCTATGACAATTCATTTAAATTACTGAAGTTTCCATTACTGAAGTGCAAATTTGCGTTTCATATTCCGAGTTTAGAAATGTTCAATTATAAAAGTATAGTAAATTTAATGACTTTTTACAGTGTACCTATTTTGGACATAGGTTTGTAAGCGTCGTTTCGCCGTTTTCCACTCTCTTCCTATTATACGCGAATTTATTCTCGGAATAATTTAACCTGTTATTGAAGGCTTTCATTTTTCTCCAAATACACGTTGAGTTGGTATACTTCGTAAACTTTTGAGTAAATTCTTTAAACTGTTCTTTTTTAATTTCCGTCAGTCTATACTTAGTTTTTGCCTCTATTTTTTTATATTTCATGAAATTTCCATACGAAAAAAATTCGTTCATTCTCAAAAAGGCCCCTTTTCTAATTCGAATAAGCCTGTCACACTCCTGTGTCCACCAGGGAGCTGGAGGGAGTTTACCTGGACTATCGGATCTTATTTTGCTCTGCAAGCTGAGTGTGCAGTTCTGTACCGCATCTGTTATTGTTGCAACTATGGTGGTGTATTTTACCTGCGTATCAATATCTTCAGCCTGGATAAAAGCCTCGATAACCTCCAGCTTTTCTTGCAGTATTTTCCTAAATTCAATCCAGTCCGTTTTGCGGTTGTGTAACCGCCTATTATTGAATTTGAGGCCCGAGGTTCTATAACTTTCTTAAATTCAATAGTGATTAGGTAGTGGTCACTGCCCCATGGGTCCACACCCACATCCCATTGAAATTCCGGGAGGGATCTATTATCAGCGAAAGGCAAATGAATATTCGACGAATATTCGACGAGTGTATGATGGGCATTAACTTGCTTAAGTGACGTCATTTTGGTCACCAAGTGCGAAGGCTTCTTGTTGCTGAGTTGGGCACCTTTGATTAGTTGGCGCAGTTTTTGTTCGTCGGGGACCGAGAAACGATCGAGTAGGGCGGCTTTTAGAGTCTTGTACTTACGTTCGAGCGGTCGACGTAGAATCAAGTCCTCGACAGGTGTGAGCATGTCAGCGTCGAGGGTGATACGACTGCAGCGGAAGACGACTTCGAGTCGAGCAAACCACAATTCTGGCTTTTTTGTCCAAAACCTTGGCATGGGGAGTTTTTCCAAATTGATGGCTTCACACATTTGCCCTCGGTTGTCACGCGAACCATCTTGTTCGTTTTCGCTTCTTAGCTCGGCATCGGTGCTCGTTTGCGAGGTTCCAGCGTGGGAATCCGTTGTGTGTTGACCGTTTGATGAACTCGAATGTGCCGGCGAATGTACCAACGCCATGCCGAGAACAATGGCGTCGCGTGGGGCGCGCCATCACACGTGGTCGCGAGATTCGTTGATCATTGACGGGGTCACCAATTTATGTGGGCTTCCGTGTAGGTGGGGTCACGGTTCACTCACAATAATAAATAAAAGAGAAGACCCCGCGTAAGGTTAACAAGATACTCATAAACTCTTTATTAAATTACAACGGTAGCGTAGAAACTCGTGTGTGCGTCACGAGTAAGTAGTCTCTTTTTCGCGCGCTTTTTCTCCGTGTCTTCAGCTCTCTTAATCCTCGAGCCCGGCGCACGGAGCGTCGGTCATGGGTTACGCATATTATAGACGTGCTTCTCACAAGGAATATCCCTCAGGTGTCCGCCTCTGATTTTGTTGAAATTCATGTATGTGATAGAGCATCGAAAACTTTGAGACACGTATTTTCTTTTATCTGCGGAACAACGGATTTAAGGCGGGAACCGCCCCTCAAAGAAAGGCGTGTCGAGGGGTGATTTTGCAGTTTCACCCAGAAGCAATCCACCGATCTGAATGAAACAAAAACGAAATTTTCTAATGAAAAGCGATGATAAATCCACTATGAAAATGTTAAGGAAAAATTAAATTAGGGAGTAAACCACTCCGCAATTTGCCTTTTTTCACCCCACACTTAAGAGGGTTGTATGCAAATTAATAAAACAGGTATCATTTTGAAGGGGAATTAAAATTAAAGTTGACGGGTTTTTGCGTTTTGGCGGCATAGCAAATTTAAGGGGGTAAACCACCCCTAACATAAATTCATTTATCATGGTCGTTTTTTATTTGTTTAAAGTGTATCCGCTGATTTTAAATATTTCTATAAGCTACAATTTAATGTTTTATCATATTTCAAAATTAATACAGTCGTCTTAAGGGGTAACTACCCCTCTAACGAGAAACATCATTGAAGTATCCGCTTTCGATTTCATTGAAACTCATATACGTGGTAAAGCATTGCAAATTATTAAACATATTTTTTTTGTATCGGCAGAAAAACGGTGTTAGGGGATGAAACCACCCCTCAAAGTTTCTCCCATAAGCAGTCCACCGATCTGAATGAAACAAAATAAAAAATCCCTCTAATATTAAGCGATGAAAAATCAACTACAAGAGTGTTGATTAGAAATATAATTAAGGGGTAAACCACTCCCCCATTTGCCGTTTTTCATCCCACGCTTAAGAGGGTTGTATGAAAATTAATAAAACAGATATCATTTTGAAGGGGAATCAAAATTCAAGTTGACGCGTTTTTGCGTTTCAGCGGGACAGCATATTTAAGGGGGTAAACCCCCCTAACATAAATTTGTTCATCACCGTCGTGTTTTCTGTGTTTAACATGTATCCGCGGATTCAAAATATTCTCCCGCGTTTTTAAATTATTACGTTTTCAAATTTTTACATTTTAAGGATAAACTACCCCCTCTAATTGCTTTTCGTTTGAAGTTTCGCAAAAGATTTCACGAATTTCGTTAAAACTGCTTTCATTTCATCGGTAATATCAATTTTATGTTTGTGTGTGCAGGCATATTCGTTTTGAGCTTTAGGAGCGGTACTTTGGGAGTGGGGACGTGGGGTACCCCTTACTCGTAAGACTCATATTTTCATATTGTCATAATTATATTTTCGTACCAAAATGTTTCTTCCTCTAATTCAAAAGTTTTCATAAAAGCATCTCCCATGCAAAGATGCAATGCAGTAACAAAAATATATTAACGATACTATTAATAAATTTCAAATGGTATATATAAATGTATTTGGTTTGTTCGTTTTTTTATTCCGCGTAAAAAAAATCATATGCAGATAAATGTTTACACTTCGATTCTTAAATGCGTCATTATCCAGAATGCTCCCGTTCGGAAATCTTTTATCTCTGGGTATGAAGTTATACAATCAACGAACAGACCGATGTTTATTTGCCTACGTATCAAACTTTCTCGACTAACTGCAATAATTAATTCTTCCAGCATGAATATTCTTATCGCGTCATGACGCAATGACGATATTTGCGCAAAATTTTTATTCTACGCAGAATGTTTACACTGCGCAAGTATTAAACTGCAAGCTATTGTCATCTTGAAGTGCAAGACGTTAATCATACATTACCCGATAATGTGTTTACATTTTCGGGTGATGTGTGATTAGCCTCTGGCAGTTCATGTTGTCCATAGCTTGCAGTTTTATCGCTTGCTTTATAAGACAGTTAGCATTCGGATTCTTCCATTTCACGTTAAAGTCAGCCATGAAAGGCAACCCAATAAACGTTATCAAACTTCTACTAGCTACATTTGAAGCTATGGATATTTTACAAACGCCGGTTAACAACGCGAAAATTGAACTTGCGGACAGTTTTGAACAAATTTTGATCAGTTCCATGCAAGACTACAATAGAGTTGAAATGATAGAGGAAGAAACGCTCGCTTTGCAAGAACCATTTAAACAGTACGAAGCCAATGCTGTAGAAGATACCGTATGGCAAAAGGATACTGGTGATAGTGATTCCTGTTCCAGTGATGATGAGCTGACGCCTGTTCCAGTGATGATGAGCTGAACTACGATTACAAAAAAAGCAGTTCAATACTGGAGGTCTGGTAAGACAAAAAACTATAGCCTCAAAACCGGCCAACAGAAATACAGATCTGTCAAGTATGAAAGACAATTGCAGCGCTGGGCACATCAGCTGAATAAAGGCGGTACTTACAAAGAAAAGGTAGCGCAATTTTCTGAATATACATTAAAGAATATGGAAACTGCTCTAGATGCTGGTGTCATTATACATGATATTGATCTTCAGAAGTGGATGCTACAAGCCCAAAAGGAGATAGGTTTCAATGATGTGCGATTTAAGGCTTCTCATAATTGGCTATGGAATTGTAAAAAAACAGCATCGCATTGCATCCAGAAAAATCAATAAATTTGTAACGCGCAAAACTACGGGAGAAGAAGAACTTCTACGGAAAAATGCAGAAAAATTTGTCGCCGATGTTGCACCACTGTTAAAAAAGTATGGAACGGAAAATGTGTATAAGGTAAACGGCCCAGTTTCTGACCCTGTCCCAGATTATGACCCCGACGGCAAAGTTTTGACTGCCATAAATATAGTTTTTGTCGAATAAGAATTAAATCATCGGCTAATTAAAGAGCGTTTTTCACTTTCAATTATTGGACAAACATACTTTTTTAATTAAATATTTTATAATAGAAATTGACCAGTGAACAGTGTAACACGCGTCTCAGTGGCTCCACAGCGGCCGTGCTAGACGCTAATAGCAAGTGCGATGATCTACGTAAATCGGAAATTTGTTCGTCCTGTAAGTATAAAACGACATAAAAATGGTATCGACATATTCAGCAGGAACCAGACTGTCAATGAGATAAAAAATAATTTAACTTTTGGTGAGATATTTGGTTAAATCCGTGGTGTCAATAACTACGTCACATTGTAATTGAGGCTATGTTGCAGTTGTTGACCCTCGACTTGTCACCTGCTGCGTCGAACCATTTTTTGTTTATTTATTCTAATTTGCCGTGACATAACAAATTAATTAAATTATTAACAATGATTTAATTATAATAATTGGTTTTTTCCTTAGGTACACGCTTTTCGCGTTTGTTACCTATTCTTTTCCCATCATTAGCCGTTCTTTCCTCTACTGTTTACTCCTTTTTTTCTCCATCTTTCTCCCTGTTCCCCCCTCTTGCGGCCGCAGCCGACTTCCCCCTCTGTATTATATTCATCATGACATTTCTGTCATGGGTATAGGGAAGCTGCGGAAAACCTATACCAATACAGCCGGTCATCGAGTTCGCCCCCCAGTCGTGGAACTAGTCTTATTTCGCCGCGAAATGCCGAAGAAAAACATTTCACGACGAAATGTACGCGACTGGGATTCGAACCCGGGACCTCCCGGTCCGCTGGTTTAGTGGCGAGCACGCTAACCACTAGACCATCGCACCGGTTTCAACAATGATTTAATTATTAATTGTTATTAAATTATTAACAAATTATTAAAATTTGTGGAAATCTAGTATTCAAAATATTTTCTTACTTAATGCTGCTGATATTTTTTTTGCATTGTTCAATGTTTATAATATATATGTTAATAATTGTGAATGTTGATAGGGAGAAAAAAAAGTTTATCCCTCAAGACTGCGTCGAAGATATAATAGTTGTGCACTTATTGAATGTTTTTTTACTGTTTATACTTGTTTACATTGTGACGGTGTTTTCTAGCACCGTCGCTTGAAGTAAAGGAAAAGTAAAAGGGAAGCTTCCTATCTCTCTCCGCTCGACACTTCGGCCACGCGACGCTCCCGCAACGTTTTCCTAGGGCATTAAATGTTAAGATTTTGATTATTAATTGCGTCGTGCGACCACGTTTGTTCCATGAGCCATTCGGGAATCCTGGAGTAAAGGGAAAGGGGAAAAGGAAAGAACGAATTATCGAACCATCGAAAGTACAAGGAAAGGCGACCAAAGAGACAAGGAGGACGAAATATCGGGTAGCATCAGCGTATTTCGAGCAAGGCTCATACGCTTGTCTCGAGCAGCTCTCAAGGCCAAGGCTTGGACGAAAGACTCAACACAAAAGGAAAGAGGGAAGAAGACAGCAAATAAAATCCATTAAAACGCTGGAATTTTCGAGAACGAATATTCCGTTGTTCTCGCGCGGGCGCCTCTCCTTCGAAAAACCAGGGCAGTAGGAAAAATTAGCCTTCTCCCGTCATTAAATTTATGTCATCGCCAATTCCTGCTTCGGAATGTTTCTCGACATGTTACGTCGCCAATTCCCTTGAAACCATTGTAAAATAGCGAGCCAGGGGTATAGGGCGTCGTTAAAGACGAGTAGCCTTTTTCAATAAAAGAAAGAAATATTCACTCGGTGCCCCGTCTCACGCTTGCGTTGAGATCTTAGGAGACGGACCTGTCAATCATTGGGGAAATATTCGAAGCAAGTAGAGGGGAGGGAGGGAGAGTCCATTGCCCTGCTTGCGACACGGAATTCGGGGAAATTTTCGTGAAGTATCGAGCGGAGAGGACGTCTAATCGCACTATCGGAATTGTAGCCGTGAGTTATATTTTCCAGCCACATTCCCGTTTGGTCAGTGGGTCGCGATCGAATTTTCCCAGTCAAATCAATTGAGTCTTTGTAACTTTAATCGTTCTTTCGAACCCGGGATAATTTAACGGCGGATTTCCCTTCTTAAAAAAAAATCCCGAGAAAACGCGGTCACGGTGACGGCTTTTCCACGTTTTGGAAGAATCGCCTAATAATTACTTCCTATTTTCCCGTGCTCTCGGTGCGCGGATAAATTAAGTAATTAAAATCGTGGCCGTACGCGAGAATCTCCAATTTTTGGTTAGTGATTATTCGTGAAAGCTCGAAGAGAAAATCGCGAACGGGGTGCGGTGCGTGTGTGTGAGTGTGAGGAGAATTGAACGAGTGGGCCGGTGATACAAATTCCCGCGAAAGACCAAGCTCGGCCGAGTGACCGACTATCGGGGGCTCGGTTATTTATTGGAACATCTTGCGATCTAATTAAAACATCTTTAATAAAGTCCCGTCCACGAGTAGCTCCGTGGCGGAGAGAAAACGAGCACGTGTTAGATTATAAAGAGTGTAGGATCCCGGCCGAATCGAAAGAGCGCGCGTGTGTGAGTTTCCGATTTTTCTCTCGAGTTTCGATAATAGAAGCGCGTGATTTGCCTCGTCAATTCATGCTTTCGTGAGCAATCATCCTGGACAGATATTAGTAGTGTAATGGTACCAGTTCTAAATCAAGATGCCCTTACCGACACTTACCGACCGAGAACGAACCAAAAAATGGTTGATTTCTGAGTTATCGGCGGATGGTCGGGTAGGGGTTTGATTTAGAACTGGTACCATGATCGACTGTCGTTGTCTGTACTTACCGACCGATGGTAGGGTTGCACTGCTTACCGACTGATGGTGATGCTCACCTGCTTACCGACCGATGGTAGGGCTCACCTGCTTACCGACCGATGGTGGTGAGTCCCTCTTCGCCGCGAATGGAATTCGGCAGAATGGGGGGGGAGGGGGTAAACACGGGGACACACGTCCGATTACTAGCGAGGCCGCGCAACGATTGACAAAGAGTCGAAGTGCTTTGTAGTAAAAGGGAGTTCCCCTCCCCTCCGCGGGAAGAGGGGGGGGAGGAAGAGTGGAGGGTCCGATTTCTCAGAAATCGTTTTAAACATTTGTGGGTGGTGAGTCATCGGGCGCTTGCCGTGGTTTGACAAAGCCCCCCCCCCCCCCCCCGCCACCTCGGCGAGATGCGAGAGTTTTGTTTATCGACGTGTTGAAACCGGCGAATTGAGGTGTTGAATGATTATTTTCCGAGAATTTATCATCGGCCGGTGACCTTTGATAGCGCCAAAATGGCGGCGAGATTTCGTCAGATTTATTTTCTACGAATATTTTTTTAACGTTTTGCGGGGGGGGGGGTCATCGAACGCGTGACATTTTTCCGCGCTCGGACCCTCGTGCCCTCAATGTAGGGGGGGGGGGGGGGAGTACATAATCTTGCGATTCATGATCGGACGCACACATGAGAAAGAACTACGTACACACGAATGAAACAATGGAGTTCATCAGTAGTGTAATGGGGCCGATTCTAAACCAAAATTCCTACTACCGACATTTACCGACTTAGTTGAGAATCGAACCAAAAAATGGTAGATTTCTGTGCTATCGGCGGATGGTCGGGTAGGGTTTTGATTTAGAATTGGCCCCATGATCGACTGTCGATGTCTGTACTTACCGACCGATGGTAGGGCTGCACTGCTTACCGACTGATGGTGATGCTCACCTGCTTACCGACCGATGGTAGGGCTCACCTGCTTACCGACCGATGGTGGTGAGTCCCTCTTCGCCGCGAATGGAATTCGGCGGAATGGGGGGGGGGGGGGGTAAACACGGGGACACACGTGCGATTACTAGCGAGGCCGCGCACCGACTGACAAAGAGTCGAAGTGCTTTGTAGTAAAAGGGAGTTCCCCTCCCCTCCGCGGGAAGAGGGGGGGGGGGCGGCGGGAGGAAGAGTGGAGGGTCCGATTTCTCAGAAATTGTTTTAAATATTTGTGGGTGGTGAGTCATCGGGCGCTTGCCGTGGCTTGACAAAGCCCCCCCCCCCCCACCTCACCGAGATGCGACAGTTTTGTTTATCGACGTGTTGAAACCGGCGAATTGAGGTGTTGAATGATTATTTTCCGAGAATTTATCATCGGCCGGTGACATTTGATAGTGTCAAAATGGCGGCGGGATTTCGTCAGATTTCTTTTCTACGAATATTTTTGTAACGTTTTGGGGGTGGGGGGGGGG
Source organism: Ophion slaviceki (assembly GCA_944452715.1). Lineage (NCBI taxonomy): Eukaryota > Metazoa > Arthropoda > Insecta > Hymenoptera > Ichneumonidae > Ophion > Ophion slaviceki. Next base: position 5,638,583 of record OX101791.1, read on the forward strand.
GGTAGCGGAACGCGTGACATTTTTCCGCGCTCGGACCCTCGTGCCCTCAATGTAGGGGGGGGGGGGAGGAGTACATAATCTCGCGATTCAAGATCGGACGCACACATGAGAAAGAACTACGTACACACGAATGAAACAATGGAGTTCTTCGATAAAATTGGTAAAATTATCGATTTTCTGCCGACGAAGAAGCTCAGAGAGTTGTCACCCGGGTCGGATTATATCATCACCAACATACGGGCGGTCCACACCAAATTTGGCAAAAAGCACGTCGTTGACATTCGCAACGAATTCAGTGTGTTTCTACCCGGAACGATCATCAAGGCGCTTGAGGCTGATTCGACAACATTGGAGAGCATGTTGGCAGCAGCGCATAGAGGAGATCTATGCATGGTCTACCGCGGCGGAAAATGTCACAGCCTGAAATTCGCGAATTCAGCAACATTCCAGCTGATGTTGGCAGCAGCGTACAAAAGAAATGTCTGCATAGCCTACATCGGCGGAAAGTTTATCGCATACGTTAAGGGTCACGAAAATCGAGAACAGCTAGCTCATATACTAAATTTGAAAAATTATCTAGTAATTGAAACGTTGGACTCAGACTCCGAAGATATGGATGCATAATGCATAATGAAGGATACTAGTAAAACATTTCAAGAAAAAATCATCTTGTGTTCAAGATTTAAAACTACGAGAAAGAGCGCCCACCGTCTCGCTGTTTGGAACTCGATCTTGTATATACAAACTCGACGTTCGAGCGCGTGCCGGCACACACACACACACACACACACACACACACACACACATACGCGCGTGCGAGGTTGTATAGAGATTTCCTTCTTAAATACATTTGCGAGCCCTTCTGTATCGATATTTCATTTCGATTCATTGGACAGTCTGGACCATGGACGATTGCGATAAAATTATCGACAAGTTGAGCGGTGCGAGGAACAATTTCTCTCACGTGGATAAGTGGCAAAAGTTCTGTGAGGTGCACGTCAAACTTTTGGGGCAAACATTGAAAAAACCGGGGCTCAACGTCGGTCAAAAACTGAAAATACAATCGACAATAGCGAAATTGTTGTCGTTGAGGGAAAAAATCGTGCGTGGAGCGAGTGTAAGCAGCGCAGGTGTAAGCGGTGCTGGTGTGAGTGACGCTCGCGAAAAACTAAAGTGGGTCGATCTCGAGTCGGCATTCAAAAATCGAATAAAGACAGGCTCGATTGTGAATTTCGAGCACAAAGATGTGCAAAGTTTCCTCGAAGATGCGATGCGCGTGGTGGTTTCAAAACTGGACAAAATCGTGCGCGAGGAGGGTAACGTGAAGGTGAATGTGACCTTGGCGTGCAAATTTCACCTCATGAAGGTGAATGAAATCATTGAGGAGGAAAAGACATTTCAAACGACAAACGCGGTCATTCTACCATCGAGCGATATTGCCGAGTGGTTCATCGAGTGCGTCCAAGCAAAACTCTCCGCCAAAATCGAGGACTTTCAGGAAAAAGAGTCTGGTTGGACGTTACACGAAATCTCTCATCTACTTGTGAACATTAACAAGTACGAACCACTGCGAGGGAGCTTATCCACTTACACGCGTCTCCCGAGGGATATACAGATGAAACGGGCCGTCGTCAATATTCAAAACAATGACCCCTATTGTTTTCTCTGGTCCGTCACAGCAGCACTCTCTCCACCACCGAGGATGCATCCCGAACGTACGAGTTCCTATCCTCATTATAGCGAGATGCTCCACTACGAAGGCCTGGATTTCCCGATGAGTTTGTCAAAGATTGCAAAATTTGAGCAATCGAATGGCTTATCGATCCATGTGTATGGGATTGATGGTACGACAAAAGACGGCACGAGTAAAATTGTTCCGATATATCTGAGTAAGCAAATGTCGGATAAAGCAACCATTCATCTACTCATGATCAACACCGAAATGGAGGAGGAGGAGGAGGATGAGGAAGAGGACGCAAGTGTTCCCAAGGTGTATCATCATTACGCGTGGATTAAGAACATGTCGCGACTCTTGAGTGCGCAGGTGTCGAGGAAAGGACATCACATGTGGATTTGTGACCGGTGTTTGTGTTACTTCAGCACAGAAGAAATATTGCAACGACATAAAGAGGACTGCCGTAATAATTGTCGTGTTACGTTTCCCGAAGGTACAAAAACAAAATTGAAATTCAAAAATTATCAGCACAAGGAGATAGTTCCGTTTGTAATTTACGCAGATTTGGAGTGTTTGCTCGAACCGGTCACAGCACCGCAGGCTAACACTGTAAATTATCAGAAGCATACCCCTCACAGTATTGCCTACTATAAGCATTGCAGTTTCAATGACGCTCTCTCGGAGTACAAGGCGTTTCGTGGAAAGAACTGTATCGAATGGTTCATGCGTGAATTAGAAGGACTGGCCGGCTCATTGCACGGCATTTTTCAGACCATAGTACCAATGAAACCTTTGAATAGCGACGAAAGTCGAAGTTTCAAGTTGGCTGAAAATTGTCACATTTGTGAAAAACCATTTGCGCCGACAAACGTAAGAGTCCGAGATCATTGTCACTTTACGGGAAAATTCCGCGGCGCCGCTCATCAAGACTGTAATTTGAATTACAAAATTGCCCACGTAGTCCCGATAGTTTTTCACAACTTGTCCGGATACGACGCACACTTTTTGATAGTAGCATTGGCTCGAACCTTCGAAGGATCCATGAGTCTTTTGCCTATTAACAAGGAGAAATATATTTCTTTTTCAAAGCGCGTCAAAGGTACACGCGTGCAGTATCGATTCATCGACTCTTTGAGGTTCATGCCGAGTAGCATCGAAAAGTTAGCATCTTACCTGAAAAATGATCAAAAAATAGTAACACGCAAGCATTGCGCTAACGCCACGCAATTTGAATTGTTGACGCGAAAAGGCGTTTTTCCCTACGACTATGTGGACTCTTGGCTGCGACTCGATGAGACGCAATTGCCTGCGAAAAACAATTTTTTCTCCCGATTGAGTAATGAAGATATTTCGGCGGACGATTACGCGCACGCGTGCAAAGTTTGGACCGTCTTTAATCTCAAAACGTTGGGTGAATATTCCGACTTGTATTTGAAAACCGACGTACTCCTTCTGACAGATATTTTTGAGAATTTTCGACGAAATTGCATCAACACGTACGGCCTCGATCCATTGCACTATTTTACCGCACCCGGTCTATCTTTTGATGCGATGTTAAAATGTACCAGCGTAGAACTCGAACTCTTGCTCGACGTTGACATGTTAATGTTCATCGAGAAAGGTATTCGCGGTGGTGTAGCGCAGTGCTGCAATAGGTACGGGAAAGCGAATAATCGCTACATGCGTGATAACTTCAATCCAAACGAACCCGAGTCATACTTGATGTATTACGATGTCAATAACCTGTATGGTGCAGCTATGTGTGAGTCACTACCATTCGGCTCGTTCGCTTGGGTGGAAAGATTCGGGGAACGTATCGAGAGTATTCCCGACGACGCCGAAACGGGCTACATTTTCGAAGTCGATTTGGAGTATCCTCGAGAGTTACACGACACCCACAAAGATCTGCCTCTGTGCCCCGAACACTACGTCCCTCCTGGCAGCACTCAACGAAAACTAACGACCACACTGCTTCGAAAAGAAAAATACGTCATTCATTATAGAAATTTGAAGCAATGCTTGAAATTGGGATTGCGTCTCCTAAAAATTCACAGAGTCCTCAAATTCTCACAGCGCGCATGGCTGAAAAAATACATCGATATAAATACGGAATTGAGAAAGCAATCGAACAATGATTTTGAGAAAAATTTTTACAAACTCATGAACAACGCGGTCTTTGGTAAAACAATGGAAAATGTCAGGAAACATCGAGAAGTGCGACTCGTGACAAAGTGGAAGGGGCGGTGGGGGGCCGAAGCGCAGATTGCCAAGCCAACGTTCCATAGCTGCACCATATTTGACAGAGACATCGTTATTATCGAGCTCAATCAAGCATGCGTTCTATTCAACAAGCCTATATACACCGGATTTTCCATACTCGATATCTCCAAACTCTGGATTTATAATTTTCATTACAATTTCATGCGCGAAAGATTCGACGATCGAGCAAAATTATTGTATACAGACACTGATAGTCTCATCTATCACATCAGCGTGCCCGACATGTATGAAGAGATGAAGCGTGATATTGAGAAATTTGACACGTCTGATTATTCACCCAACAATCCGTATAATATGCCTTTGCGCAATAAGAAAGTACTAGGTCTCATGAAAGATGAGAATAATGGTCGCATTATGACGGAGTTTGTAGGTTTGAGAGCGAAATTGTACTCGTTCAAAATTCTCGACTGTGATCACGCGAAGAAGAGAGCTAAGGGTGTACGGCGGTCAACCCTGAAATCCATCACATTCGACGACTTTAAAAATTGCTTGTTTGCGCACGAAAATCTTGTCAAGGCGCAACAATTGATCACGAGTAAAAAACACATTGTACATACGGCGACGCAACAGAAAATTGCTCTCAGCTGGAGAGATGACAAAAGAGTGCTAATCCCAGATTCCACGGACACTCTTCCATGGGGTTATGCTTCCGATGATATGGAACATTAAAAAATAAAATGTTGACGACAATTGTGTGTGAAGAGAGAGAGAGAGAGAGAGAGAGAGAGAGAGAGAGAGGTACGGTAAAATATATATTCACGCTTAAACCAAAACATTTACGAAAATTTATTTCCCCCCTCCTGATCGGAACTATCGACGAAAAAAGCCATGCGATATTCGAGTACACTGAGAATCTAAGCAAATCACGAATACTATAAACTTTGGAGAGAGAGAAAGAGAGAGAGAGAGAGAGAGAGAGAGAGAGAGAGAGAGAGAGAGAGATGAAATTGTGGGCCAGGAGAACCACTACAGTGACTATCAAGTGAAGGGGGGCGTCTTGCGTCGACGGGCGTCTGAGAGCATATATGCATCGGGTTGCATGTGTTGGTCGTAAACGTAAGAGCTGTTTCTTCATATCGGATAAGACAAAGAGACAACGGCCCAAAGCGAGGATTTTTCTTTCGGGGGGGGGGGGGGGGCGGTGATGCATTTTTTCGAAGACGACTTTGTTTTATTGAAACGTTTTTTTTTTTCACAAATCTCCTTTGTCGATCCAACTGTTGTGCGTATCGTCGAAACCGCGCCACTTGACGGCTGGTAAGAAGACGGAGAACTCATCCGCGATGTCTGCGATGTAGCGTTTCCCAAATTTGGTTTGTACGGCCCTTATGTCGGAGATTAGTCGTTCCGACTTAACGGAGAGTTCTGACAGCTTCTTCGTTGGGAGGAATTCTGCCATCCGGCTGACTTTGTTGATACTCGAGAGATCCATTGTCCGCGCACTTTCAAAGTTCTTTTTAGATGCTGATGGTGCAGTGGAATCGTGCAGTCTGAGCGTGGTCCACGAAATTATAAGCTCCCTCGTGAGCCTCCCACTCAAATCCCCCCCTTCCAATCGTGAAAAACAGGTTTGAACACGTTCGAAGGACCGTAGGAATCCCTTCCCTCCTCCCAACATTTTTTCATGCTCCCGAAAAACAGGTTCAAACACGTTCGAAGAACCTCGTACGTGGAGAATTTTCACAGCATTTTGTACACGACCGACGTTGAGGTGGAGGGCCATCAATGTGATCTTTCATCTGTGGCGTATTATAATGCTCCAAGCATGGAAGATATGATATCACTTCACTGTCATTTCGAAGATGTTCTGGCAAACGATCCCACAATAAGCCAACATATTTACCCCAATATTTTAAGAGCAAGACTTTTGGAACCTGTTCGAGCTCGTTTTTGGTCAAGTCCAGGGGGTGCTTGGCCGGATGCACTGCGTACACACTCGCACATGCGAACATCTTGACGTTATATTTTGGAATGGAGAGCGCGACTTTTCAAGAGCTGCGCTCAAGTGGTCTATCCGCAGTCATAGTCTATGATCTCTACAGATTATAGTTTTTTTTCCGAGGAACCTGTCAGGACCTGTCTCGAGTGCCGGCAAGCTTGGGGACGAGGCGGATGCAATAGACGTTGTCTTTCGGAATGGAACCAGCTGCATGCCATAAATATTGGGCTTTGAAAGGCCGCTCTTCACACACACACACACGCACGCACGCACTCACGCACGCACGCACGCACGCACGCACGCACACACACACACACACACGATGCGAATACCTTTCTCGATGAACATTAACATGTCAACGTCGAGCAAGAGTTCGAGTTCTACGCTGGTACATTTTAACATCGCATCAAAAGATAGACCGGGTGCGGTAAAATAGTGCAATGGATCGAGGCCGTACGTGTTGATGCAATTTCGTCGAAAATTCTCAAAAATATCTGTCAGAAGGAGTACGTCGGTTTTCAAATACAAGTCGGAATATTCACCCAACGTTTTGAGATTAAAGACGGTCCAAACTTTGCACGCGTGCGCGTAATCGTCCGCCGAAATATCTTCATTACTCAATCGGGAGAAAAAATTGTTTTTCGCAGGCAATTGCGTCTCATCGAGTCGCAGCCAAGAGTCCACATAGTCGTAGGGAAAAACGCCTTTTCGCGTCAACAATTCAAATTGCGTGGCGTTAGCGCAATGCTTGCGTGTTACTATTTTTTGATCATTTTTCAGGTAAGATGCTAACTTTTCGATGCTACTCGGCATGAACCTCAAAGAGTCGATGAATCGATACTGCACGCGTGTACCTTTGACGCGCTTTGAAAAAGAAATATATTTCTCCTTGTTAATAGGCAAAAGACTCATGGATCCTTCGAAGGTTCGAGCCAATGCTACTATCAAAAAGTGTGCGTCGTATCCGGACAAGTTGTGAAAAACTATCGGGACTACGTGGGCAATTTTGTAATTCAAATTACAGTCTTGATGAGCGGCGCCGCGGAATTTTCCCGTAAAGTGACAATGATCTCGGACTCTTACGTTTGTCGGCGCAAATGGTTTTTCACAAATGTGACAATTTTCAGCCAACTTGAAACTTCGACTTTCGTCGCTATTCAAAGGTTTCATTGGTACTATGGTCTGAAAAATGCCGTGCAATGAGCCGGCCAGTCCTTCTAATTCACGCATGAACCATTCGATACAGTTCTTTCCACGAAACGCCTTGTACTCCGAGAGAGCGTCATTGAAACTGCAATGCTTATAGTAGGCAATACTGTGAGGGGTATGCTTCTGATAATTTACAGTGTTAGCCTGCGGTGCTGTGACCGGTTCGAGCAAACACTCCAAATCTGCGTAAATTACAAACGGAACTATCTCCTTGTGCTGATAATTTTTGAATTTCAATTTTGTTTTTGTACCTTCGGGAAACGTAACACGACAATTATTACGGCAGTCCTCTTTATGTCGTTGCAATATTTCTTCTGTGCTGAAGTAACACAAACACCGGTCACAAATCCACATGTGATGTCCTTTCCTCGACACCTGCGCACTCAAGAGTCGCGACATGTTCTTAATCCACGCGTAATGATGATACACCTTGGGAACACTTGCGTCCTCTTCCTCATCCTCCTCCTCCTCCTCCATTTCGGTGTTGATCATGAGTAGATGAATGGTTGCTTTATCCGACATTTGCTTACTCAGATATATCGGAACAATTTTACTCGTGCCGTCTTTTGTCGTACCATCAATCCCATACACATGGATCGATAAGCCATTCGATTGCTCAAATTTTGCAATCTTTGACAAACTCATCGGGAAATCCAGGCCTTCGTAGTGGAGCATCTCGCTATAATGAGGATAGGAACTCGTACGTTCGGGATGCATCCTCGGTGGTGGAGAGAGTGCTGCTGTGACGGACCAGAGAAAACAATAGGGGTCATTGTTTTGAATATTGACGACGGCCCGTTTCATCTGTATATCCCTCGGGAGACGCGTGTAAGTGGATAAGCTCCCTCGCAGTGGTTCGTACTTGTTAATGTTCACAAGTAGATGAGAGATTTCGTGTAACGTCCAACCAGACTCTTTTTCCTGAAAGTCCTCGATTTTGGCGGAGAGTTTTGCTTGGACGCACTCGATGAACCACTCGGCAATATCGCTCGATGGTAGAATGACCGCGTTTGTCGTTTGAAATGTCTTTTCCTCCTCAATGATTTCATTCACCTTCATGAGGTGAAATTTGCACGCCAAGGTCACATTCACCTTCACGTTACCCTCCTCGCGCACGATTTTGTCCAGTTTTGAAACCACCACGCGCATCGCATCTTCGAGGAAACTTTGCACATCTTTGTGCTCGAAATTCACAATCGAGCCTGTCTTTATTCGATTTTTGAATGCCGACTCGAGATCGACCCACTTTAGTTTTTCGCGAGCGTCACTCACACCAGCACCGCTTACACCTGCGCTGCTTACACTCGCTCCACGCACGATTTTTTCCCTCAACGACAACAATTTCGCTATTGTCGATTGTATTTTCAGTTTTTGACCGACGTTGAGCCCCGGTTTTTTCAATGTTTGCCCCAAAAGTTTGACGTGCACCTCACAGAACTTTTGCCACTTATCCACGTGAGAGAAATTGTTCCTCGCACCGCTCAACTTGTCGATAATTTTATCGCAATCGTCCATGGTCCAGACTGTCCAATGAATCGAAATGAAATATCGATACAGAAGGGCTCGCAAATGTATTTAAGAAGGAAATCTCTATACAACCTCGCACGCGCGTATGTGTGTGTGTGTGTGTGTGTGTGTGTGTGTGTGTGTGCCGGCACGCGCTCGAACGTCGAGTTTGTATATACAAGATCGAGTTCCAAACAGCGAGACGGTGGGCGCTCTTTCTCGTAGTTTTAAATCTTGAACACAAGATGATTTTTTCTTGAAATGTTTTACTAGTATCCTTCATTATGCATTATGCATCCATATCTTCGGAGTCTGAGTCCAACGTTTCAATTACTAGATAATTTTTCAAATTTAGTATATGAGCTAGCTGTTCTCGATTTTCGTGACCCTTAACGTATGCGATAAACTTTCCGCCGATGTAGGCTATGCAGACATTTCTTTTGTACGCTGCTGCCAACATCAGCTGGAATGTTGCTGAATTCGCGAATTTCAGGCTGTGACATTTTCCGCCGCGGTAGACCATGCATAGATCTCCTCTATGCGCTGCTGCCAACATGCTCTCCAATGTTGTCGAATCAGCCTCAAGCGCCTTGATGATCGTTCCGGGTAGAAACACACTGAATTCGTTGCGAATGTCAACGACGTGCTTTTTGCCAAATTTGGTGTGGACCGCCCGTATGTTGGTGATGATATAATCCGACCCGGGTGACAACTCTCTGAGCTTCTTCGTCGGCAGAAAATCGATAATTTTACCAATTTTATCGAAGAACTCCATTGTTTCATTCGTGTGTACGTAGTTCTTTCTCATGTGTGCGTCCGATCTTGAATCGCGAGATTATGTACTCCTCCCCCCCCCCTACATTGAGGGCACGAGGGTCCGAGCGCGGAAAAATGTCACGCGTTCCGCTACCCCCCCCCCACCCCCAAAACGTTACAAAAATATTCGTAGAAAAGAAATCTGACGAAATCCCGCCGCCATTTTGACACTATCAAATGTCACCGGCCGATGATAAATTCTCGGAAAATAATCATTCAACACCTCAATTCGCCGGTTTCAACACGTCGATAAACAAAACTGTCGCATCTCGGTGAGGTGGGGGGGGGGGCTTTGTCAAGCCACGGCAAGCGCCCGATGACTCACCACCCACAAATATTTAAAACAATTTCTGAGAAATCGGACCCTCCACTCTTCCTCCCGCCGCCCCCCCCCCCCCTCTTCCCGCGGAGGGGAGGGGAACTCCCTTTTACTACAAAGCACTTCGACTCTTTGTCAGTCGGTGCGCGGCCTCGCTAGTAATCGCACGTGTGTCCCCGTGTTTACCCCCCCCCCCCCATTCCGCCGAATTCCATTCGCGGCGAAGAGGGACTCACCACCATCGGTCGGTAAGCAGGTGAGCCCTACCATCGGTCGGTAAGCAGGTGAGCATCACCATCAGTCGGTAAGCAGTGCAGCCCTACCATCGGTCGGTAAGTACAGACATCGACAGTCGATCATGGGGCCAATTCTAAATCAAAACCCTACCCGACCATCCGCCGATAGCACAGAAATCTACCATTTTTTGGTTCGATTCTCAACTAAGTCGGTAAATGTCGGTAGTAGGAATTTTGGTTTAGAATCGGCCCCATTACACTACTTTCATCGATAAAATTGGTAAAATTGCCGATTTTCTGCCGACGAAGAAGCTCAGAGAGTTGTCACCCGGGTCGAATTATATCATCACCAACATACGGGCGGTCCACACCAAATTTGGCAAAAAGCACGTCGTTGACATTCGCAACGAATTCAGCGTGTTCCTACCCGGAACGATCATCAAGGCGCTTGAGGCTGATTCGACAACATTCGAGAGCATGTTGGCAGCAGCGCATAGAGAAGATCTATGCATGGTCTATCGCGGCGGAAAATGTCACAGCCTGAAATTCGCGAATTCAGCAACATTCCAGCTGATGTTGGCAGCAGCGTACAAAAGAAATGTCTGCATAGCCTACATCGGTGGAAAGTTTATCGCATACGTTAAGGGTTACGAAAATCGAGAACAGCTAGCTCATATACTAAATATGAAGAATTATCTAGTTATTAAAACGTTGGACGCGGGCTCTGAAGATATGGATGCATAATGCATAATGAAGGATACTAGTAAAGTATTTTACGAAAAAATCATCTTGTGTTCAAGATTGGAAAACACGAGAAAGAGCGCCCCACGTCTCGCTGTTTGGAACTCGATCTTGTGTATACAAACTCGACGTTCGAGCACGTGCCGGCACACACACACACACACACACACACACACACACACACACACACACACACACACACACACACACACACACACACACACACACACACACACACACACACACACACACACACACACACACACACACACACACACACACACACACACACACACACACACACACACACACACACAGGCACACACGCTCGCACAGACGCGCGTGCGACGTTGTATAGAGATTTTTTCTTAAATATATATATATATATATATATATATATATATATATATATATATATATATATATATATATATATATATATATATATATATATATATATATATATTGGTGAGCCGTTCCCTTCGGTATTTGATTCATCGAGCAGTCTCGACCATGGACGATTGCGATAAAAATATCGATAAGTTGAGCGGTGCGAGGAACAATTTCTCTCACGTGGATAAGTGGCAAAAGTTCTGTGAGGTGCACGTCAAACTTTTGGGGCAAACGTTGAAAAAACCGGGGCTCAACGTCGGTCAAAAACTGAAAATTCAATCGACAATAGCGAAATTGTTGTCGTTGAGGGAGAAAATCGTGCGTGGAGCAAGTGTAAGCAGCGCAGGTGTAAGCGGTGCTGGTGTGAGTGATCCTCGCGAAAAACTAAAGTGGGTCGATCTCGAGTCGGCATTCAAAAATCGAATAAAGACAGGCTCGATTGTGAATTTCGAGCACAAAGATGTGCAAAGTTTCCGCGAAGATGCAATGCGCGTGGTGTTTTTAAAACTGGACAAAATCGTGCGCGAGGAGGGTAACGTGAAGGTGAATGTGACCTTGGCGTGCAAATTTCACCTCATGAAGGTGAATGAAATCATTCAGGAGGAAAAGACGTTTCAAACGACAAACGCGGTCATTCTACCATCGAGCGATATTGTCGAGTGGTTCATCGAGTGCGTCCAAGCAAAACTCTCCACCAAAATCGAGGACTTTCAGGAAAAAGAGTCCGGTTGGATGTTACACGAAATCTCCCATCTACTTGTGAACATTGACAAGTACGAACCACCGCGAGGGAGTTTATCCACCTACACGCGTCTCCTGAGGGATATACAGATGAAACGGGCCGTCGTCGTCGTCAATATTGAAAAACAATGACCCTTATTTTTTTCTCGGGCCCGTCACCGCAGCTCTCTCCCCACCACTACCCAGGATGCATCCCGAAAGTAAGAGTTCTTATCCTCATTATAGCGAAGTGCTCAAATACGAAGGCTTGAATTTTCCGATGAGCTTATCGATGATTAAGAAATTTGTGAAATTTAATAGTTTGACGATCTATGTGTATGGGATCGATGGCATCACGAAAGACGGTATTAGTAAAATTGTACCGATATATCTGAATAAACAAACGTCGGATAAACCAACAATTCACATACTCATCATCAAAGCCGAAATCGATGAGGAGGAAGAGGACATGGAGGATGCGGCCGCTCCTAAGGTGTATCATCATTTCGCGTGGATTAAAAACATGTCGCGACTCTTGAGTTCATAGATATCGAAGGGTAAACGTTGCATGCGGATTTGCGGCCAATGCTTGCGTCATTTTACCACGAAAGAAAAATTGCAAAGGCACAAAGAGGATTGCGCGAATAATGCGTAGATAATTATGATAAATAATAAGAAGTCATGTATACACTACAATAAAATTAAGATTGAATCAACAATTATAAAAACTGGTTAATCCGAGTGTTACTGTAAAAAGTATGAAAGGCTAGCATATCGTATATGAAAAGGCTATCAATATGGGTTTTCTTCAGATAAATCAAAGACAATAAGAACATATCCATAAGACGCGGTAGCATTGCACTGCTAGCATACTAAAAAAATCAGAAGAAAGGCCGCAGATGAGTGGCACACTAATATGCCGGCCGTGCCACACTTGACGTATTACAATTTCAATCATCTATATGGTGTAGCTATGTGTGAGTCATTGCTATACGGCTCGTTCGCTTGGGCAGAAAATTTCGAGCAATGTATCGGGGATATTCCAGATGAGGCTGAAACGGGATACATCTTGAAGGTTGATTTGGAGTACTCTTGAGAGTTACACGACACGCATAACGATTTACCCTTGTACCCCCAACACGACGGCCCTCCTAAGCGGGCACTCAAAGAAAATTAACGTTCACGCGGCCGCGAAAAGAACAATACGTAATTCACTAAATAAATTTGAAACAACGCGTAAAATTTGGATTACGCGTCATGGAAATTCACAGAGTCCTCGAGTTTAAGCTTGGCTAAAACGTTGCAATGATCGAACTGACTCGCATTCTTGCGTTTATTATTTTTACGATTCATCCGGGAAGCCAGAATGACATATCGCGGCTTTTTCAATTGTGTAGACGTCTTCACAGACCATATAGTATACTCGTTATGGTATCGACTTGAACGTGAACAATTCGACGAGTCCGAGAGCATGATTTTTAAACGGCTATAGTTCGATAGGTGTGATGGAGCTCGCTCTCGAAAGTGTCAGCGAGAAAGAATTAATCATGGATAGTTGTTGTTCAACTGTATCCGAACAGAATCCTTTTTATACACTTTCAAAATATTATACATAAATCACTACATACAATAGTATCATAGTCCTGATATCGTTCATGATAGTGTCTGATAGTGCTACCAGCACCCAAATATCTCTCCAGATCTTGAGGTAGCTAAAATTATCAAAACTGTCGAATCACATGACTTCATCTCTAGTTTTTCTGTATGCAGCCCAATGTGTGCCAGGTCCATCTTTGTCATCGAGATTCACAATAGTGGTTTCGTAATTTCGGCGTCCACTCTTGGGAATTCATTTCTCACGCAAACTCCACGACAATAAGGAATTTCCATAGTTTTTGAATTCATTATCGAAATTTTAAGCAATGCCTGAAATTGGGATTGCGCATCACAAAATGCCAAGAATTTTCAAATTCAAACAGCGCGCTTGGCTAAAAAAATACACTGATGTAAATATGGAATTGGGGGAGAAATCTGACAAGGACTTTAAGAATTTTTTACAAACTCGTGAATCATCCGGTCTTTGGTAAAACAATGGAAAATATGAGGAAACATCGGGAAGTACGACTTGTAAGAAGGTGGAAGAGGCGGTGGGGAGCGGAAGCGCAGATCGCCAAGAGCCCATATTCCATAGCTGCAGCATATTTGACAATTACATTGTTATAATTGCGCTCAATAGAGCGTGCGTTCTATTTAATAAACCCATATCCACAGGATTTTCCATTCTCGATTTACCTTAGCCCTGGATTTATGATTTTAACTACAATTACATACTCTAAAGATTTAACAATCGAGCGAATTTGTTGTATACGGAGACTGATAGTCTGATTTATCACATCAGCGTGTCCAACATTCATGAAACGATGAAGTGTGACATTGACAAGTTTGACACGTCTGATTATTCGCCAAATAATCCATACAATGGCCCCTCGCGAAATAAGAGGAATTAGGCCTCATGAAAGATGAGAATAATAATCGTATTATGATGGAATTTGTAGACTGGGGAGCGAAATTGTACTCGTTTAAAATCCTCGACTGTGACGATGTGAAGAAGCGAGCTAAAGGTATTAGGCGGTCAACCCTGAAATCCATCACATTCAAAGACTTAAAAAAATTGCTTGTTTGCGCACGAAGAAAAAACCTCATCAAGGTGCAACAATTGATCATAAGTATAGAAACACATTGTTCATACGATGATGCAAAATAAAGTTGCTCTCAGCTGGAAAGATGACAAAAGAGTGCTAATTCCCAGATTCCACGGACACTCTTCAGTTATGATTTCGATTATATGGAATATTAAGATATACTGTTAAAAAACAATTGTGTGTAAAGAGAGAAACGGTAAAATACATTTACGCTTAAACCTAAACATTTTCGAAAATGTACCCCCCCCCCCTATCGGACCTATCGAAGAAAAAACCATGCCATAGATGTTCGGGCCAAGTCCGCGACACAGAATGTAAACAAATCATGAATACTATAAGACGAGCAACAGGAATTACCTTTGAAGGAGGAGGAGGAGCAGGAGGCCGATGTCGATAATACTTTTAATACTAAGAATGGTGATGGTGATGATGATGATGATGATGATGATGATGATTATCAACAAGTATTATTAACATCATCTAAGAAGGATGTTGAGCGAGAAACATTCGAACTTCGATGATTTTATATCCTGGTGGTACGGATGGGAAAGACTCGTGAATCGTGTGTACTCTTCGCTCATTGATAACTTTACGAATTTTTAATGATATTTAAGAATTTTTTAACAGTAATAATAATAATAACATTCGTTTTTAAAAAATCTGATTTTTTTCTTTGAAAATAATTTGGTCGTTTCTGATTTGTCGGAAAAGAAACATTTTTTGTACTCTACAAATTTTCAAATTATTATTTTAAAAATAAAACATTTTTTTCCGACAATTTTGTATAATAATAATAAATTTGTATTCGAAAAATCTTTTTTTCGATGAGAATCCGCTCGTCGATTCTGATTTGTCGATCCAACTGTTGTGTGTACCATCGAAGGCCAATCACCGGCTGAACGAATAAATAATTTAAAAACGAGTTTCTTAAAGATCAACGTCAGTCATGATTTGATCTTGCCATCGACTTGATCACGCTAAAACATATTCATTATGACTGTGCCCACGTTTATGGATCTGCAAGGATTCATTGTTGGACGGAACTTTATCGTGAAGGAAGTAGCAATTCTGCGAGTAGGATGCGTACTCTCTCATTACATTTTCGCGAGTCCCATACCATGGAGACTTCTCACAAAATCTGAGAGATACGAGTCGTCATGGGCGATTCGGAATCAACATGGTCTAAAGTGGGCCTATGGAAACGTTCCATATAGCATGGCTGACGGTTTAATAACCGCTGCAGTTGAGGGTTCAACGGAAGACGACATGTGCCCTATCGTATATGTTAAGTGTCATGAGAAGCGAGAATGGCTAGCTGATATACTAAAAATGAAAAATGATCTAGTTATTGAAACGTTGGATGTGGACTCGGAAGATATGGATGCTTTGGGTAAATTAGATGGAAACTCGACGCTACGTTGTGAAAAGCATGAAAAAAATTGTGCATTGCAAAATGTATTTAAAATGTTTAACTGGTGGTCGAATGATAAAGATTCGTACAAATAAAAGAAATGTAACGTTATGTAATTTTGATTTATTCTCCTCACCCCGTACTTCGTTACATTATCATCTGCTATAGGGTTGCACAACTATATGAAATATTTCTTTCGAACGTGAAACTAAATTTCTTTTGTATGGAATTTGATTGAAAATAAATTATTATAATCGCTCGATGGCGTTCGAAGACATTTATCGGCAGACGTTCGATAGATGTTTGTGAGACGTTCGAAGACTATCGAAAACATTCGCGAGACATTCGAAGATGTTCGTGCGACGTTCATAAGACGTTCGCGAGAAGTTCGAAAGCATTCACTAGACATTGGAGAGAAGTACAATAGATGTACAGAGACGTTTGGAGTCATTTGAAGACTTTCATGAGGGACTCAATGGCGTTCAAGAGATTTTCGAAAACGTTCATGAGCCGTTCGAAGACATTAATGGGGGGTTCAGGGACGTTCAACACACTTTCGAAGACGGTCATGAGACGTTCGACCATGTTCGTGAGACATTCAAGAGACGGCCATAGACGTTCATAAGACGTTTGAAGACATTCATGAGGGGTTTGAAGACATTCAAGAGAGACTTTCGAGGTCGCTCATGAGACATTCGAAGACTTTCATGACGTTTAAGTTTTGTGAGATTGGTTTCGGTTTGTTTGGGGTGGGAACCCTAACAAACCGAAACAAATCTAACAAAACTAAAACGTCATGAAAGTCTTCGAATTGGTCTGAGATTGGTTTCGGTTTGTTTGGGGTGGGAACCCAAACAAACCGAAACAAATCTAACAAAACTAAAACGTCATGAAAGTCTTCGAATGTCTCATGAGCGACCTCGAAAGTCTCTCTTCAATGTCTTCAAACCCCTCATGAATGTCTTCAAACGTCTTATGAACGTCTATGGCCGTCTCTTGAATGTCTCACGAACATGGTCGAATGTCTCATGACCGTCTTCGAAAGTGTGTTGAACGTCCCTGAACCCCCCATTAATGTCTTCGAACGGCTCATGAACGTTTTCGAAAATCTCTTGAACGCCATTGAGTCCCTCATGAAAGTCTTCAAATGACTCCAAACGTCTCTGTACATCTATTGTACTTCTCTCCAATGTCTAGTGAATGCTTTCGAACTTCTCGCGAACGTCTTATGAACGTCTCACGAACATCTTCGAATGTCTCGCGAATGTTTTCGATAGTCTTCGAACGTCTCACAAACATCTATCGAACGTCTGCCGATAAATGTCTTCGAACGCCATCGAGCGATTATAATAATTTATTTTCAATCAAATTCCATACAAAAGAAATTTAGTTTCACGTTCGAAAGAAATATTTCATATAGTTGTGCAACCCTATAGCAGATGATAATGTAACGAAGTACGGGGTGAGGAGAATAAATCAAAATTACATAATGTTACATTTCTTTTATTTGTACGAATCTTTATCATTCGACCACCAATTAAACATTTTAAATATATTTTGCAATGCACAATTTTTTTCATGCTTTTCACAACGTAGCGTCGAGTTTCCATCTAATTTACCCAATGCATCCATATCTTCCGAGTCCACATCCAACGTTTCAATAACTAGATCATTTTTCATTTTTAGTATATCAGCTAGCCATTCTCGCTTCTCATGACACTTAACATATACGATAGGGCACATGTCGTCTTCCGTTGAACCCTCAACTGCAGCGGTTATTAAACCGTCAGCCATGCTATATGGAACGTTTCCATAGGCCCACTTTAGACCATGTTGATTCCGAATCGCCCATGACGACTCGTATCTCTCAGATTTTGTGAGAAGTCTCCATGGTATGGGACTCGCGAAAATGTAATGAGAGAGTACGCATCCTACTCGCAGAATTGCTACTTCCTTCACGATAAAGTTCCGTCCAACAATGAATCCTTGCAGATCCACAAACATGGGCACAGTCATAATGAATAGGTTTTAGCGTGATCAAGTCGATGGCAAGATCAAATCATGACTGACGTTGATCTTTAAGAAACTCGTTTTTAAATTATTTATTCGTTCAGCCGGTGATTGGCCTTCGATGGTACACACAACAGTTGGATCGACAAATCAGAATCGGCGAGCGGATTCTCATCGAAAAAAAGATTTTTCGAATACAAATTTATTATTATTATACAAAATTGTCGGAAAAAAATGTTTTATTTTAAAATAATAATTTGAAACTTTGTAGAGTACAAAAAATGTTTCTTTTCCGACAAATCAGAAACGACCAAATTATTTTCAAAGAAAAAAATCAGATTTTTTAAAAACGAATGTTATTATTATTATTACTGTTAAAAAATTCTTAAATATCATTAAAAATTCGTAAAGTTATCAATGAGCCAAGAGTACACACGATTCACGAGTCTTTCCCATCCGTACCACCAGGATATAAAATCATCGAAGTTCGAATGTTTCTCGCTCAACATCCTTCTTAGATGATGTTAATAATACTTGTTGATAATCATCATCATCATCATCATCATCATCATCACCATCACCATTCTTAGTATTAAAAGTATTATCGACATCGGCCTCCTGCTCCTCCTCCTCCTTCAAAGGTAATTCCTGTTGCTCGTCTTATAGTATTCATGATTTGTTTACATTCTGTGTCGCGGACTTGGCCCGAACATCTATGGCATGGTTTTTTCTTCGATAGGTCCGATAGGGGGGGGGTACATTTTCGAAAATGTTTAGGTTTAAGCGTAAATGTATTTTACCGTTTCTCTCTTTACGCACAATTGTTTTTTAACAGTATATCTTAATATTCCATATAATCGAAATCATAACTGAAGAGTGTCCGTGGAATCTGGGAATTAGCACTCTTTTGTCATCTTTCCAGCTGAGAGCAACTTTATTTTGCATCATCGTATGAACAATGTGTTTCTATACTTATGATCAATTGTTGCACCTTGATGAGGTTTTTTCTTCGTGCGCAAACAAGCAATTTTTTTAAGTCTTTGAATGTGATGGATTTCAGGGTTGACCGCCTAATACCTTTAGCTCGCTTCTTCACATCGTCACAGTCGAGGATTTTAAACGAGTACAATTTCGCTCCCCAGTCTACAAATTCCATCATAGTACGATTATTATTCTCATCTTTCATGAGGCCTAATTCCTCTTATTTCGCGAGGGGCCATTGTATGGATTATTTAGCGAATAATCAGACGTGTCAAACTTGTCAATGTCACACTTCATCGTTTCATGAATGTTGGACACGCTGATGTGATAAATCAGACTATCAGTCTCCGTATACAACAATTTCGCTCGATTGTTAAATCTTTCGAGTATGTAATTGTAGTTAAAATCATAAATCCAGGGCTAAGGTAAATCGAGAATGGAAAATCCTGTGGATATGGGTTTATTAAATAGAACGCACGCTCTATTGAGCGCATTTATAACAATGTAATTGTCAAATATGCTGCAGCTATGGAATATGGGCTCTTGGCGATCTGCGCTTCCGCTCCCCACCGCCTCTTCCACCTTCTTACAAGTCGTACTTCCCGATGTTTCCTCACATTTTCCATTGTTTTACCAAAGACCGGATGATTCACGAGTTTGTAAAAAATTCTTAAAGTCCTTGTCAGATTTCTCCCCCAATTCCATATTTACATCAGTGTATTTTTTTAGCCAAGCGCGCTGTTTGAATTTGAAAATTCTTGGCATTTTGTGATGCGCAATCCCAATTTCAGGCATTGCTTAAAATTTCGACAATGAATTTAAAAACTATGGAAATTCCTCATTGTCGTGGAGTTTGCGTGAGAAATTAATTCCCAAGAGTGGACGCCGAAATTACGAAACCACTATTGTGAATCTCGATGACAAAGATGGACCTGGCACACATTGGGCTGCATACAGAAAAACTAGAGATGAAGTCATGTGATTCGACAGTTTTGATAATTTTAGCTACCTCAAGATCTGGAGAGATATTTGGGTGCTGGTAGCACTATCAGACACTATCATGAACGATATCAGGACTATGATACTATTGTATGTAGTGATTTATGTATAACATTTTGAAAGTGTATAAAAAGGATTCTGTTCGGCTACAGTTGAACGACAACTATCCATGATTAATTCTTTCTCGCTGACCCTTTCGAGAGCGAGCTCCATCACACCTATCGAACTATAGCCGTTTAAAAATCATGCTCTCGGACTCGTCGAATTGTTCACGTTCAAGTCGATACCATAACGAGTATACTATATGGTCTGTGAAGACGTCTACACAATTGAAAAAGCCGCGATATGTCATTCTGGCTTCCCGGATGAATCGTAAAAATAATAAACGCAAGAATGCGAGTCAGTTCGATCATTGCGACGTTTTAGCCAAGCTTAAACTCGAGGACTGTGAATTTCCATGACGCGTAATCCAAATTTTACGCGTTGTTTCAAATTTATTTAGTGAATTACGTATTGTTCTTTTCGCGGCCGCGTGAACGTTAATTTTCTTTGAGTGCCCGCTTAGGAGGGCCGTCGTGTTGGGGGTACAAGGGTAAATCGTTGTGCGTGTCGTGTAATTCTCAAGAGTACTCCAAATCAACCTTCAAGATGTATCCCGTTTCAGCCTCATCTGGAATATCCCCGATACATTGCTCGAAATTTTCTACCCAAGCGAACGAGCCGTATAGCAATGACTCACACATAGCTACACCATACAGATGATTGAAATTGTAATACGTCAAGTGTGGCACGGCCGGCATATTAGTGTGCCACTCATCTGCGGCCTTTCTTCTGATTTTTTTAGTATGCTAGCAGTGCAATGCTACCGCGTCTTATGGATATGTTCTTATTGTCTTTGATTTATCTGAAGAAAACCCATATTGATAGCCTTTCCATATACGATATGCTAGCCTTTCATACTTTTTACAGTAACACTCGGATTAACCAGTTTTTATAATTGTTGATTCAATCTTAATTTTATTGTAGTGTATACATGACTTCTTATTATTTATCATAATTATCTACGCATTATTCGCGCAATCCTCTTTGTGCCTTTGCAATTTTTCTTTCGTGGTAAAATGACGCAAGCATTGGCCGCAAATCCGCATGCAACGTTTACCCTTCGATATCTATGAACTCAAGAGTCGCGACATGTTTTTAATCTACGCGAAATGATGATACACCTTAGGAGCGGCAGCATCCTCCATGTCCTCTTCCTCCTCATCGATTTCGGCTTTGATGATGAGTATGTGAATTGTTGGTTTATCCGACGTTTGTTTATTCAGATATATCGGTACAATTTTACTAATACCGTCTTTCGTGATGCCATCGATCCCATACACATAGATTGTCAAACTATTAAATTTCTCAAATTTCTTAATCATCGATAAGCTCATCGGAAAATTCAAGCCTTCGTATTTGAGCACTTCGCTATAATGAGGATAAGAACTCTTACTTTCGGGATGCATCCTCGGTAGTGGTGGGGAGAGAGCTGCGGTGACGGGCCCGAGAAAAAAAAGGGTCATTGTTTTTCAATATTGACGACGACGACGGCCCGTTTCATCTGTATATCCCTCAGGAGACGCGTGTAGGTGGATAAACTCCCTCGCGGTGGTTCGTACTTGTCAATGTTCACAAGTAGATGGGAGATTTCGTGTTACATCCAACCGGACTCTTTTTCCTGAAAGTCCTCGATTTTGGTGGAGAGTTTTGCTTGGACGCACTCGATGAACCACTCGACAATATCGCTCGATGGTAGAATGACCGCGTTTGTCGTTTGAAACGTCTTTTCCTCCTGAATGATTTCATTCACCTTCATGAGGTGAAATTTGCACGCCAAGGTCACATTCACCTTCACGTTACCCTCCTCGCACACGATTTTGTCCAGTTTTAAAAACACCACGCGCATTGCATCTTCGCGGAAACTTTGCACATCTTTGTGCTCGAAATTCACAATCGAGCCTGTCTTTATTCGATTTTTGAATGCCGACTCGAGATCGACCCACTTTAGTTTTTCGCGAGGATCACTCACACCAGCACCGCTTACACCTGCGCTGCTTACATTTGCTCCACGCACGATTTTTTCCCTCAACGACAACAATTTCGCTATTGTCGATTGAATTTTCAGTTTTTGACCGACGTTGAGCCCCGGTTTTTTCAACGTTTGCCCCAAAAGTTTGACGTGCACCTCACAGTACTTTTGCCACTTATCCACGTGAGAGAAATTGTTCCTCGCACCGCTCAACTTATCGATATTTTTATCGCAATCGTCCATGGTCCAGACTGCTCGATGAATCATATACCGAAGGGAACGGCTCACCAATATATATATTTAAGAAAAAATCTCTATACAACCTCGCACGCGCGTCTGTGCGAGCGTGTGTGCCTGTGTGTGTGTGTGTGTGTGTGTGTGTGTGTGTGTGTGTGCGTGTGTGCGTGTGTGCGTGTGTGCGTGTGTGCGTGTGTGCGTGTGTGCGTGTGTGCGTGTGTGCGTGTGTGCGTGTGTGCGTGTGTGCGTGTGTGCGTGTGTGCGTGTGTGCGTGTGTGCGTGTGTGCGTGTGTGCGCGTGTGCGCGTGTGCGCGTGTGCGCGTGTGCGCGTGTGCGCGTGTGCGCGTGTGCGCGTGTGCGCGTGTGCGCGTGTGCGCGTGTGCGCGTGTGCGCGTGTGCGCGTGTGCGCGTGTGCGCGTGTGCGCGTGTGCGCGTGTGCGCGTGTGCGCGTGTGCGCGTGTGCGCGTGTGCGCGTGTGCGCGTGTGCGCGTGTGCGCGTGTGCGCGTGTGCGCGTGTGCGCGTGTGCGCGTGTGCGCGTGTGCGCGTGTGCGCGTGTGCGCGTGTGCGCGTGTGCGCGTGTGCGCGTGTGCGCGTGTGCGCGTGTGCGCGTGTGCGCGTGTGCGCGTGTGCGCGTGTGCGCGTGTGCGCGTGTGCGCGTGTGCGCGCGTGCGCGTGTGCGCGCGTGCGCGCGTGCGCGCGTGCGCGTGTGCGCGCGTGCGCGTGTGCGCGTGTGCGCGTGTGCGCGTGTGCGCGTGTGCGCGTGTGCGCGTGTGCGCGTGTGCGCGTGTGCGCGTGTGCGCGTGTGCGCGTGTGCGCGTGTGCGCGTGTGCGCGTGTGCGCGTGTGCGCGTGTGCGCGTGTGCGCGTGTGCGCGTGTGCGCGTGTGCGCGTGTGCGCGTGTGCGCGTGTGTGCGTGTGCGCGTGTGTGCGTGTGTGCGTGTGTGCGTGTGTGTGTGTGTGTGTGTGTGCCGGCACGCGCTCGAACGTCGAGTTTGTATACACAAGATCGAGTTCCAAACAGCGAGACGTGGGGCGCTCTTTCTCGTGTTTTCCAATCTTGAACACAAGATGATTTTTTCGTAAAATACTTTACTTGTATCCTTCATTATGCATTATGCATCCATATCTTCAGAGTCCGCGTCCAACGTTTTAATAACTAGATAATTCTTCATACTTAGTATATGAGCTAGCTGTTCTCGATTTTCGTAACCCTTAACGTATGCGATAAACTTTCCACCGATGTAGGCTATGCAGACATTTCTTTTGTACGCTGCTGCCAACATCAGCTGGAATGTTGCTGAATTCGCGAATTTCAGGCTGTGACATTTTCCGCCGCGATAGACCATGCATAGATCTTCTCTATGCGCTCCTGCTAACATGCTCTCGAATGTTGTCGAATCAGCCTCAAGCGCCTTGATGATCGTTCCGGGTAGAAACACGCTGAATTCGTTGCGAATGTCAACGACGTGCTTTTTGCCAAATTTGGTGTGGACCGCCCGTATGTTGGTGATGATATAATTCGACCCGGGTGACAACTCTCTGTCCTTCTTCGTCGGCAGAAAATCGGCAATTTTACCAATTTTATCGATGAACTCCATTGTTTCATTCGTGTGTACGTAGTTCTTTTTCATGTGTGCGTCCGATCATGAATCGCAAGATTATGTACTCCCCCCCCCTACATTGAGGGCACGAGGGTCCGAGCGCGGAAAAATGTCACGCGTTCGATGACCCCCCCCCCGCAAAAAGTTAAAAAAATATTCGTAGAAAATAAATCTGACGAAATCTCGCCGCCATTTTGGCGCTATCAAATGTCACCGGCCGATGATAAATTCTCGGAAAATAATCATTCAACACCTCAATTCGCCGGTTTCAACACGTCGATAAACAAAACTATCGCATCTCGCCGAGGTGGCGGGGGGGGGCCTTGTCAAGCCACGGCAAGCGCCCGATGACTCACCACCCACAAATGTTTAAAACAATTTCTGAGAAATCGGACCCTCCACTCTTCCTCCCCCCCCCTCTTCCCGCGGAGGGGAGGGGAACTCCCTTTTACTACAAAGCACTTCGACTCTTTGTCAGTCGTTGCGCGGCCTCGCTAGTAATCGGACGTGTGTCCCCGTGTTTACCCCCCCCCCCCCCATTCCGCCGAATTCCATTCGCGGCGAAGAGGGACTCACCACCATCGGTCGGTAAGCAGGTGAGCCCTACCATCGGTCGGTAAGCAGGTGAGCATCACCATCAGTCGGTAAGCAGTGCAGCCCTACCATCGGTCGGTAAGTACAGACATCGACAGTCGATCATGGTACCAGTTCTAAATCAAACCCCTACCCGACCATCCGCCGATAACTCAGAAATCAACCATTTTTTGGTTCGTTCTCGGTCGGTAAGTGTCGGTAAGGGGATCTTGATTTAGAACTGGTACCATTACACTACTGATATTATTGTGAACTTTAAATTGTTAATAAATGACGGGAAGAATGTTCGTCTCGAAATTCCACCTGAAAGACTTATTTTTGAACTATTTCCAGTTTCGCCCCGCCCTTCCCGCTGTACAAAGCCGGTCAACCGTCTTTCTCTCTCTTCATCGTTGAGTCGCTTTGCGACTGGCGCCCACGGATTTTGGTAATCAAATAAAATCAGCGAAAAAGAGAGAGAGAGGCTTTTGTGACGGAATAATTTTTATTTGTTTAAAAATTAGGTCACAACATATATATGTTTCCGTGAAATTACACATATTTCCATTTAACCCGTTTTCATGGGGATGTTCGGAAGGGTTAGGAAGTGGGTACGCATAGATGTCATGAATTGTACTAAGGGGGTCATAAATCGGGTACACGTACAGATCACAAACTGCGTCAAGGCGGTCATGAATCGGGTGTACGTAGGGGTCATAAACTACGACATGGATGTTTCTCTAGTGTCAGGAACCCCGGCAGCAGAGAAGCGATATTAAAACAATTATTATATTAATAATTATTAATTATTTCACTTGTTTAATAGGCGAATCTCATTCAGGGGGCTTTAATGCACGTGTTAAAACCTTTACTTTTCATTTTAGCTATATCGCGCGTCAATGAATAGTAAAAATCCGTCACCGCAGCTCTTAAAGTGTCAGTAACTGGGCCGTTTTCCTTAATTCGGATCAAAGCGGTTTTCATGTGGAAATTCATTCGGCGCAAACTCTTGCAACGGAAGAAGAAAAGAAAGTTGAATGCGTTGTACAGCCAGTTTCTTCAATAACTCACAGCTATACGATTCAGCCTACTATTAGCACTGAGGGGAAATTACTTTCCCCACTTTTCACCGATTTAAAGGCGACGAAGGGTGAATTCGGACCACGAGTAGAGAAAGCGCTATTTCAAGGAGAAAACGTCTTTGTATTAGCATCCAAATCTGGAAAACTTACTTCTGGTACGTATGCTCACATATTATAATGACGGATTTTTTAAAATATGAAATGTAATTGACGTCAACATTAGTATTTTTTAAAAATATTGCATGTGTTTTGTATTAACAGAGCATTTCAAAACCTGGTTGGAAAAGGTTTTCTTTCCTAACGTCGGGAGACATAGCCCATTCTTGATAGACTCCTGGAGTGGACACTGCCCTAAGGTTGTTCATGAAGCGACACCTCGTGATAAGAAGATAATCCCAATGATTATTCCAAAAGGTACAACTGGAAAGATTCAGCTGCTCGATTTATTTGGATTCAGAGTGTGGAAAAATTTCGTCCGACATTTTTCAGACAGTGTAATATTATTAAAATCTGATATGAATTTGCACTTGAGGAATAATATAATTAAACTGCAATCACTTACACACAATCAACTCTCATCACCGCGGTATTCTAATCTTTTTAAATATTCATGGTATAAAAGTAATTAAATATCTAAAAAACCAGATTTTGAAAATCATGTTACCTTTGGTTTTGGTGAATCGAACACACATTGTGAAATACCCGGTTGCAATAATTTGGCCATTATCAGTGTGCATGGTGCAAAAAGTCGTTGTGTCTAAAGCATTTTTTTCCTGCAATAATGATTTATTGCAGGAATTATGAGCCATCATTGTTGATAGTTATCGGAACCGGACCGGAACAAGTGATAGTCGGAAGGGGAAATGTCTGGAGAGTACGGCGGGTGGGATAAAACCTCCCATTTCAGCGTTTCCAAGTACTTTTTCACGACATTTGCAACATGGGGTCGGGCATTGTCATGCTGCAGTATCACCTTGTCATGTATTTCGTTGAATTGTGGCCGTTTCTCTTTGAGTGCCTTACTCAAGCGCATCAACTGACGTCGGTAGAGTTCCCCTGTGATGGTTTCGGATGGTTCGAGCAGCTCATAGTACACAACGCCCAGCTGGTCCCACCAGGTACACAGCATCACTTTAGATCCGTGAATATTCGGTTTGGGCGTCGATGACGGAATATGACCAGGCAGTCCCCATGATTTTCGGCGTTTAGGATTATCGTAGTGAACCCACTTTTCATCTCCAGTCACAATCCGGTGCAAAAATCCCTTCCTTTGTTGTCTTTGGAGCAGTTGTTCACAGGTGAAAAATCGGCGCTCGATGTCTCTCGGCTTCAACTCATGCGGGACCCAGTTTCCTTGCTTTTGGATCATACCCATATCTCGGAGACGATTTGAAACTGCTTGCTGGGTTACTCCTAACGTCTCGGCGAGTTCCTCTTGAGTTTGGCACGAATCCTGGTCCAGCAAGGTCTCCAATTCTGCGTCTTCAAAAACTTTCTGCCTTCCGCCACCATGCTTGTTCTCGACCTTAAAATCTCCACTTTTGAAGCGTTGAAACCACCGCCGACACGTTTTCTCACTAATAGAATCCTCTCCGTAAGCATCTACAAGCAAACGATGGGCCTCAGCCGCAGATTTCTTGATATTGAAGAAGTAAATCATAACCTCCCGCAAATGCTGAGAATTCGGTTCGTAGGTTGCCATGTTTGAGTGCCTATAAATTTATAATGCATACACGTATCCGTTAGCTTTTTTAAATTGTTTACATTGGCAGAGCCTCTAGTTTAAAATGCCACTTTTTTATTGAGCTAGGGCCACTACTTCGGCCGCAGTGGCTCTCTAAGTAAAACGGTCACTGCAAAGTTGTACTCCTAATATATGTCACAAGAAAATGATTTGTCGGCATATGACTGCGATACTTTTCACAAGTACTATTAATTAAATCAGCTAATGTGATTCCCAAATGAAATATGTCAAAATATATTAAAAACATGTTCGTTAAACTACTGTAAAACCCTCAGTCAAAACTACGTCGCTGGCTAAATTATCGCTTGATCCAGGCGCATCATCGTTCCCACATATACGAAGTGAGCCTTATAACTTATTCTGGAAGTTATTATAATTAATGATATAGTAGAAGTGTATGTTTATTCCTACGGAGATGCTTAATGGACGTGCATATTAAAATCGGAAGCGTTTCGGGACGAAAATATGAGTCTTATGAGTAAGGGGTAGCCTCACGTCCCCACTCCCAAAGTACCGCTCCTAAATCTCAAAACGAATATGCCTGCACACACAAACATAAAATTGATATTACCGATGAAATGAAAACAGTTTTAACGAAATTCGTGAAATCTTTTGCAAAACTTCAACCAAAAAGCAATTAGAGGGGGTAGTTTACCCTTAAAATGTAAAAATTAAAAAACGCGGGAGAATATTTTGAATCCGCGGATACATGTTAAACACAGAAAACACGACGGTGATGAACAAATTTATGTTAGGAGTGGTTTACCCCCTTAAATTTTGTGTCCCGCTGAAACGCAAAAACGCGTCAACTAAAATTTTGATTCCCCTTCAAAATGATACCTGTTTTATTAATTTTCATACAACCCTCTTAAGCGTAGGGTGAAAAACGGCAAATGGAGGGGTAGTTTACCTCTTAATTATATTTCTAATCAACACTCTTGTAGTTGATTTTCATCGCTTAATATTAGAGAAATTTTCGATTTTGTTTCATTCAGATCGGTGGACTGCTTGTGGGAGAAACTTTGAGGGGTGGTTTCATCCCCTAACACCATTTTCCTGCCGATACAAAAAAACATGTTTCATAGCTTGCAATGCTTTACCACATATATGAGTTCAACGAAATCGAAATCAATGATGTTTCTGGTCAGAGGGGTAGTTACCCCTTAAGACGAATGTAATAATTTTGAAATATGATAAAACATTAAATTGTAGCTTATAGAAATATTTAAAATCAGCGGATACACTTTGAACAAAGAAAAAACGACTATGATAAATAAATTTATGTTAGGGGTGGTTTGCTATGCCCCCTTAAATTTGCAATGCCGCCAAAACGCAAAGACCTGTCAACTTTAATTTTAATTCCCTTTCAAAATGGTACCTGTTTTATTAATTTGCATACAACCCTCTTAAGTGTGGGGTGAAAAAAGGCAAATTGAGGGCTGGTTTACCCCCTAATTAAATTTTTTCTTAACATTTTCATAGTGGATTTTTTATCGCTTTTCATTAGAAAAAATTTCCTTTTTGTTTCATTGAGATCGGTGAATTGCTTCTGGGTGAAACTGCAAAATTACCCCTCGACACGCCTTTCTTTGAGTGGCGGTTTCCCGCCTTAAATCCGTTGTTCTGCAGATAAAAAATACGTGTCTCAAAGTCTTCGATGCTCTATCACATATATGAGTTTCAACAAAACCGGAGGCGGACACCTGAAGGATGTTCCTTGTCAGTAGTGTCGATAACGTAGGGAGAAAGGCCCTACAGATGTGCAACAAGGACAGAGTAGCTTCTGTCTGTCTCTTTCACTATCCTAAACGAGGTGCATGCGTCGTCGACTATGCTCCCTTGTTTTTCGTATATTTGATAGGGATACGAATTGAGGAGCTACATAGAGGCTCGAAAAAATGGCCAAATTTCGATTTTTTCTGGGAAACGGTTGGTAAAAAAGAAATGCATTTTTCAAAACACGAAAGTACATACATTAAGAGCCTTTAAAAAACACCAAATAATACAGAAAAACAACAACAACATGGCCGCCGAGAGATGATGAAATTTTTTCGCGACGTCTGGTGGTGGGCACTCTCTAGCTCAAACGGTCGATCTGAAATCTCAAAACCAAACGGGTTGTTCAAGTTAACAATTAATACAAGTCGTTGACGATCATCGATTTTTAAAATAATTTTTTTTTAACAACGTGGCGACGAATTGATACTCGAGCATACAAATTCTTTGAAAGAAGTCGTCATTTTTACATCACGATTAAAAAAAAATGAAGTTCGATTTAAAAAAAGTTAGATCGTCAACGTTCTTTAAATGTTTCTCATCGTATCTCTAGTAAATTTGGAAACAATCCATCAAGTGGTTCTTGACATATCATCCCGACCAACTTTAAAAACAGTCTTCGAGAAAAAACGCGTTTAAAGTTTAAAGCATGATGCTACTACCGCTCGCCCGGCCGACTGTTAGAAGCTGTAGCTCATTCCTTTTGAGGATTATTTAAATAAAACTTTTAAAGAATATAGCTAAAAGGTGATACTATGGAATAAAACGATTTTTGGAAAATGCAACTTTTTACCCACCTACGTAGATGTAGCCCGTAAAAAAACCAAGAGAATAAATGATAAGCTTATTGAAGACCAAAATGATTATGAATAGCACGATCGTAATTGAGGTCATCTGCGTATCATATAAGAATTCCGTGGACTCTAAGCAGTTGTGATAAACATGAGGGATCTTTATTTCAAATAATAAATTATATACAGACTGCGGTTATGCTTCACATTTTCACGCGGGGAATAATAAGGGTCAACAGAGGGGCTGGGAGACGTATTCGTACAGCAGCGATACCCGTGGCGGCGAGCGGAAAAAATTGAGAAGCTGGTTATTCGCGATTTTCACGACTCGAGGTGCAGAGCGATCAAGAACGTAAACAATTACTTCGTTCTTGATTTCCTGCGAGTTGGCTATTGGATTTACCTCCATGGTAGGTTGTAAAGGTGCTACTGCAGTGAATAATTTATTTTTCGATGTTTTTTTTTATCTTTGTCAGCTCTGGATTTAGATTTTTGAAGGTTATGAGAGTCACTCGCACGTTTCGAGGAGGAGTAATTCTATTTTTGAAACCATACTTTTTACAAGGGACGTCTAAAATCATATGCATACATTGTATATAAAAGAAATAACTTTTAATATTGCTCGGTTTATTATTTATAAAGATACCAAATTGGAAAGAAAAAATCTTCTGGAGTGACTACAAACTCTCCGTGATGATCTAAAGAGAGTCATTTTCAGAGCCAACAACCACTTTAAAAAGACGTTATCCTGTCTCACAACAGTCCCACTCGCGGGCTTACCTGTATGTAAGATCATGAGTGGGACCACAGAATTTCAGTGGGTAGAACTAAGCAGGGAACCGACCCCCGCAACCGTCCTCCCTCACCTATGCGGGAACCTTACCCCGGCGACTCTAGCGACCCATCCGCAGACGAACCCGTATGTCCACGGGTGGGAATAACAAGGAACATCACTTAAGTGTCCGCTTTCAATTGAGTTGAAACTCATATACATGATAAAGCATTGAAAACTATTGGAAATGTATTTTTTTTTACTAGCGGAAAAACGCTTTTCCGGAGGGAAACCACTTCACAAAAAAGGCGAGTGGAGTGGTGATTTTGCAGTTTCACCCGCAAGCAGTCCACCGATCTGAATGAAACAAAAACCAAAATTCTTCTAATACAAAGCGATAAAAAATTCACTATAGAAGTATTGAACAAATATTGAATTAAGGGGTGACACGCCTTTCTTTGATGGGATTTCCACCCCTGAAATCGTTTTTCCGCCAATAAAAAAACCCCTGTGTAATAGTTTTCAATTATTTATCACATATATGAGTTTCAATCAAACCGAAGGGGGGGGGGGCACTTAAGGTTGCTGCTTAAAAATATTGGGGTAAACAAATATAAATGCAAATTTCACTAATTGTTGTGGTATATTTTCTGAATATCCTGGCAAAAGGAGAACAGAGTTTTCCGCACTAGTTAATTAAATATTAAGTTTTAAAGTTTACATTAATCTCCACTTGATCGCAGTGGTTGCACGAGGCAACGTCGTTACCATTCCAGTTTATCGCGTATACCTTCCGCATTTATGAAGAAAGTTACCAAAAAAAAAAAAAAACGAATATTGTGTGTAGGATAGTGTCCAGAACAATTTTACCGAAAAAATAGACAGGTTACTGGTCTAATTAATGAAAATGTATGAAATACATTCGGCCAGTTTACGGAAAAGTGAGGCTTGTTGAGGAGTATGTATTAAAATGTAGCAACGTCGGAACTATGGGAATAGCAGAACCAATCGAAAACCTTGCGCGCCAATTTCAAATACGTTAAAGTCAAATCCGAATAAGGGGAATTTATTCATTTATTTATTATGATGTATTCCCTTTTTTCTCGCTTTGGTGAGCATAGTACGATGCTTGTGGGCACGAGCACTGACAAACCGTTTTTTCCATCGGAAACTCTGCGGCGCACTAATCTTTTTTCTGAATAACTTATTACCTGCTTTTGCTCTGGCATAACCTCTGGAAACGCCGACCGGTACGAAACGCGCGTAGCACAGCTGCGACCACGGTCTTACATACAGGTCTGACAACGGCGGTAGTGGGGGTAGGCACCCTTAGCGGCTTTGTCTTTAATTCCGGTTTCTACCGCTTGGCGCGTGACGGCAAGGGAAAGTAGTGTGCGACCAAGAAAGAAATAGCTCTTCTGTCCTTTTCCCTCCTGACTGCAGCGCATGCGCCGTTTGCCCTAACTTAATGTACCGTACTGTCGTGTAAACTGCATAATATACGAAACCAATAATACGACCATTTACATCCTTTTTTCTCCAATGTCTCACAATACATCGTTCTTCGAAACGTTTTTCACGCACGTACTGACACTCTTTCAGTCCCGGAATAGCAGCCAGCCATTTTTTGTATCGTTCGACGTTTCTGGACACTCGAAACACGGAGAATTTTCGCTTAAAACTTTTGTATTCCGTTTTACAATTGCGAACCGCGCAACCCCCAACCATTTCGCATTTTTTTCGAAAACACACCGAAAAAAATTCAGATCTATGCGTTGTAACGCGTTTTCCGGTCCGCACACTTCCCGGCCCGCGGTCCGTCCAACCCCACCGGGTGTCCGCTGACCCGCCGGGTGGACGTGGGCGCCAGGTATAAAAATACCGCCGGCCAGAGGCCGACTTAAATTATATCCACTCCGTACGGGTCCTTGATGGTAGGGCACCCGGGGCGGACGTACGCGGCCGAGGCGGTCCGGCTAGCTCGGCTCGTCGGCGAAGGTGGTAGAGGGGCAGGGTCGGAACTGGAGTGCCAAGGAGGTTCCCTTTGGGAACCACGTAACAGGGTTTGTGAAATAAGGTACAAACTGTGTCGATTGGTAATTGACAAGGTTTTATTCGGGGGGGGGGGGGGGGGGGGGCACTTGGCTCGTACATTTCGTTTGCCGCGACTGCGGGGTTGGCTCGTGCAACCCACGGTCGGTGCGGCGGTCGACACCTCGGACCGCCGCCGAAACAGACCGTACTTAATCGACTAACGATGGGGTGACGATAAACATCATTGGTGAGCCGAGGGTTCCTCATAATCCAGTAGGCAGCCTAACCCGACAGAAAATAACAGAGGAAACCCGAATTACGTCGATAATCGGGTAGGTAACTTAAATAACGGGGATAAATACCGCAGGTATTTCGAGAGGTTCGGATAATCAAGGAGGTAGCCTAACCCGAGAGAAAATACCGGAGGAAACCCAAATTATGTCGATAATCGGGTAGGTAACGCAAATAACGGGGATAAATACCGCAGGTATTTCGAGATGTTCGGATAATCAAGGAGGTAGCCTAACCCGAGAGAAAATACCGGAGGAAACCCAAATTATGTCGATAATCGGGTAGGTAACGCAAATAACGGGGATAAATACCGCAGGTATTTCGAGACGTTCAGATAATCAAGGAGGTAGCCTAACCCGTCAATACCTCAGCTGACTTTCGTCACTGGGTAGGTAGCCTAAAAATCCCGTAAATACCTCAGCTGACTTTCGTCACTGGGTAGGTAACCTAAAAATCCCGTAAATACCTCAGCTGACGTTCGTCACTGGGCAGATACCCTAAAAATCCCATAAATACCTCAGCTGACTTTCGTCACTGGGTAGGTAACCTAAAAATCCCATAAATACCTCAGCTGACTTTCGTCACTGGGTAGATAGCCTAAAAGTCCCATAAATACCTCAGCTGACTTTCGTCACTGGGTAGATAACCTAAAAATCCCATAAATACCTCAGCTGACTTTCGTCACTGGGTAGATAGCCTAAAAGTCCCATAAATACCTCAGCTGACTTTCGTCACTGGGTAGGTAGCCTAAATACCCCGTAAATACCTCAGCTGACTTTCGTCACTGGGTAGGCAGCCTAAATACCCCGTAAATACCTCAGCTGACTTTCGTCACTGGGTAGGTAGCCTAAATATTCCGCAAATACCTCAATCCATTAGATAAATATCGTCGATAACTGGGGGAATATCGATCAGCAAGTAGGCACACTAATTAATGCCCGCAAATACCGCAGGTACTTGGCGGAGGTCCGATGGCGAGTAGGTAATCCCAATATGGCCGGCAAATACCGGTAATAACTCGAGCGATGTCGAGTGGCAAGTAGGCAACCTACTTAATGCACGCAAAGACCGCAGGTACTTGGCGGATGTCCGATGGTGCGTAGGTAATCTCAATACCTTAGCTAAATATCGTCGATAACTCGAGCGAGGTCGAGTGGCAAACAGGCAAACTCATTAATTCACGCAAATACCGCAGGTATTTGGCGGAAGTCCGATGGCGGGTAGGTAACCTCAATACGGCAGATAAATAAAGGTAATAACTCGAACTAGGGCGCTATTCCCAAGATTCTCGGAGGCTACCGCCACATTTATTCGAGTAGATAATTTTATGGCTAGCAAATGTGTCGAGCGGCTTTTATTTCGAGGGATACTCGCTAACGCTCGACGAACGATATATGACAACAACACTCGCGAACGTAAACATTCGCTAGAGACCACGGTCGCGCGGCGACCCTGAGCGCGCAGCGCGGAACAAAGGAATATTTCGGCGACAAAGGAATAATCATAATGGCTTAACTCTAGCAGGTAATGGCTTCGAACTACGTCGTGTATCGTAGTGCGAGAATCGCCCAATTTTTGCCTGAAGGGCCTCTAAATTCTCGCGATACGGTCGCCCAAAAGGGGACGGAACGAATTAATAATAGGTGTGAGCTCCGACTCAGAAATGAATGACCCTAAAACTCGGTCCCCGGGGATCGGGACGCGGGCACCGGGGCGATCCCATCGCTGCCCGGAAGCCCGCGAGTCCCTCGATTCCCTCGGAGCCGCAACTTTCCCCCGTGGGATAAAACTCAATCGCCCCGTGGCGCAACACATAGAAAAATATGGTCGGAGCTCCTACCTTATTGGAGAGAGTGGTTGAACGGGTTCGGGCTCACCGCCGGAGTCGTCGCAGCAAAGAACGGCGTTTTCCTCGGGATCTCGGGCGTCGGTCACGGGCTAATTCCTCTTGCTTGACACGACTCACCGTGGGAACTCCAAAATCGAGACTAATTTCTCGTGCGACGCTCCCGCGGTGCTCCCGGCCTGCCTATGACCCCCACTCGCGCGCCACGCCCCACTCCTTACTCTTGTGAGCACGTGAGCGAGTCTGTCTCACTCGCACGGGCCACGTGGTCTCGGCGGAATCCGCGACCACGGTCGCGCTTCCCCGCGACACCCCGCGCGCCCGCACCTCTCCTCGCAACGAAATAGAGCGGTACCCCGGGCCTCTTCCTCTAGGAGCCGAGGCGGGATCCTCGAAACCGGGGGGAGGCCTCCCTCGCTAGCTCCCGGCGTCCCGGGAGGAACGGTGGGCCCACAGGGAAATATGCCACCAGGCGAGATGCACCCCGGCCGCCGATACACCGCTCCGACCCCCTTCGACGAGGCGCCGGTTTTATCCGGTCCAGGAAGCCCGGGGGACCGTAGCGATGGTGCAACGCCAGGTTGCGAAGTCGGGAGGGACGGGCGACACAGTCTGTTGGCCTTATTCCAGCGTCCCTCCCGGCATCCGATTCCGCGAGCACGGATGGTCGACGCTCGCTTGCAGAAGAGTAGAGGCACGGGGATGCCCTCCTGGACCAATCCACGCGGAGTGCCGCGATCCGCGAGACCGGAAGTGGCGACTCACAGGTAATGCCCTCTCCTCTCCTTATTCGGGGTGAAATGAGGCGCGCGAATGGGCCAACCCGTACCTCGTTCCGTCCGTCCCTTCATTTTCCCAAATTGATGGATCTGCAATCTTTTGAGCGTACTTTCAGGTAGGCATTTACAGGTGGGATTTTGGGCCGCGCGCTCAGAGGTCGAAGTCGACTCTCCACGCGGCCCGCATGGAATGCCTCGTTACGTAGAGAGTCGGCCGAAGGTAGCCTGAGTAAGGTAGTCTCGCGGCGCTCCGCGCTAGCCATCGTTCACCAATGTAGAGGGATTTCCGCGCGCCGTGAGTCATCGAGTTTTGGAGTCCCCTCAGGTCGACCCGTGACGCCCCAGGGTCGTAAATCCGACCCACTGGTCGACACCCTTTTGAAGCCGTGGCGGGACCTCCCAAATGTCACGTCACAAAGCCCCCTTCCA
Organism: Ophion slaviceki; assembly: GCA_944452715.1. Taxonomy (NCBI): domain Eukaryota; kingdom Metazoa; phylum Arthropoda; class Insecta; order Hymenoptera; family Ichneumonidae; genus Ophion; species Ophion slaviceki. The sequence goes on from OX101791.1 coordinate 5,674,546, forward strand.
AAAGTGGGCCCGGGTGGAATGCTTCGTAGCGTCACTGGTCGATCTCCGGCAACGTAATCGTCGTGATTGGGATCCCGGGGCCTTGGCGAAAGTGGTGGCAGGGGCTCTCTGAGGGCGACGACCAGCAGGCGGCTCCCAATTCCGCTCCAGCTGAAACAAAACCGGCGGAACCCGAACCTTGCGCCCGTGGCTGGGCCTTTGGAGCCTGCCACGCCTAATGTCCTCACTCTCTCCATTTACCGTTCCGAACTGATCCTCGCGCAAATCCAGAGAAGAAAAGAAGCAAATCCAGCGGATAAGTCGTGTTGCAAAGCGGGGGTGCCATAGCGAGAGACGTGCATGCAACAATGGGGGTAATACAGAGCGGGTCGTACACAGGTAAGTTGCTAAATGTTTCTGTTTAATTTCAGGTATTATTACTCTTGTTTACACCGTATTGCCTAGGCGGCTCGCCGCTGACTCGATACAATTTGAAGATAGAAGAAAAATAGTTTCTCCGCCACGGTGCGACCTTGAGCCAAAGCGCACTTTCGGGAGGAACAAAAAAAAAACAGGAGAAAAAGAGAGAGCAAAGCGAGAAGGAAAAAAAAAGAGAGATAACGCCCCCAAAAAAAAAATTTTTAATTAAAAGAACTAAATTCACGGCCTCTATGCCAAAAAAAAAACGAAAGGGCCCAAAGACAGAAAGAAAGAAAACCCAGTTACGGCGTCTGGGCCAAAGAAAGGAAAGAACTACCGAAACATATTTCCGAGGCCTGAGACGCAGAACCAAAAGAAAAACAAAGAAGGGATAAAAATAGAAGGGAATGGGATTCCGTCGTTCTACCCGAGGACGGGTGCTCACGAAGAGTAGCAAGAAAGAAGGACGGTACAACAAAAAAAACGAAACAAAAGAAAAAGGAGGAAGCAGAGAAAAAACAGGGTCACTATCGCCCTCCGTTTTTCTCCCTGTGGTCGCGGGGGATGGCACCCTTCCGGGAGCGTCTCCCCTTCGGGCTTGACGAGGAGGAATCGGGCTCCGTGCTTGTACCTGGCCCCAACCAGCGGTGGTAGGACGGCCCATGCTCCGGGCACGTCCGGGTCGTTACGCCGACACGTCCACAACGCCAGCAACACATGATGGGTGGCTTTGGGCACACCTGACGGCAGTGACCCCGCAGGCCACAGTTGAAGCAAGCCCCGTACCCCGGCCTGGGGTCCACCGGGGGTCGTCTCCCCGCGACCCAAGGGTTGTCGCTGGGTAGCGCGTCCGGGGTGGGGACAACAGCCCGAGGCCGCTTCCGGTTCGTCTCACCGAGGCTGGCTTCGACACGCGGAATGGGACGACCAACCCCCTCGCCCGTTTGGACTGCGATCTCGCGGGTTTGCGGGCGCTCGGCCTGCGCGCTCCTCTCCTCCGTCTGGGGAAATTCCTTTACCTCTGCCGAGGTAGCTCGGCGTACGGGGCGGTCCAGTAGCTCATAGATTGGGCACTCCTTGCTAGCTTGGTGCGTTAATTTTCGGACTTGGCCGGCTAGCGCGGCGAAAAACCCCGGCTGCAAATAGTCCAGCGCCGCTAGGCCCCGGGCATACGGCCGGATGGGGTCCCATCACTCGCGGGTTCCCAAAAAGGGTGGCTCCTCCAGTTTGGCGTGCTCCGCCATTTGCTCCAGCACCTCGTGGAGCGGCGGTGGATCGGGTTCGCCCGGTGGGTCCGCTCCCTCGGGGCGGTTGCCCGTAGCGGGGGCTCCCTTTTCAGGGGCGAGTCCCTCCTCATCGAGGGCCTCGCTCAGCTCCCTCATGAGGGCTTCCTCTTCGACGTCGGGGTCGTCGGCGGTCTCGATGGACGCCGACGATGAGGATCGGCGCTCCTTGTCCAGCAGGGTGGCCTCGCTGGTTTCCTCCGGGGTCGAAGTTGTGTCCATTGGTTGTGGCGACCCCGGGCTGGATATGCGTTCCCAGTCGTCGCTGCTTATGGATCGCGGGTCCATCGCCGGCAGCCGGATGTTCTTCCCCGTGCTATTGGTTTCCCGTTCCGGGGGCGGAGGGTAACTGTCTCCCAGCGTGCCGACTCGGTCCTTGGCTGCCCCTCCGGGCTCCGCACTGTCGAGGGAACTGCCCATTGGCCGGGACCGTGGGTCCGTTCCTGGGCCCCCGTTGACGGAGACTCCCACACACGAGGGTCCGTGGGGTAGACTCCGGAATCCCACATTCCCACGTCCCGTAGGGGACCCGAGATCGTTGGTGGTAATGTCCCTCTAAGGCGCGCTGAATCCGGGTTTACGGACGGCGCGGGTCCCGAGGGTGGCTCGTTACCCAACTCCATTTCCTCCCGGATCCCGCTCTCATCCTCCTCGTTCCCCATGGGACTAACCAGTCACGAGGTAGTTCACACGCGGGGAGTTGCAGGTCTGAGCTGCGAGGACGCAACCCGAGCGTGGCGCGTAATTAGGTACTCGATTTAGCGAAAGGTACTAGGGGTTGGCTACCCGTGAGAGGATAGGCAGTAATGCTTGAATGGCTACTTCGATTCTCCCGGCAACACGGTTCTCCACCCCGACACAGGGAGGTAATAGTGTACTCAACGAGTGATGTGCGAAGACTGACCTCCTGTCCTGGGGATCGGCCTTATAACCCCTTATGACGGTCGTATAGGTGGGGGGTGTTCCCCCCTCGACTCGGCTATCGGGAAGGACGCTCTCATTCGTCCTATCCACGATATAAAAGGGGAAGGGAGCCACGAAGCGAAGACGAGAGGAAAAAAAAAACCCCACAGAGAAACAAGGGGATTAACTGGAACCCCGATTCACTGCCCTGGCCTTGGCCAGGCGGATTAGTCCGCGGTGGTCTCGCCTACCTATTGTTGACAATGGGTCACGACCGGCCGACGGATTAACGTTCCGTTAACGTTCCGTTGAGGTAAACAAACAGGCCGGGGTTTTTCTCCTTCAACAAGCAAAAACGCGGCCATACTCAACTGGAATAGTTAATCCGTGGTCAACCGAGTCTTTGTTCTCGGCTAGTTTCGGTATTTACTTCGCGGACAATGGGCTGAAAGGGATTAGCGCCCTGCTCCGAACCGCTACCCGTAACAGGAGTTACAAACCAAGACGGTCTGGTCTGGACAGCACAATTCACGCGACCAAAAAAAAACTACGATACGGATAAGAACCGGATTTATATCTTGACGACGGGGTCGGTTAGACACCAAAAGAAAGGAAAACAACGGCTTAACGCGGATTACATCGAGACGTAACTCTAAGGTATGCGGAACAACAACACGGGCTCTCGGCCCTCATCGGCGAACAAAGGGGATTACAAATCATAAGAAATGGAGAGGTAATAAATTGCGACGACGTTTGTTTGTACGCCCTAATCCTCTCGCGTCTCAATCCCGCTTCACAACAACGGCCTTCCTGGAAATAATCAATCGCGTCAGGGTCTCTTGCGCGCCGCGGTCTCTATGATCACGAAAAACCAGCACAGTGAATCTATTAAATATTGACCTAATTTTCTCGCCAGTATTCCTACCTAAACCTTGGCATTCGGGCCCCACGTTGGGCGCCATTTTGTAACGCGTTTTCCGGTCCGCACACTTCCCGGCCCGCGGTCCGTCCAACCCCACCGGGTGTCCGCTGACCCGCCGGGTGGACGTGGGCGCCAGGTATAAAAATACCGCCGGCCAGAGGCCGACTTAAATTATATCCACTCCGTACGGGTCCTTGATGGTAGGGCACCCGGGGCGGACGTACGCGGCCGAGGCGGTCCGGCTAGCTCGGCTCGTCGGCGAAGGTGGTAGAGGGGCAGGGTCGGAACTGGAGTGCCAAGGAGGTTCCCTTTGGGAACCACGTAACAGGGTTTGTGAAATAAGGTACAAACTGTGTCGATTGGTAATTGACAAGGTTTTATTCGGGGGGGGGGGGGCCACTTGGCTCGTACATTTCGTTTGCCGCGACTGCGGGGTTGGCTCGTGCAACCCACGGTCGGTGCGGCGGTCGACACCTCGGACCGCCGCCGAAACAGACCGTACTTAATCGACTAACGATGGGGTGACGATAAACATCACTGGTGAGCCGAGGGTTCCTCATAATCCAGTAGGCAGCCTAACCCGACAGAAAATAACAGAGGAAACCCGAATTACGTCGATAATCGGGTAGGTAACTTAAATAACGGGGATAAATACCGCAGGTATTTCGAGAGGTTCGGATAATCAAGGAGGTAGCCTAACCCGAGAGAAAATACCGGAGGAAACCCAAATTATGTCGATAATCGGGTAGGTAACGCAAATAACGGGGATAAATACCGCAGGTATTTCGAGATGTTCGGATAATCAAGGAGGTAGCCTAACCCGAGAGAAAATACCGGAGGAAACCCAAATTATGTCGATAATCGGGTAGGTAACGCAAATAACGGGGATAAATACCGCAGGTATTTCGAGACGTTCAGATAATCAAGGAGGTAGCCTAACCCGTCAATACCTCAGCTGACTTTCGTCACTGGGTAGGTAGCCTAAAAATCCCGTAAATACCTCAGCTGACTTTCGTCACTGGGTAGGTAACCTAAAAATCCCGTAAATACCTCAGCTGACGTTCGTCACTGGGCAGATACCCTAAAAATCCCATAAATACCTCAGCTGACTTTCGTCACTGGGTAGGTAACCTAAAAATCCCATAAATACCTCAGCTGACTTTCGTCACTGGGTAGATAGCCTAAAAGTCCCATAAATACCTCAGCTGACTTTCGTCACTGGGTAGATAACCTAAAAATCCCATAAATACCTCAGCTGACTTTCGTCACTGGGTAGATAGCCTAAAAGTCCCATAAATACCTCAGCTGACTTTCGTCACTGGGTAGGTAGCCTAAATACCCCGTAAATACCTCAGCTGACTTTCGTCACTGGGTAGGCAGCCTAAATACCCCGTAAATACCTCAGCTGACTTTCGTCACTGGGTAGGTAGCCTAAATATTCCGCAAATACCTCAATCCATTAGATAAATATCGTCGATAACTGGGGGAATATCGATCAGCAAGTAGGCACACTAATTAATGCCCGCAAATACCGCAGGTACTTGGCGGAGGTCCGATGGCGAGTAGGTAATCCCAATATGGCCGGCAAATACCGGTAATAACTCGAGCGATGTCGAGTGGCAAGTAGGCAACCTACTTAATGCACGCAAAGACCGCAGGTACTTGGCGGATGTCCGATGGTGCGTAGGTAATCTCAATACCTTAGTTAAATATCGTCGATAACTCGAGCGAGGTCGAGTGGCAAACAGGCAAACTCATTAATTCACGCAAATACCGCAGGTATTTGGCGGAAGTCCGATGGCGGGTAGGTAACCTCAATACGGCAGATAAATAAAGGTAATAACTCGAACTAGGGCGCTATTCCCAAGATTCTCGGAGGCTACCGCCACATTTATTCGAGTAGATAATTTTATGGCTAGCAAATGTGTCGAGCGGCTTTTATTTCGAGGGATACTCGCTAACGCTCGACGAACGATATATGACAACAACACTCGCGAACGTAAACATTCGCTAGAGACCACGGTCGCGCGGCGACCCTGAGCGCGCAGCGCGGAACAAAGGAATATTTCGGCGACAAAGGAATAATCATAATGGCTTAACTCTAGCAGGTAATGGCTTCGAACTACGTCGTGTATCGTAGTGCGAGAATCGCCCAATTTTTGCCTGAAGGGCCTCTAAATAAAATAAACTCAATCGCCCCGTGGCGCAACACATAGAAAAATATGGTCGGAGCTCCTACGTTATTGGAGAGAGTGGTTGAACGGGTTCGGGCTCACCGCCGGAGTCGTCGCAGCAAAGAACGGCGTTTTCCTCGGGATCTCGGGCGTCGGTCACGGGCTAATTCCTCTTGCTTGACACGACTCACCGTGGGAACTCCAAAATCGAGACTAATTTCTCGTGCGACGCTCCCGCGGTGCTCCCGGCCTGCCTATGACCCCCACTCGCGCGCCACGCCCCACTCCTTACTCTTGTGAGCACGTGAGCGAGTCTGTCTCACTCGCACGGGCCACGTGGTCTCGGCGGAATCCGCGACCACGGTCGCGCTTCCCCGCGACACCCCGCGCGCCCGCACCTCTCCTCGCAACGAAATAGAGCGGTACCCCGGGCCTCTTCCTCTAGGAGCCGAGGCGGGATCCTCGAAACCGGGGGGAGGCCTCCCTCGCTAGCTCCCGGCGTCCCGGGAGGAACGGTGGGCCCACAGGGAAATATGCCACCAGGCGAGATGCACCCCGGCCGCCGATACACCGCTCCGACCCCCTTCGACGAGGCGCCGGTTTTATCCGGTCCAGGAAGCCCGGGGGACCGTAGCGATGGTGCAACGCCAGGTTGCGAAGTCGGGAGGGACGGGCGACACAGTCTGTTGGCCTTATTCCAGCGTCCCTCCCGGCATCCGATTCCGCGAGCACGGATGGTCGACGCTCGCTTGCAGAAGAGTAGAGGCACGGGGATGCCCTCCTGGACCAATCCACGCGGAGTGCCGCGATCCGCGAGACCGGAAGTGGCGACTCATAGGTAATGCCCTCTCCTCTCCTTATTCGGGGTGAAATGAGGCGCGCGAATGGGCCAACCCGTACCTCGTTCCGTCCGTCTCTTCATTTTCCCAAATTGATGGATCTGCAATCTTTTGAGCGTACTTTCAGGTAGGCATTTACAGGTGGGATTTTGGGCCGCGCGCTCAGAGGTCGAAGTCGACTCTCCACGTGGCCCGCATGGAATGCCTCGTTACGTAGAGAGTCGGCCGAAGGTAGCCTGAGTAAGGTAGTCTCGCGGCGCTCCGCGCTAGCCATCGTTCACCAATGTAGAGGGATTTCCGCGCGCCGTGAGTCATCGAGTTTTGGAGTCCCCTCAGGTCGACCCGTGACGCCCCAGGGTCGTAAATCCGACCCACTGGTCGACACCCTTTTGAAGCCGTGGCGGGACCTCCCAAATGTCACGTCACAGCGTAAAAACACGATAACAAATGTATCACGGTAAATCGCGTAGAACCTCGTGGTCGCAAATAAAGGTTATTTCGACAACCGCGCCACAAAAACAGATGTAAACACTTTGGTCCTATTCGCTGGTAAAAGGTAAGGGGGAAAACACTTCCTCTTGTTCGTGGCGACGCGTAGCGGCGCCTAGTGAATCGAAAAGTGGAGATGATAAGCGGGCCTACCTCCACCACGAAAATTTAGCTTCGTTGCAAGACCTGTGTGTAAGGCCGTGGCTGCGACCTGTGACAGTCACTGTAAACAACCTAACAGCCTCCAATTACGACAGTACCGTGCGGCGTTGCCAAAGCTCGTGTCTATTTTAATAGGATTTTTGAACATCAACATTTAATTTTCTGATAATCCTAACTCCTTCAAAGTACGATATATGTAAATAATAGGGACGATGAAATACCGTACTTTTGAAAATTTTCGCGATATTCAGTCGTAAACGTAATAAGTATTTTCCTACAATTAGTTGGCACTGATGACGTCACACAATGTATTAGCATAGGAACTTCGTTTCTCCCCCACGCTTCAAAAATGTTTTAGCAACGACCTTAAGTGATGTTCCTCGTAAGAGAGAGAATCCCCCCGCAACCGCCGTCCTTCGCCTAAGCGGGTAACCCTATACCGGCGACCACGGTCTTGCATACAAGTCTGACAACGACGCTAGTGTGGGTAGGCACTCTCAGCGGCTCTGTTTTTCGATTTTTATCGTTTGGTGCATGACGGCAAAGAGAAGTAGTGTGCGACGAAAAGTGAAACAGCTCTTCTGTCTCTTTCCCTTCTTACAGGACGGCATGCGCCGTTCTCCCTAATCGTATTTACCGTATTGTCGTGTAAGCTGCATAATTAGGAACGCAATAAAAAATAATGTGTTGATTAAGAAAAATATTATTACCATTATAATTATCGTAATTAAGGGTTTCTATATATTCAACAAGTTTATTTCAATACCTAAGCGGCCGCGATGAATATGAATGATATTCATTTTTAGTATTTCAAGAAGATGGTTTGGCATAGTTGCGGCATGCTCAGGAGGTCGATTCTGTAACGAAAATGTGGTGTAAGAAATTTATGTGAGCAGCTTTCTCGATTCCGTAACTTTCATCACAGTAAAAATGTGAGCCATTTCACGGGAGCTCCTTCGACAAGAAATTTCTTGACGGATAGGTGAGATCGAGAATAGAGCGAGAGAGAAATAACAGACTGCGTCGTGACGCGTGTTGGAGACAATTTGTAAGTTTTAGAGGTTAAGTGAAACAGTCTGAGATATTGGTGAACATGCGCCGGTTTGCTCTATATAGCTTTTATAGGTGGTCACACTTCTTAAAAGATTGCTTCTCTAATGACGCCATGTCTGTAAGATAAGACAATGTAGAATTCAAGCCATCTTTTCTGCCAAGTTGGGTAATTTTAGTAGTAAATATTAATTAACCCCCAAGTTATTAGCAGTATCAACACATATTGCTGAACGTACTATACTATACTATATATTTACTTTAGCCCATTCTTTCAGCAACCTGCAGAATTGATTTGTAGGGTAAGTTCTTCCCATAATTCGGCCAGTAATTAGAGGTCGAATAATTTATTATTTAACATTAAAAAAAAAATAATTGTAGATTTTATATTTAGAAAACAAACACAATCCATAAAATCACTTAGTAATATTTTTTTATTTTATCGATTATATTGCAATGTCCCTCGACCAAAGTCCGGGTGGGTACACATAAAATGTATCATTATTTGTTTTTGTTTCTCTGTCACATTCATTTTCACTATAAAAAATTGAACAGATAAAAAACAAATGTCGCCGTCTTTAAAATCTTGTTGACGTTTATATTTTATTTCGGCTGGGGAGTCGTTTTTTAGCACGTAGTCTCATAAAGCAATTTCTCCTATCATCTCATGTCTAGTGATTTTGTATTTTCACTGCGACACTACAGAATCGCGTGTGCATATTCACGTGATATGAAAATATGAAAAGTGAGTGGTCTCACTCACGGTCCTATATACAGGTCTTGAAACGACGACAGTGGGGGAAGGTTCGCCCACCGTCTAGTTTTTGCTTCAATTTTCGGCCGCATGGTGCGTGTAGGAAAAGGAGTCTAGTGTGCGAAAGAGACAGCAATATCGTGTGCACGGTCGTATATACAGGTCTGGGCACTCCCGTATATTCCGTATATCTCAAAGCGTGCCTCTATCTGACGCCGCTCTTTGCGGAACTGGCCGCAAAAGCGTGGACCGCTTCTGTCTCGGAGGCATGTGTGACAGAGCGAGATGTATGGGCGCATGCGAATTGTCTTTCTCTTCACGTGGCCGTAATAAAAAATTAATACATCCTAAATAATTAGTCGAACACAAAAACTAAAAGCATAAACCGAAAATATGAGCGATGGGTAATTAGTTAATGATACTCATCGTCTTTGGCATGTATAAGCCGATTTAAGTATTGCTCAATCCAATTATATATTTTTCCGTTTACGGAAAGGAAGCACATTCGACACTTGCGCGTAAAATATCGTTTGGGTGACTATTCGGAAGCGGGGCATCAGGCTATTTTTTGTGTGAATGATTTAATATATATAGATAACCCGACCAAAAAATACGAAAAAAATAACCTGATTCTAGCAGGAGCCCGAGTTCCGAATATTTACCATAGTTCAAAATTTAAAAAACATGCTGAAAGTGGGAGGGATTTTAAGATTGATAATTTAGTTTTAAATTTGTAATACTTGTTTATTATTAATATACCAGGTGTACGCCTTCCTGTACCCCTAATGCGTATGTAATTTTGGATATTTTCTCGTATCACCCCTTTTTTTGGACGTGCCGCGTTTTTTTGGACTGTCAGTGGGCGCATACGAAGCCGCATATAGTAGTGAACTGCGATTGACTGAACAGGGAAATGTAAATGTGTACATCGCTCATATAATTGTCCATTTATTTCTGGCGTTAGGGCCTTCACCCTTTCATCATTTGGAACTTCATCATTTGGAATTTTAAATAATGAGACGTGCTCCGGGTTATTTACGTATCCACTTCTGCATCCCGGAATCATGCAACGCTTCGGCATTGCAATATATAGACACTTCGTCTTTTTTTTATTCCATATTGCATATAAACCGCGGCTATGATACACTCGAAATCACCCCGCCAAAACGAGGTTAGGCCACAACGTACATACGACGGTCGCCGCAACTACGCGCATGCCATTCCCGTAAACGCAGTATGAGGAAAAGTGCCTCCCCTTCACTAGTGCCACGGTGAAATATGCAAAGAGAGGCGTCACTTAGAGACATGCATTTTTGAACGGAGTGCCCAGACCTGTATATACAACCGTGATCGTGTGCCAAAGACACGGTAATATCGTGTGCGAAAGAAACAGTCCCGTTTACATGTTCTACCGGTTTACATGTTCTCGATTCTTTTTCGTAAGAAATATCCAGTACACGAAAAGTAAATTACAAAAGCATGTATTTGCATGCAAAAATGTACAAATAAATACATACATGCTCAAAAATATAACCAAATATTTATTAACTGTGTGCGAAACCCAAGTGACCATGATAAAAGCGATTCATATTTTATTGCTCTCATTACGGTACTATAGTTGAGCTGAATGATTGCGCGTGCACGCGGAAACCGAAAGTTGTGGGTCGAATCACAAGATACTTTTTTTTCTTTCTCGTTATCAATATGGCATTTTAAATAAAAACTTCGGTATGGCCAAATTATAATTTAATAATTCTTCAAATTTTTAAAATGATTTTAATAGACATTTTTAAGTGAATTCATATAATTAACTTGTAAATTAAAATTTGATTTATGTTATTGATTCGATTTTTATTGATTAAGTGGAATTGAGGATTTTATAATGATGGTAACAATGGCACTTCGTTGAGTATAGCTGTAGAAGCCAATGTACGTCACGTTATGATCGGTTTAGGTTAATCTCATGATGTCCCCTTGATCACAACGACACACGGTGGTGACGATAAGGAAGAAAATCTTGGACAATAGACGGCTCACTCGCCGCCTATTTTTTTATGAGATATTTCGTGATCTTGTGAGATATTTCGTGATCTCGTGAGGGGAGGGATAAGGGAATGCGTTGTAATTGCGTGCGCCTGAAAATGTGTGCAGAAGGAAAATTCCGAAAGCATGTGTGCAAGTGTGTGTGTGTGTGTGTGTGTATGTTTTTTTAAAAGAGGTTTAGTGGGAAAATGCCTCCGCACCGTAGCAAATAATTGCCGTGTGTCGGGATAGCACCGACTAAAAACCCCCGTTCCTCTGCGGCCTTACAAATTCTCCCGCGGGACGACCGCTAGGTACTACATCGCGGGAGAGGTCTTAGTCGTAGCTCTTCCTGCAGTATTGTCTGACGACCGTACATCCCCCGTCCCACTCGAGATGGTATGAGTGGTTTAGGGGTTCGTGTCGCTTATTTCATCTATGACTGCCAGGTCTTCCGGCGTCGTCTTCTTCCTCGCGCGTTCTGCACGTTGCAACTCCTTCATTACCACGGCAGCATAAGCCGATACCCGCTGTCAACGCGTCTGCTGACGCAGCATCAACTCCGCCAGGTTGTCCGGGATGATGCGTGTCTCCAGCTGATTCTCGACTATCGCGCGGGAGGCACTAAAACGTGGGCATTGGAACAATGCATGTTCAGCGTTCTCCTCGACTGCTACACATGCTGGGCAGTCCGGGGAATCTTCATAACTAAACTTATAGAGATAAGCCCGGAAACAGCCGTGTCCTGAGATCACTTGAGTGAGACAATAGTTGAGCTCCCCGTGTGGGCGGTTCACCCATATCTCCACCTTCGGGACTAGTCGGTGTGTCCACCTTCCCTTGGTAGAGGCATCCCACATCGTCTGCCACTGGTTGAAACTGCTTGCTCTCGCTTCTGCCCTTGCATAACTGTGGTTTCTAGCTCCCTTCTGCTGGTACATTGATCTACGCTCCTCGGCGAGCACCTCAATGGGCAGCATTTCCGCGATAACGTTGATAGCGTCCTGCAGCCTTCCTGCGGTACTCCTGGATTTTCAGTGCATCAGCCCATATCGGTATGCCATAGGTGAGCACTGAGGTCGTCACTGATGACAGGAGTTTCCTCCTCTCCTGTGTGGGGCCGCCAACATTAGGCATGAGCCGTGCCAGTGTGGTAGCCACCTCAGCGGCCTTTCTGCTGATCTGCTCGGTTTGCTCTTTAAAGTTCAGCCTCGCGTCGAGAAACACACCCAGCTACCGAATGAACGGTTGAGATGTGATTTCGGCGTTTCCAACCCTCAGCGTCACCGTTCCCATCACTTTCCTGCTGGATACGAGGAGTACTTCTGTTTTGTGGGCTGCAAGCTGCAGTCCAACCGAAGACATCCATTCCTTTATCTTGGCGAAAGCTTCGCCGAAGAGTGCGGTGATTTGCTCCAGGAATTTGGCGATGACAATCAGCGCCGCGTCATCTGCGAACGCTAAGATGGACACTCCTTTCGGCAATTGTAATAGCAACAGATCATTGTACATGATGATCCATAGAAGCGTTCCAAGTACAGAGCCCTGAGGAACTCCTCCAATCACCCTAAACGTCTTCGGTCCATCCTCTGTGTCGTACATGAGCTACCTATTACATAGGTAACTCGCCACTATTCTCCGTAGGTACCATAGTACACCTAATGTTTTTAGGGCATCCATGATACACTTCCATATCGCCGAGTTGAAAGGGTTTTTGACGTCGAGAGCGACAACTGCGCAGTACTTCTTCGACCCTCTTGTCCATCATTTCCCCGCAGTCGACTCCTGTGCCTGCTTCACCACTGTGTTAATGGCATCCAGAGTAGAGCGCTCCTTCCTGAAGCCAAACTGGCCGTTCGCCAGTTGAGGGTCCACGACCTTCTCTGTCCTGTTATGGATGATGCGCTCGAAGATCTTTCCGGCGGTATCCAGCATACAGAGCGGACGATAGGATGAAGGTTCGTCCGGTGGCTTCTTCCCTTTCGGGAGGAGCACTAGCTTCTGCGACTTCCACTTGTCCGGGAAGATTCCTTCCTAGAGACACGCATTGTACATGCCTAGGAATATTGCCGGTGCCAACTTGATCGCTGTTTTGAGTGCGATGTTGGGTATCCCATCCATGCCGGGGGCTGTATTGTTGTCCACCCTGGCAATCGCTGTAAGCAGCTCTTCTTCAGTAATGGCTGGGATGTCCTCATCGACGTCCTCCTCGAGCTGGTAGTCCTCCTCGGGTTGCTCGGGGAACAGATGTGTAACAATCTTTTCCAGCAGGGCTGCGTCCACTGGCGATGGCATTGGCTAGCTTTTGAGCCGAGTCATTACAACTTTGTACGGCCTGCCCCAGGGAGCATCTTCCACCTCGCTGAGCAGTTCGCCCCAGCTTTCAGCTTTACTCTCCTTGAGAGCCTTTTTAAGCATCAAGCGCGCCTTCCTGTGCGCTTCTTCCAAATCGGGGAACGAGCGTTTGCCTCTAGCTCGTTGCGCTAGGTGGCGAGTTCGATGACACTCCCTTCGGAGGCCGGCAATTTGTTCGCTCCGCCAGTGTACCGCCGGTCGGACGTCGACATCACGTTTCCGTGGCATTGTGGCATCGCATGCTTCGGTGATCCTCTGCATGACCACCTCGACCTACTCGGTTGCACTTTCGGCTGCGAGGGGGCTGGTGTCAAAAGTTTCACGAAATAAGTCCGCGTCAAACATTTTCGCTTTCCAGCCCTTCCCGCTTGTCTTCAGTGCCTTCGCTGTTCTGCTGAAGTCTCCGCGAATCTCCCAGAGAATCGCTTGATCATCACTGCGAGTGTCAATATCACTGACTACCCAGTGGCACTGGTTTCCTCTGGCCAAGCTACTACTCACAAAAGTGAAGCCCACTATGGAGGAGGCTTCACCTTTAACCAAAGTGGGCTTTGTACCTGCATTAAGTAGTACTACATCCAATAAGGACACAGCCTCAAGCAAGGCTTGGCTCTTCCTGTTCGTCACTTTACTACCCCATTCCACAGCCCACGCGTTGTAATCTCCGGCTAAGGCTACCGGGAAGCGTTGTTTAGCGTCTGCGACTAAGTTGTTGAGAAAATTCTCAAACTCATCAGTCGTCAGGTTAGGCGGTGCGTAACAGCTGTAGAAATGAACTCTATTGGCTTTTATTCTCACAAAACCAGTTTCCATCCGACTCGCAAGATGCAGAAATGGAAGCTTTCCGCAGGACCAAATTGCGGCCTTCCCACTTGCGTCAGATTCCCAGGGTTGCGAGTCTAGATGTCTATATGGTTCCGAGAGTATCGCCAAGTCAGGCTTCAGCTCGCGCACAGTCTGCATTAGCAGGTCCTGTGCAGCTTCACAATGGTTAAGGTTGAGCTGGAGTACTCTCATTTGCATCGTTTTTGGAGTGCCTGGAGAGCTTGGAGAGCCGGCGTATACGCTGGACATCGGCTGCTACCTGCGATGTGGGCTGTGGTTGCCCCATCTCCCGCTTCTGCACATATGACACACTTTGCGCTGGCTGTGCATTCGGCAACTTTGTGGCCAGTGTTACCGCACTTGATGTAGTCTTTAGCCCGGTCGACGCTGCTTTTGCAGTTCCGTGATAAGTGTCCAAATTTCCAGCACTTGAAACACTTTAGTGGTCTCATCACCTCTCGGATTCTGCAATTACACCAGCCGACTCGGATGATTCCTGTATCCAGAAGTTTCCGGGCATGTGAAACTGACCGCGGTAATACGACTCATGGTACCTGCCATGAGTCGTATTACCGCGGTCAGAGTCCCGCCATATGCTTTACGCAGAGACTTAAGAGAGTATTCCGTGGCTGGATAGTCCGGTCCCAAGACTCTGCAGGGCCGCCGATCTCTCCTCCTTGATCGCGTCCTCTTCCAGGTCCTTGATCGCTAGATCAACTTCCTGGACTTTACTCTGCACCGTTGCTGATTCGCCAAGAACACCTTCGAATTGGTTTCGCAATGCCGGTGCTTTGGCTGAGCTCTCCTTATTCAGAACGATCAGCAGATCTCCCGCGTTCGTTCTGCGTACCTTTTGGACGCATTCACCTGCATCCTTGAGCGCCGGATCCTTCTTTATACGACTCGAGATCTCCGCATAGCTCAAGTCACCCTTTTTGTGGATGACGAGGGCGTTGGGCAGAGTTAGTCGTTCGCGAGGTTTCTGCGGCTTCTTCTGAGGCTGCTTCTGGGATATCTTGTGCGATCTTTTCTTCTTGTTCGCAGTCTGCCACTTCTGCTCTAATCTCTCGCCTCCATTATCCTCGGATTGACCAGCCAATGGCTCCTCCAGCTGCTTCTTCTTCGGCTCCTTTCCCTCGGTCGACGTCGGTGTAATACGCTTCCTCCTCTTCGCCTTGCTTACTTGCGTCGAGGTACCGTCCACGTCCATGCCTTCATCGTTCCTCTCCTTGTTAGGGAGAGTCAATATCGCTTGGCTTATGGTCGGCGTGGTTTGCGTACCTCCAGTTGACGTTGCCGCCTGTGGCTTTGCACTCCACGTTACCAGGTCCTTTATACCTTTCCAAGTACTGGTAAGCATAGGAACCCACCGCTGGATCTCTTTGTGGAAGTTTTTTTTCTGCCGAATAAAAGAGGCTAGGCTGTCCAGCGTCTTTCCGTGCCTCTCCACCAACTTCCTTTTCTTCACTTGGAACATTGTGCGCCATGGAGGCCAAGTGGCCCACCTCCATGGTACTGCGTTTGTTCGATGACGACGCTCGGGAGCCCGCTTGGTCACTCCCTGGAGGCGCCGGTACTGGGGTTCCGTGCCCCTGCACCCTAATCGGTATATCCTTTATTGGACCTCCCATAATCATTTGCTGTCGAGGTTTGTTCCCCGTGTCTCACAGTAGGAGAAAAGCCCAAAAACCTGGCCAAAACCTCAAATGACCTTTGACGGGAATGAAAATTGGCTTACAGGGGTTTTCAAGGTCGCTGATTACGAATCTGAAAGCCAAATTATCGTAAACAAAATGGCCGATCCAATATGGCTGACATGAATGTTAAAAAGTTGCCAGATGTCGACAAAAATTGGTATTTACGGGTTTTCAAGGTCGCTGATTACGAATCCGCAAGCCAAATTATCGTAAAAAAAATGGCCGATCCAATATGGCCGACATGAACGTTAAAAAGTTACCAGATGTTGACAAAAATTGGTATATACGGGTTTTCAAGGTCGCTGATTACCAATCCGATATCTATTGTTTATGACTTGCAACAAAGAGCTTACAGCAAATTGTTATAAACAAAATGGCCGAGTATCCTGCTAAATAGATAAATTAATATATTTAAAAAAATCATCATAATAAAATAAACGTGAACAGTGTATTCTACGCAATTATTATTTTTATTTCCAAAATACATACGGAACGTTTCAAAAATAGAAAATTTTATTCTTAATCAAAATCGTAATCGGAGTCGGAGTCGGAGTCAGAATCATTATCCGAGTTTGTATCTATTACAACTCCCGGCACGGCTTCAATCTCGGCGCAAAATTCGTCTGCTGCAGCAGTCACTTTAGGAGCGATCAACATCGCTACAGCTTCCGGCGACAAACTCTTCAGCTTCTTCTGTGGTAGTCTTCTGACACTTGAAATGTACGGATCAGAAGTAACTAAGAGCCGATGAAAAACATCTTCCATAGTTTTAACCCTGGAACTTTTTCGCGCAAAATCTTCTCGATATCGTTTGATGGCTTTGTTTCGAGCTTCCTGAGCATCTTCGGATAATTGGCCGATTGGTAATAGAGCATGAGTTATTATCACTGGACCATGAATTAATAGTTTGTGCACCGAAGTAGGCATGGGGTACCAAGGGTATAATGCAACGGTCTTTCTTGCCGTTTCAATAGCATACTGTTCAAATCTTTCACAGTTTATCTCGTGGCCACACGATATAACTTGTAGGATTACGTACAAGCGTTTAATAACTTCTTCGTTGACCCCCGTTATCGCAGCGGAAACCGTCGAATTTTCAAAGAATCGCCGAGCTGTGTTGCCATCATTGCTGCTGCCGTATCCAGGCTTTGGGCGATCGATATTTAGACCCAATTGCTTCTTGAATCCTTCTTGAATGGCCCTCTTGCGTTCCTGGGTAATTTTTTTTTCTTCGGCACTTCGAGCTTGCCATGTTTAATGCCGAGTTTGTAAGACACGTGTAAGCAATACTCGAAGCACCGTATCCACGCATGCAGCGTCGACAATCTGAACTTCAAGTTTGTTTCATTGATTTCCCTTTGCAATACAGTGTCGATGGCATTAAAATCTTTGCTGGTTGCTCCACACAAATAGCACCGTTGAGCAGATTTCGTCAATGATACAGCGTTGCAAACTTTACCATCTATCATGGTGAACAACAACTTGTACATTACGGAGATTTCTTTTCCATCTATTACACTTTCGAATGGACGAAGTGACTTTATTTGTTCTTCAACAATTTGGACTTCATTAAGTGTTGACTCTGTGTCTTCGCGTAGAAACAGTAGTCTAAGCGGTCTACAAAATCGTGGAGACGAGGGTCTGGGGTTCTTCCAAACAACTATTTCTTCCTTCGATTGTTGATCATAACACACGAGTTGTAATGGCACGACTGAAGTAAAGAATACATGCGCATCAGATTTGCTGTCATCACTGAACGTCTGCTTATATTCACTTTGCCCAGAACTTCCATCGCAACCCCACTTGCAAATCAAGTCCATTTTACGAACATTATCTGGAGTCAATCTTTGAATGAGTACATTTTGGACGAGTAAAATACGTTCAACTGTATGATCTAATAGTGCCTGTAGTTGGACTTCTGCACTACTCTCTGTAATCCTGATTGCATCACGTGGTGGATAACAACGCTTTTTTGCTTTCATCACTTTTTCGTAAGACGGATATAGCTTACAGTTATTTTCCTTCCCTAATCTTCTCATTCCCTGGTAAGTACTCTTGGAGAATTTATATTCAATCATAGCGGAAAGTGCAGCCTCTTCGGATAAAGTAATTTCATCCGTTGCTGAGTAAGCTTTACGATACTTGGAAGCTCTTAAAGGACTCGTCATTGTTACGTCCTTAATAACTTTTGCGGCGTCGGATTGTCCTGAAGAGCGAAGGCTCATCTGAGTAGCGTATGCTAACTCGACCGAGTTGAACGATGTACGAATATCTTGGGTCTTCCTTCGTTTAGATCTTTCACTGGACATTGTAAACTCAAGGGACGGGCGGCCGCCCGTATTACCCGGGCTTGTTACTACAGTGTCTGTAGGTGCGGCAAAACATACCTGCTTGCTAAGCCATTCACCGTTATTCTTGAAAAATACACAGGATTTTCTGTGAGCTTGTTGCCACCTCGTTCTCATTTGATTGAAGAGTATCGAAAAAGTCTGTTTCGAGTCCTCAGGCACTACAACTGTACGTCCGGTGTCCTTGGAAATTTTTTCTACCATAAATTCGATCAAGGAAGCGAATTTATCGGATAAATGCTCGCTGATTATCAGAAATACTTCTTTCCTTGTCAGCACCAATTCTTTGTAACCGGATCCTGTAATAAAGACATAAAATTGTAGAAAATTGGTGTTAAAGGAAAAGATAAAATTTTCAATTAATACAAAAACTTGAACAATGTACATTATTTTACCAAATAAATAACCGCAATAATTGAAATAATTTTAAGAAAATTAGACAGAAAATATTGACATGGATTTGGTTAAAAGAAAGCTTTGCTTACTATATAATATATATATATTCAAATATTTTATTTGAATGTTATAACATTTCATTCATATTTAAGACATTTTTATGTGGTTGATTTTAATATGTATATATATATATGCATACGTATATATCATAATTAAATCACAGAAAATTTATATATATATATATATATACACATACATATATATTAAAATAATTTATTTCAAGCGTATAACAGCCGTCTTGTCCGTTATGATGCTACTTCACCCATTCTCAGGTAGAGGCGCAGAGGCTGCTCAATAGTGCCGCGTGCACGCTCGGCTACCGCACGATGCGAAAAAAATCATAACGGACAAGACGCACGTTTTCCGCAGGTAACTCTTGTAAATTTCGAAAGCTTATACATTAAACTAAAGGCCGAGACTAGGAGCTTTGCAAAATGTGACAAAATATATAACTTTTCGGACCGTTGAAAATATAAGTTTTCAAAATTATTCAATTTTATTTATGCCGAAGGCTATACTACATTTCAATCATTTATACATAAACTTTAGATTCAACCGATGTAAAAACATGTTCTACATACCTCCAGAAGTCGTATCCATGTTGCAGAATTGAAATTAAACCCGTCACTTTAAAGTTATGGGTTTTTGAAGTCAGCGTTATTTTCGTCTGTTCAGCGCGTGACACGTACACTCTTCACGAACACTAACTGCCAACTGACGCTGCGGCGCAGGTATACACTTAAAGGGCTTTCCCTTCCACAATAGAATGCAGTTACTAGTCCTCTACCTGAATGACTACTCAACTGACCCTATTTCGAAAATTTATTTTTTGGGGTTTTGGCCAGGTTTTTGGGCTTTTCTCCTACTGTGTGTCTGTTTGGTCCACGGGAGGTATTTTAATTGCCTCCTGCCCTGTATATCTATATAGACATCTCCATATCCATATCTATATCCAGATAGATATCTTCATATGTATATCTATATCTATATAGATATTTCTACATCCATGGCTATATTTATATACGGGGGCCTCCCCCTATCCGCCACCTGGGGACGCGCCACGTAGGGGTTTCAGACTCCCCATGTGGGCGCGCGCGCGTGTGTGCGTGTGTGTGTCCTAGTGTGAGTGTACGTGCGCGCACGCGTGTGTGTGTGTGTGCACGTGCACACATGCTTTCGGATTTTTCCCTCCGCACACATTTTCAGGCGCACGCAATTACAACGCATTCCGCTATCCCTGCCCCGCTGCCTTTCCGCTGTAGCGCGCACCTGATTGGCTATTTATTGTAATTCATAATTAATTATCTATGCGTCTGATAAAAAAATGACTGAGGACTTTTCGTCTCAGACTTTTTTTTCCTACCAGATTCTAGAAGGGCGTACGTTACTTCTGGGACACCCTGTATATATAACAATATCCTATCCATTTCTTTATAAAAATTAACCTATTAATAGTCTAGAATATTTAATATAGCTCAATATTCTAGACTGTTAATAAGTTAATTTTTATAACAAAGAAACTGATAAAATATTGTTATGTCGGTTTTGAAGTGGGCTAGGTCATTGTAAATAAAACATCAATTAATTAATTATAAGTGAAATATAATTTAATATTATAAAAACGGTACAGTCGTCATTGGATTTCTCTCCCGATACGGTCTCGTCTTTTGGTGGTTGACATGCCCAAACAATTCCTTGCATCACCTCAAATGCAGACGTACCCGTTTAGAATAAAAAGACAGTACATTAAATACATATATGTACTCACATAGGCGAAAAGAATAATAGGATAAAAGGCACTCACGTATATATATTTCAATACCTTAATTTTTTCAACTACTTGTTATTACACACAATTTTTTGCCGGTGAAATGAAATATCACACGCTACATTCGCACTATGATGAAAGTGATCCGTTGGATGTAATCTTTAGGACAACATTTGGATGACTCTTTACTATTTCCCGCCAATACTAAATATCTTAAAAGACAGCATATTACCGATATCTGAAAGATGTCATGAAAAAGACGTCTTATGTAATTCGTCTTTATGATATCCTTTGGACAACGTTGAACTAGATACAATAGATAATAGTAAATAGATAACTTTTTGATATCTTGAAAAAGTCATCAATTGGATAATATTTTGGGATACCTTTTAGATATCCGTTTTCATCGCCGAAAGATATCATAAAAAATATAACTTCATGGTAGCATTATACGGGATGTCATTTGAAAGATGTCGAATAGTTATCCTACGATCATGCCTTAAAGGTAACCTGACAACAGTAACTAATCAAGGTCAATTGGACATTTATACTGCCTGGGTATGTGGACAAAAAATAGCGGATCTGAGCGGCAATTTCAAATGTTCTGATGTAATTCTAGTAGCTTTTAGTCGTTTTATACTCAGGAAACTTCGTATGAGTAAAGATACACGGAATATTTTGAAATGAAATTTCTTTTACCGCGTTAAGAGTAAAATTTCAAGGCCGGCAACGTTTTGACACTTTCCGTGTTGGAAAAGAGACGAAAGATATCATTTAGGGAGAGAGGGAATGAGAGAGTTATAGTCGTATACCTTATGCATAGCGTTCTCTATTCTCCATCTTCGCTTTGTTCGGTTCTTCTTACGCTTCGCCTCTCTTCTGAACGCGCGAGTCGGCAGCATGCGCGGTTTCTTTTTTAAAGGGAACGGACTGTGAGCACGGTCTTACATACAGGCCTGATAACGGCGGTAGTGGGGGTAGCCACCCATAGCGGCACTGTTTTTTATTCTGATTTCTGCCGCTTGGTGCGTGACGGCAAGGGAAAGTAGTGTCCTTTTCCCTCTTGACCGCAGCGCATGCGCCGTTTGCCCTAACTTAATGTACCGTACCGTCGTGTAAACTGCATAATATACGAAACCAATAAAAAGCGATAATACGACCATTTGCATCCTTTTTTCTCCAATGTCTCACAATACATCGTTCTTCGAAATGTTTTTCACCCACGTACTGAGACTCTTTCAGTCCCGGAGTAGCATGGAGCCATTTTTTGTATTGTTCGGTGTTTCTGGGCACTCGAAATACGGAGCATTTTTGCTTAAAACTTTTGTACCCCGTTTTACAGTTGCGAACCGTGCAACCCTTAACCATTTCGCATTTTTTTCGAAAACACTACCAAAAAAAAAAATTCACGTTAATGGGAACAAACACGATAAAAAATGTATCACGGTAAAGCGCATACAATCTCGTGGTATATGGTCGCAAATAAAGGTTATTTCGACAATCGCGCCACAAAAACAGACGTAAACACCTTGGCCCTATTCGCCGGTAAGAGGTAAGGGGGAAAGCACTTCCCCTTGCTAGTGGCGACGCACAGTAGGAGAAAAGCCCAAAAACCTGGCCAAAACCCCAAAAAATAAATTTTCGAAATAGGGTCAGTTGAGTAGTCATTCAGGTAGAGGACTAGTAACTGCATTCTATTGTGGAAGGGAAAGCCCTTTAAGTGTATACCTGCGCCGCAGCGTCAGTTGGCAGTTAGTGTTCGTGAAGAGTGTACGTGTCACGCGCTGAACAGACGAAAATAACGCTGACTTCAAAAACCCATAACTTTAAAGTGACGGGTTTAATTTCAATTCTGCAACATGGATACGACTTCTGGAGGTATGTAGAACATGTTTTTACATCGGTTGAATCTAAAGTTTATGTATAAATGATTGAAATGTAGTATAGCCTTCGGCATAAATAAAATTGAATAATTTTGAAAACTTATATTTTCAACGGTCCGAAAAGTTATATATTTTGTCACATTTTGCAAAGCTCCTAGTCTCGGCCTTTAGTTTAATGTATAAGCTTTCGAAATTTACAAGAGTTACCTGCGGAAAACGTGCGTCTTGTCCGTTATGATTTTTTTCGCATCGTGCGGTAGCCGAGCGTGCACGCGGCACTATTGAGCAGCCTCTGCGCCTCTACCTGAGAATGGGTGAAGTAGCATCATAACGGACAAGACGGCTGTTATACGCTTGAAATAAATTATTTTAATATATATGTATGTGTATATATATATATATATATATAAATTTTCTGTGATTTAATTATGATATATACGTATGCATATATATATATACATATTAAAATCAACCACATAAAAATTTCTTAAATATGAATGAAATGTTATAACATTCAAATAAAATATTTGAATATATATATATTATATAGTAAGCAAAGCTTTCTTTTAACCAAATCCATGTCAATATTTTCTGTCTAATTTTCTTAAAATTATTTCAATTATTGCGGTTATTTATTTGGTAAAATAATGTACATTGTTCAAGTTTTTGTATTAATTGAAAATTTTATCTTTTCCTTTAACACCAATTTTCTACAATTTTATGTCTTTATTACAGGATCCGGTTACAAAGAATTGGTGCTGGCAAGGAAAGAAGTATTTCTGATAATCAGCGAGCATTTATCCGATAAATTCGCTTCCTTGATCGAATTTATGGTAGAAAAAATTTCCAAGGACACCGGACGTACAGTTGTAGTGCCTGAGGACTCGAAACAGACTTTTTCGATACTCTTCAATCAAATGAGAACGAGGTGGCAACAAGCTCACAGAAAATCCTGTGTATTTTTCAAGAATAACGGTGAATGGCTTAGCAAGCAGGTATGTTTTGCCGCACCTACAGACACTGTAGTAACAAGCCCGGGTAATACGGGCGGCCGCCCGTCCCTTGAGTTTACAATGTCCAGTGAAAGATCTAAACGAAGGAAGACCCAAGATATTCGTACATCGTTCAACTCGGTCGAGTTAGCATACGCTACTCAGATGAGCCTTCGCTCTTCAGGACAATCCGACGCCGCAAAAGTTATTAAGGACGTAACAATGACGAGTCCTTTAAGAGCTTCCAAGTATCGTAAAGCTTACTCAGCAACGGATGAAATTACTTTATCCGAAGAGGCTGCACTTTCCGCTATGATTGAATATAAATTCTCCAAGAGTACTTACCAGGGAATGAGAAGATTAGGGAAGGAAAATAACTGTAAGCTATATCCGTCTTACGAAAAAGTGATGAAAGCAAAAAAGCGTTGTTATCCACCACGTGATGCAATCAGGATTACAGAGAGTAGTGCAGAAGTCCAACTACAGGCACTATTAGATCATACAGTTGAACGTATTTTACTCGTCCAAAATGTACTCATTCAAAGATTGACTCCAGATAATGTTCGTAAAATGGACTTGATTTGCAAGTGGGGTTGCGATGGAAGTTCTGGGCAAAGTGAATATAAGCAGACGTTCAGTGATGACAGCAAATCTGATGCGCATGTATTCTTTACTTCAGTCGTGCCATTACAACTCGTGTGTTATGATCAACAATCGAAGGAAGAAATAGTTGTTTGGAAGAACCCCAGACCCTCGTCTCCACGATTTTGTAGACCGCTTAGACTACTGTTTCTACGCGAAGACACAGAGTCAACACTTAATGAAGTCCAAATTGTTGAAGAACAAATAAAGTCACTTCGTCCATTCGAAAGTGTAATAGATGGAAAAGAAATCTCCGTAATGTACAAGTTGTTGTTCACCATGATAGATGGTAAAGTTTGCAACGCTGTATCATTGACGAAATCTGCTCAACGGTGCTATTTGTGTGGAGCAACCAGCAAAGATTTTAATGCCATCGACACTGTATTGCAAAGGGAAATCAATGAAACAAATTTGAAGTTCAGATTGTCGACGCTGCATGCGTGGATACGGTGCTTCGAGTATTGCTTACACGTGTCTTACAAACTCGGCATTAAAAAATGGCAAGCTCGAAGTGCCGAAGAAAAAAAAATTACCCAGGAACGCAAGAGGGCCATTCAAGAAGGATTCAAGAAGCAATTGGGTCTAAATATCGATCGCCCAAAGCCTGGATACGGCAGCAGCAATGATGGCAACACAGCTCGGCGATTCTTTGAAAATTCGACGGTTTCCGCTGCGATAACGGGGGTCAACGAAGAAGTTATTAAACGCTTGTACGTAATCCTACAAGTTATATCGTGTGGCCACGAGATAAACTGTGAAAGATTTGAACAGTATGCTATTGAAACGGCAAGAAAGACCGTTGCATTATACCCTTGGTACCCCATGCCTACTTCGGTGCACAAACTATTAATTCATGGTCCAGTGATAATAACTCATGCTCTATTACCAATCGGCCAATTATCCGAAGATGCTCAGGAAGCTCGAAACAAAGCCATCAAACGATATCGAGAAGATTTTGCGCGAAAAAGTTCCAGGGTTAAAACTATGGAAGATGTTTTTCATCGGCTCTTAGTTACTTCTGATCCGTACATTTCAAGTGTCAGAAGACTACCACAGAAGAAGCTGAAGAGTTTGTCGCCGGAAGCTGTAGCGATGTTGATCGCTCCTAAAGTGACTGCTGCAGCAGACGAATTTTGCGCCGAGATTGAAGCCGTGCCGGGAGTTGTAATAGATACAAACTCGGATAATGATTCTGACTCCGACTCCGACTCCGATTACGATTTTGATTAAGAATAAAATTTTCTATTTTTGAAACGTTCCGTATGTATTTTGGAAATAAAAATAATAATTGCGTAGAATACACTGTTCACGTTTATTTTATTATGATGATTTTTTTAAATATATTAATTTATCTATTTAGCAGGATACTCGGCCATTTTGTTTATAACAATTTGCTGTAAGCTCTTTGTTGCAAGTTATAAACAATAGATATCGGATTGGTAATCAGCGACCTTGAAAACCCGTATATACCAATTTTTGTCAACATCTGGTAACTTTTTAACGTTCATGTCGGCCATATTGGATCGGCCATTTTTTTACGATAATTTGGCTTGCGGATTCGTAATCAGCGACCTTGAAAACCCGTAAATACCAATTTTTGTCGACATCTGGCAACTTTTTAACATTCATGTCAGCCATATTGGATCGGCCATTTTGTTTACGATAATTTGGCTTTCAGATTCGTAATCAGCGACCTTGAAAACCCCTGTAAGCCAATTTTCATTCCCGTCAAAGGTCATTTGAGGTTTTGGCCAGGTTTTTGGGCTTTTCTCCTACTGTGCGACGCGCAACGGCGCCTAGTGAATGGGAAGTGGAGATGATGAGCGTGCCACCCCCACCACGAAAATTTAGCTTCCTTGCAAGACCTGTATATAAGACCGCGACTGTGAGCGTCCTGCGTCCCGTATACAAAGTGTATACTAAATTTTGGTGGTTATATTTTATGTGCTGTGTAATTATTCTACTAATTTTCTAATACACTGTTACGTAAGTATCATCGCAATATAAAAAAAAAATATTTAAGACTTTGCACAAGGAGACTATAGGGAAGAGTCAAATCTCCGTATTGTAGCGTGTCCGTAAAATGTCCCGAAACAAGGTTCTGCATAAGCGGCGCTGTGGTAGGTAGCAACCGTGTGCTATATATACAAGTATGTTTCGCGCATGCGTTGTTTTAGATGTCTGTGTTGTTGTCGGCTGTTACATTAGCTGACAATTCCAATTTTCTTAACCTTAGTTCATTTTATAAATAAATCTCGTGTAGCTGTAGTAGTGCCTTAAGATGTTTCTACATTTAAGTCGTAGTGCATTCACCCAGCTAATTAAGAGAAAAAACACCTAGAAAATGCCATCATGATGTATATTCGAGCGGCTGGGACATGCACTCTTAATCTGCAACCTCACATACCACTGCGTCAAGTGTATTGCTTGACAAGAATCCGGAAAATGCACTTTAATTAAGGCGATGTGCCACACGCCTTCGACCGCTTTAAAATTTTGAAATGCGATTTCTCTCAAACGGAACAACCGATTGGAATGAAATTTGTTGTGTGTATGCAGGACACTTGCTCCGAGGGGATGGTTCCCTCCATTATCCAAAATAAAAAAAAATATACAGTTTGTGGTTACCGTGCGAAAAATGGTGATTTATTAACCATTGCATCGCATTTTCGGTAATTTTCTGAGAACCATCCTCTGGACCGTGAAAAAGCACACATTTTAAGCTTTGTT
This sequence comes from Ophion slaviceki, assembly GCA_944452715.1. NCBI lineage: Eukaryota > Metazoa > Arthropoda > Insecta > Hymenoptera > Ichneumonidae > Ophion > Ophion slaviceki. Next base: position 5,701,239 of record OX101791.1, read on the forward strand.
CACCTGTTTTCACGAAAAAATGGCGGAGAAAAAGCATTTTGCAATTTTTACATGATACATTCATGTGCCAAAATGTGCCAACAAAGCTCAAAATAATAGGTACCGGAGTGAGAATTCAGTTCATCCGTTTTGTCACTGGCGGCGTGCAGCTCGCTATGTTCTGTTTTTACCGACCGCGCTCGCCTCCTTCTGGAACAATTTATTTTTTGACAGGTCGAAAGCCTGAGCTATAACCTCGCACATTCGTTCGAAATATATTTTATACGATGTGTATGTGCGATGGAGTGGAGTTTGTTTTAGTCGCGTTTGTTTGATGAGATTTGTGCCGGAAAATGATATAACTGCGGAACTCGTAGTTATATCATTTTCGTTTTACGACTTTTCGGAGAAATCATGCCTAAAATCGTGTTCTCGTGGTAGTCAAGTGGTCAAGGGGGGGGGGGGGGGTCGTAGGGGAAGTCCAGTAACTCCGTCGCAGGACGTGACACAACAGAAATACTTCTAGTTTTTAAATTTCTTTTTTTTTACTATTATCGAAAGTCTTCCTTTTGTAGTTTTTGGGTATACATTTGTAATAAGGATTCTCAAGAATGTTCAGTCACCTATTTCGTAGTTTAAATGTGCCACAGAAAATAAAAAAGAAAACAGATGCATGGCATTACACCAAAAAAATACGAAAGAAAAAAATCATTGCATTCCAACGATGCAAACTTCAGTACCATCTAAATTATTGATAAGGTTCGTCTCTACGCCGTTATCAATCTGATCAACATTCAATCCATCGTCTATAAATGTGGACATTCATTTATCTACATCGACATCGCAAATCCGATGAGTTATTCTTTCTTTCGATGAAAATAAATCTATATAATAAGTGTCATTATCACCCGCATACATTTTTTTTGTTTTCTCGAATCCATGACTTGAGAAATGGTCAACAATTCCAAACAGCCGATAAACCGTAAAGAGGTGGAAAAAATAAGCTTACGGCTAAAATAACCGTAAAGAGGTGGGATCAGTATTACCGTGTCGTATTACCAAAAGTAGATTTTCTGGAGCATCTTGGTTCACTCTCGGAGTTGAAAAATATTTATAGCCCTTATTTAGAAATTCATTTGCAAGACGTATGCAATACAATGACGGACTTTTGACATCTGTTTGACACGGCTTCTATTTTCTTCCAAACGACGTTTTTTTGTATATGTACACAAAGTCATCCACTATTTTTAGTTTAGATATTTTATCTTTTACTGTAATAGCTGGTGATTCTACAACTCAAGATATCAAACCAAGATTGAACTGTTCGTAAGAACCAAGCCGTTGTTGCAGCTTTTTGCATTATGTATCCTAACCTAAGACATGTTTCGATAGCAGCAGCAGTACGATTACTGAAAATGTATGCTGCAAATTTTACGTTCAACTTCTCCAAATTATTCGGTTTCAAGACATTGTCAGTAATATTGGGAGTCAATTTCAATTGAAAACGATTTTGAATTGTGGCTACCTTTTTAATGTACTTGTACGCAACTTTTTTGTGATGTAGGTTATTTGCAGAGAAAGCGAATTCCGGCAAAATAAACTTGTGTTTCATTAGCGAGGATCCCAAACTTTTCAAAAGATTCAGAGGATCAGCAACGAAAAAGGTTCTCCAATTCTAACCAGGTGGTAAGTGTATGTCTTTGGGGATGTCTTTGTTCTATCTGGCAGCTACACCAAGTTGTTTCCAAACTCCCAAATTTTCTAATCCCAAATCAGTGACAATGCCCGAAATTATGTAACCATATGGACGCCATATTACGGCGACATACAGGCCACCGTACTTCGGCCCGTTTAGGGTGCCCCCTCGCGTCCGTACTAAGGTGCCACCGATCCGGCCCACCCAAGGCACAGATCAGGCCCACCGTAATATGGCGTCCATGGACGCCATATTACGGCGCCGTATTTGGCTCTGGTCAGGGTGCCTACTCGCGCCTGGACTAAGTTTTCACAGGTTCGGGGGACATCCGGCACTGATCAGACGTGCTGTACTACGGTATTACGGACCACAGCTTGATATCGGCCTGATCAGTCTTCCGGCTGCCGGATCAAAATTTCTAGTCGGGTAGACATAGTTGGCGAATCAAGATTTTGAGGTTAGGTTTCATTGCCGTCTGCGATATAAACCGCATGAATTCGAATAATCTACACTCTGCGAGCAGGTAATAAACATGGACTAATTGTGTATATACAAACGAACTGAAGCGATATTATTTAATAATACATCATTCAAACTATTCTTAATGGCAGAACTTAAAATGACTGATTAATATATATATATATATGTATGTATGTATGTATTGTGACGTAAATCTTTTCCGACGCCGATGCACCCGCAAGCTCCGGTGGGCGCCAGCTAACTTTTTTCACCGGGTTACCGACCGGTATGACCTGGGGGATGGGTGGAACTACCGCCATCCCCACCAAACGGCACAAACACGAAAACGCAAAAATAAAATAAACAAAAACGCGGGTTAAAAGTGGAACTCGTCAGCTTTTGGGGGTCGCGGAGCTGACAAACCGCAACTGGGTGCATCAGCTCGAGCGAACGGGCACGGCAGTGCACGGCCGCTCAGGCTGTAGATATGGTAGAGAGGGTCGGGAGTCGATTTCGACAGATGGGGAAATCGTTACGGGAACGCAAACGTATCGTTTGTTATTTTTCACAGGATTCTCAATACGAGAACTCACCAGAAATGCACTGATAATCCCCATGCTTGGTGGAGGAATCTCATGCGGGAATTCCTCAGTCACGGTAACGCGTAATTCACAAAAACGCACTTGACGAGAACCCAAACCGAACGCACGTGATAATGCGCGCTCACCTAGCGCGATCGGGAGCGAAACCGAGCGTGTCGACAGAAAAACTGTCAACACGGGAGCGCGAGATCAAAGCCGAGTTGCCGGGACGGCAGCTCGAGGCAGACTGTTGCTTCGAGATCTCTTCGTCAAAATCGCGATCGAAACGTCAAATCCCTTGACCGGTAACTTCTGCTCTCTAACGGGAATCGCCTCTATATGCTATCGGTAACGTATGGGAAATATTCTCGCGGTAGCGTATGGAGATCGCCCGAGATTGCATCCCCTGGTGCACAGCGAAAACAGAGCCTCAACACCAAAATCGGCACGTAGGGGTTCCACGTCCCTTCGCCCGTACCCTTAACCTCCGCCCGTTCTCCAGCGTACATGCACCTTATCGATGGGGCGCCGGTATTGCACCCGGACCTCCGCCAATTCTCGGCGACCTCCGTCGGGCGCTCTTCTCCGTCGGGAAGCTCGATACGTCGAGCCATACTCCCCTCGACGGATGAAAACGCCCGAAACCCCAACAAACCCAACGAAATCGTAATCTCGCTATCGGTAGTGAGTAATCGGAACTGTAGCCGAGGCGAATCGGAGAGACTAAATCATACGGGAACTGAATTGATCGGTAGCTGTTTAGGGAGTTCTTTGTGACCGTGAGTTTAAAAAAAATCACGTCACAATATATATATATATATTGTGACGTGATTTTTTTAAAACTTATATATATATATATATATATATATATATATATATATATATATATATATATATATATATATATATATATATATATATATATAAGAATAAAAGTGAATTTATTGTTTTTGTCGGAATTACATGCGTGTGAGTTGTTTTCACAGCCCAAGGGCCTTTGCACACGGCATATTTTCTACGCGCAGACGACGCGATACAAACGCAATACATACACACATGATCCACACGCTTTTTGGACTGGAAAACTCATATCGATCAAGTGTGTATCGCGTTTGTATGGCGTGGTCTGCGCGTAGAAAATACACCGGGTGCAAAGGCCCTAAATGGGCAAAAAAATTCAGTGGTAAAAATATAATTATTGTTGCATTGCAAAGATGCAACCTTGAACATCATACATAAAATTATTGCCATTCTGCAGAATAGAATTGAATTGGACAAATTTACACAAGTGTTAGGTTGGCCACATAGGTAGCGCGCTCAGCTCTAGAATAAGAAGGCATGGGTTCAATACCGAGGGTAGGTAAAAACTTTAACCAGGCAGAATACATTTTAATTCAATTATCATATAGGCAGGAACACAAAGAAGGTATATGGAAACAAAAATACTAACAGAATTTTTTTCCATGATTTTTGGTTTGTTTTTATTTGTCAATTTCAGGCATAGACACGGCAGGCGGATCAAAGCCTGCAAAGGTATACTGATCAGGTCCATAACCGGCATCCGCATCAGGGCCAGATGCACAAAGCGTTTCACGCCTGTCAAAGCCCTGATACGGCGGTCTGTAAAGTGCCGTGGTACGGAATACGGCATGCTGGATACGGCCCTAGTCTGCCCCGTAGCAAAATTTCTAGTCGGGATCATTCAAACTGATATTATCAATATTTCACAGTCAAGAGAAACACCAATAATATTTTTCATTACATATCAATTCAAGAGTATCTGCATATAATGCAGCGTGTCCCAGAACTGAATGCGTTCCCTGAAAGGGGGGGTTGGGGGTGAAATTCTGAGTCGATTGATATAAGCATGTGTGTATCTCAGATAAACCCCTGAATTATTATTAATTTTTAAAGGTGGGTAAATAAGGTGCGCCCGATGAGCCGGCGTACGTCGATGAGAGATACGCGTCCGTGGTGGTGCCTATGTAGGTGCGGTGCTCCCGCCTGGTATATGATTCGATATTTTTTTTAACAATCACAAATATAAAGCATCTACTTGCAAATTTTATTTCTGTAGCAACGTTTAATTATTGTGGAGACCATTTTCTTCTTCCGGGTGGCGTTTGTTGGTTGTCAATTAAGGCATCTGGCCACTATGGCCGATCGAAAAATGGGTGTATTAAAAAAAAAATTAACTCGAAAGCATGGGCCGAAATATTTTTATTTTTTTACACAACGTCGGAAAGGGCTTTAAGAATAACGTTAATTAATTTCCGTTCAAAATATTAAAAAATGGCGCCGTTATGCACATTGCGGCGGAGACCCTCCGCACGATACGCGCGGTCGTTGCCCCAGCTGTTAACCGGGCATGGCACATCTGAAAAAAAATCAGCTCATTCGTGAGTAGTGTCGTTACAATGCAGCGTAGCGGTTTTTTTTTGACATTTGAAAAAATTATGGTGAGCCGAAGAAAGAAATTTGTATTTTTCACCGAAATTATGGCTGACCATAATTTTTTTAATGGACGAAAAAAACCGCTACGCTACATTGTAGCGACACTACTCACGAATGAGCTGATTTTTTTTTTTGATGTGACATGACCGGGTAACAACTGGGACAACGACCGCGCATATCATGCGGAGGGCCTCCGCGGCAATGTGCATAACGGCGCCATTTTTTAATATTTTGAACGGAAATTAATTAACGTTATTCTTAAAGCCCTTTCCGAAGTTGTGTAAAAAAATAAAAATATTCCGGCCCATACTTTCGAGTTTTTTAAAAAAATATACCGATTTTTCGATCGGCCAAGGTGGCCAGACGCCTTAAAGCAAGGAAAGAATCTTTCAGAAAAGGCATTTTCTCTAGCCTTTCCGAAAATACACGATACTTCTGTTCCATTGCTATTAGTCTTTTTTGGTATATGTCTTGCATTCATTTAGCCTTTTCAAGTTTCGATTCGAGCTGTTGAATAATTTTATTTTTGTCGGATTTTTTTCCATTAGAGAGCATGTCTTCTACGACTTTCTAGCTTGGATTATGATTGGATTAATGATTGGAAGTCCTCCAATCATTGGTTAATGGTTGGAAAATTTTGATTAATGCTGCCGGGAAAGAATCTCTTTTCGTCTACAACAGACCCGGAAGATACTGGTATCGAGCGACATGCGACGTGATCACCTCCGCCTCCGGGTCGGCAGGTATACCGGGCCTTTCCCAGGTATTGCGGGTCTTTCCCAGGTATTCTTTTGTCTCCCTTCACAAAAACCGGCTATTGTTATATAGTTTCGAAAAAAGCCATAGGTGGTGATAATTGAAAAATTTTCAAGGCAGGTCAGTTTGCGAATAGAAGCGACGCTACTCGTGTCTAAACGCTCCGAATCGTTTCGTTTATAAATATCGAACGCTCAGAATTATTCTTTGCACATCGAAATGGATAATCCGAAAGTGTACGCGGGGAAAAAGGGAACAAAATGGAGCTATGTGACGAGAAGTCGAACGAAAATTTCGAATCGAAAACCTCCGAACCGTTATAGCTCCGAAAATAGTTCTGCAGAGTATGTGAGCACGTCGGCGAAAAAGTTAAAATCGTCGGACGATTTAGAGGTCGGTGTTACTAACGATTTCGGCTATCGTATAGTACACCTCGTCAATGCATTGAACATTATATCGACGTTAGTGAAGTGCAAGGTGTGTGATCGCGATATAAAATTTACTGAAAAAAGTTTGCGCGGACTCGGATTCAAAATCGAGGTCGATTGCGGCCATTGTGAAAAAGTGCAAATCAATTCGTGTCCTATGATTGACAATGCATACGAAATAAATCGTCGGATCGTATTCAGTATGCGTCTTCTTGGCGTCGGTTTGAATGGCCTGATGAAGTTTTGTGCATTTATGGACCTACCGCGCCCCATATTTCAGTCTTTCTACGATCGAATCTTAAATTCGATTTCGATTGCCACTAAAGCTGTGAGCACAGTGAGCAAACAAAAGGCTGCACTTGAGGAGGAGACAATTTCGTTGGAAAATGGGGTGGAGGACGGAATTATCGTTTCAGACGACGGATCGTGGCGTAAGCGCGGTTTCAGCTCGCTTTTCGGCATAACATCGCTAATCTGCTGGTACACTAAAAAATTGATCGACGTTATGGTGAAATCGAAATATTGCAAAGCTTGCGAGCATTGGGAAAAAAAAGAAAGCACCGCGGAGTACTGGGAATGGAAAAGTACCCATGACGATGAATGCCAGGCGAACCATAGCGGCTCCTCCGGAAAAATGGAAGTCGACTCAGCTGTCGAAATGTTTCAACGGTCTGAAGAGCTCTATGGCATAAAATATAAATATTATATTGGTGACGGCGATTCTAAAACGTTTCTGGGCATATCGAATAGCGATCCATACGACGGTTTCGAGATAAAAAAAAAGAGTGCACCGACCATGTCCAAAAACGTATGGGGACGCGCCTCCGCGAAATCGTGAAAAAACAAAAAGGATTGTCTGGCACAGGAAAGCTCACCGGAACATTGATTGACGAGTTGAGCACATATTACGGGTTGGCTATTCGGAGGAACAGCGATGATGTTGAAAAAATGAGGAAGGCAATTTGGGCAACTATCAAACATAAAATATCCACAGATAGTGAGCCACAACATGACGATTGCCCAGAGGGAGCCGAGTCGTGGTGTTCGTGGCAGCGAGCGGTCGCAAGCGGTAATATTTCTGAATATCGCCATAAGCCGCATCTTCCTGAGAAAGTATTGGAGACAATTACGCCAGTCTTCGAAAATTTGAGCAGAGACGATTTGCTGCAGCGTTGTTTGGGCGGCTTCACGCAAAACAACAACGAAAGCTACAACAAATCAGTTTGGGCAATAGCCCCCAAGTGTCAGTCCGGGAGCAAAAAAATCGTCGATATTGCAGCTGATATCACGGTATTATTATTCAATGATGGCCTGAGAAGCCTCATGAAAGTTTTGGAGACGTTGGGGATAACTATCGGCCCAAATTGTTTCAATTTTTGCGTTGAAACCGACGCAGCGCGGATCGAGCTGGCGGAGCGCTCGCTCACAGACGCTGCAAAAGAGGCAAGAGGAGCCTCTACAAGTTCGAGAAAAGATGCTAGGGACAATGATTTGCTTCTTGAAGGCCAGCTATATGGTGCCGGCATCGCTGATTAAAGGTAAACATTTTTTTTTCCAATTTATTGCATAAATTAACAAACCTAAAACTTTGAACGCGTTTTTCTCAAAACCACTTTTTTGAGTGCGGCACGCAGCAGAACTCGAGCAATTTTTATCCGATCGACATCAAATTTGGACTGCATCAATAAAACTAGATTATCTAAAGAAGTACATAGGATTTTTTCGATATCTCAATAATAAAAAATAGTTATAGCCTATTTTCGACGAGAAATTTTGCTCGAAAATCGTCCTTTAATTTCAAAAGCGTGCCTATTTTTTAAAAATCAATATTTTTTCAAATCCCTGTGTACTTCTCTTCAAAATATCATATTATTAACGAAAACACTCGGTATTTTTTTTTCAGATCGACTTTGAAGAGAGTTCTGCTGCGTGTCGCGAACCACTGCAGAGGCAACAGTACCTGACGCGGGAGCTTCCCCAGCGTCACCATGGGGCGTGAAAAATTTTCAATTTTTTTTTATGTATCTTCAATAAACAACGAACAAAACAAAAAAAAATTCGATTATCTCTTTTTTCCCACAAAAAAATTCTTGAAAAATGGCAAAAAACAGGGGGTCACAGTGGTGTTCTGCCTTAAATTTGTGGCTGATCTTTTCGTAGTTTTTCAAATCATCCGGTGTGAGAGTTTCGACATTAGGCACTTTTTTAAACAACAGCTCCGTTAATCCAACAGTTTTCGCATAACTCGCATCTCCCACACGAATGTGTTGAGAGTCGAATATTATCGGAGAATTGCCAATCATTAATTTGTTGTTAGCGAGATTTCGTACACCGTATAATACATCCAAGCTTGCCTTTCTATTTGTTTGTAATAACAAGAGATATTCGCTGATCAGCTTATCGACATTTTGCGAGTCATCATCATCCTCATATATTAATTTGAAAGAATCTTGTGTTTCACTCTTCAAGGAATCATGTGCCTCATTTTGATGTTTAACACTATTTAACGCATCTTCTCTTTCTTCTTCAACATTATCATCCACTTTTTCATCCTTAATTTCCTCCTTCACCGCCGCCACCTCACCGTTTTTATACGACACCAATTTCTCCAATGGCCCTACTATAGGCTTTAAGACATCCTGCATTCTCTGCTGATCGTTATCTTTACCAATTTTCATCATTCGATGCTTTCGTCTGATTGCATCGCTCGCCTTGGCAATTTCACGCAATACATCCTTTTCACGCAACAATTGTTCGCTCTTCATGTTGTCACTACCACGGCATGCGCAATACTGTCTCTTCAACTACCAGCGACGAGTCATTTATCAATGGTGAGGAAAATAATCAAAACCTTGTCTATATCGACCTCCGTTAATATCGCTATCCTTGTCAATCGTGATAAATGCATACTTGTCAGAATTCCAGCATTTCACGCACATGTTTTTAAAGCACGTATAAGTCATATCCGTATTAACATGATCGTTGCAGACGTGTTTAAGATTCATATCGTCCTGCTTGAAAAGCGCCACGAAATTTGCATTATCTCTCACGAGATGTTTGGGGATACGAGTGTACGTCTGACAAAGATAAAAACTGTCAACAATCTCGTGTCGTCCCATGGAAAAGAAGGCCCGAACATTATCCTGCTTTTCGCATGCTATGTCATCAAAGATGAATATAGAGTTGGATCGTGCATCACTTGGTGCTATCACTTGTTCATGCGCCTCGAATGGATGATATTCAACTCCACTCACAGGTTCGAGTAATTGTTCCAGCAACTTATACTTTGGCTGCTTCAACGATTTGGAATACAAGTAAATGTTCTCAAATCTCAAACCATTCGGATGGATGATGAGAGTGAGCAAAGCGTTGGTTTTCCCACAATTTGATGGACCGCAAAACAGTGCACGTATGCTATCCGGCAATAAATTTCCATGGCGTTTTTGTTTCTTTTTCCCTCCACGGTCTTCGACAAACTCGTCGAAATTTATCACGGGAAATCCGCCTCCGATAGTTTGCTTCCTGGACGTCATCTCACACCCGACTAATGGCGAAATCATATAAATCGGCTTCTTATAGGGATTATCCGTCAGTCGCGTATTGTCTTTAGACGTGATTGTGCATGGGAAGGGTGGTAAAGGTTTGGTCAACCGCCTAATCAACAAACTCCCCGTTGAACTACATTAGCCTGGATATCAGTATTGTGGACCAGGCACAAAGTTGGCCAAGTGCCTTGCTCGTGGTGATCCGGGCATTAATCCATTGGATACGGCTTGCAAACAACAGGATATTGCGTATTCGAAAAATCCAGATAATCTCGAGGCGAGACATTTGGCGGATAAAGTGTTGGCTGAACAGGCTAGGCAACGTGTTACCGCGAGAGACGCTAGTATCGGTGAAAAAGTCAGTGCTTGGGGTGTGGCAAATATCATGAAGACAAAAAGAAAATTTGGCATGGGGGTAAAGACCCGCAAGGGTGGCGTTTGTTTGAAAAAGATAATTGGCGCTGCAAAGAAGACAATGATTCAAAGTAATGATCCGCATAAGATTATCAAATCAGCTCTAAAGGGTGCTCGTGCAGCGGTAAAGTTGCAAGGTGGTAAAGTGCGCACACCTCGCGTTCTACCTGTACTCCATAAAATTGGTGGTTTATTACCCTTCCTCGTGCCCATTTTTGCGGGTCTTAGCGCTGCGGGTGCTTTGTCGGGTGGTGCGGCTAGTATAGTTAAAGCTGTAAATGCTGCTCAAGCAGCTAAGCGTGAATTGGATGAAAGTAAGCGTCATAATCGAACAATTGAAGCAATTGCATTAGGTCGGGGTCTACATCTGAAACCATATAAGCAGGGATTGGGCCTTCATATTAAGCCAAAAAACTAGAAGTAACGCTACCACACCAACCCCTCACCGACCGCGACCTACTCAAATATGCAAAAATCCTAAAGATTCCACGTTTTCGTGGAGTTTACATGCGCGATACATTGCCAGCGACCGGACCTCTCAAATGTGAAGCAGCAATTGTAAATATGGATGAAAATGTCGGTCCTGGAACACACTGGGTCGCTTACAAAAAGACCGGATCGAAAGTCATGTACTTTGATAGTTTTGGCAATCTTCCACCACCATCCGAGCTCATGAGATATTCCCGTGTTGGTAGCGTTCATTATAATTATACTAGATATCAGGCATATGATACGATTGAATGTGGACATTTGTGCCTCAAGTTTCTGTCGGCAGCTGCAGCACAAAGACAAATATACACTATATATAGGAGGGAAATGACGTGGAGAATTCAGTTGTTAATTTACCAGCATCATGGACGAAAGTTTAACATTGACCATATCTGGCTCATCGTCCATACTTGAGGCGCAATACTTTCCCCCCATCGAACTCTCGCCACACAAAAATTATACCCTCGGTCTCGTGGAATTGTGAACCTTCAACTCTATTCCCAATATCGACGTTGACCACGATAAACTTTACGTGGGAGATGAGGTGTTAACGATACCTACGGGCAGTTATGAAATAGAGGATATTGAGGCGTTCGTACAAGCAGAGCTCGCGCGTAAAAACATCAAAATCAGCATTAAACCCAATAATAATACGCTATGCAGTGAGATCGAGTGTAATTGTGATGTAAATTTTGAGCCGAAAGATTCTATTGGGCATCTACCAGGCTTCACGGCACGCAAATTGGAAGCCAATAAAAGACACGAATCCGATCTTCCAGTAGCCATTCTTAACGTGAACGCCTTACGCGTTGTTGTATCCCCGGCTCGAGAACCTGGGATAGGTATTTTGGGATCGTTGCGAAATTAAGAGTTGGAACTCAAGTTCGTTGAATAGGAATATAAGTTTATTACTGGGCTGGTCTTATAATTGAATTTACAGTGTGTCGGTCGTACCTTAGGACCGAACCGTTCAAAAGCCAACCAAGGACTGTCTGTTCCCTGGTGTCTTCTCTTAATTGTCGACTCTGATTGTCGTAATTTGCCCCAGATCAAGCATCATAAGATGCTTGATCAGGACGTGTCGCAAAGTGTCTTTTTGACGTTTGCATTTTGGCGAAAGTGTAACTCTCGCAAGGAGGGCAATAAAGTGTCACTCTCGCAAGGAGGGCAACAAAGTGGAACTCTTGCAGTTGCGCAAACACTTTTGTGTTGCACAAGTTTGCGGACACAACATCCCTCCCCCTTAGAAGATCAAATCTCTCCTGGGATTAGTTTTGCATTAATGGTCGGTCCTTCGGTTTACAAATCTCTATATCTATGTTCCCGTGTGATTATCCCATATATATAGTTCCTTTTTTTTCTTAAAATAATTCTCGCATAATTATAATACATTTTCTTTCTTTCTAATACATTTTTCGTATGATCATTTTATACCGAACTCGTTGTTGATGTGTTTCGCTTGATTTTTAGTGTCAATTTGGGCACGGGCAGCTTTCTTTTTGCTGACTGTGCTTTGCTTCGTTGCGCCGGCTCGGCGCTGTTGTGGTCCTCGTCGTGGACAGGTTTCCTTGCGTGCTTTATGCGGTAATAGCATACATAGGCTATTCCTAGTATTATCGGCGCGATTGTGCTTAGCGAATAGTTACCTATAATATGTTTATATGTATTTGAATCGCTTGACTCTTTGTTTAACTTAATTTTTATGTTTTTTACGCGTTCGCTGATCCTGTTTAATTCTTTTGGATCGTTTATGATTTCGTGCGGTAATACAATTTTTGTCGATGTATGATCGAGTATGTTCATATCTGTAGACAAGAATGATAAATTATATTGCGGTAGGAAATCGGCGTATACGTTCTGTCTTATTTCGCTGACGGTTTCTAGTCTAAAACTAGGGGCGGTGACGGAACATTTTCCGTCCAAAGCCTGAGTCCCTGCACCCGTAAGGGTCGCGTACGTGGTTGGTTGTTTTCCGCAATGGATGAGAAGCGTTTCGGGCTCCGGTGCAACGTATGGCCACCTACCATGGCGTTCTAACGCAATAATTATTGTGCTATTTATCTGAGCAACTCTTTGGTCACAATTCGCGTATTTATCTTTAGGTGCAATGTACAATGCCACCTCGCACGATGCGCAAGTATGAGCGGGACGCGCCGCTTGCTTTGGCCGGCAATAATAATGTGACGCTACGGCCTTACAATTTTCTAAATCATTTTTCGTTATGTGTAAGCACGATTCTCTTGTGGCTTCGACCGCGACAAGGTCATTTTTTATTTCTACGAATTGATAACTATGATTTTTTATTTTGGCAGGCAAAAGATAGGCTTTGCTGATTTTATATTCCTCAGTGCCAATTAATGGTATTTTTATTACAAGTACAATGTACGTTTTCGTAATATACGCGCCTACTTCTGACAACTCCAATAATTTTGGCATTTGCGCGTAGTTTATCGCGGTAGGGAACGTATGCCCTATTGGCAAATTGGGTAAAGCGTCAGTCAAATAGTTTGTCAATTGTCTTGGAGATAGTATCCTCGGGCTCACCATTCCTCTTGTGAGTCCTATTAAAAAATTAACTATTTATCGTACGTCATTCAGTAATGATTCTACGATGAGGCTTACAGCCGCTATTCGTTCATCCAATTGTTGCCGGGTGTTTTGGTCGTTGTACTGGTTGACCACCCGTTGTTCGATCTGTTGCACGAGAGCTTATAGCACCTTCTGATTGTCTTCCAAACGGATTGATGATCGATTAAAAAGATCTATTGTTGAGTTCAAAATTTGCACACTTCCCTTTAAGGCGTCTTCTACTGTTTTTTGCTTTTTATTTATTTTGTTTATTTCGTTGCTAATTTCGGATGCGTCTTGTGCATCCATATTTCCTGTGATTGTTTTTATTATTCCCCCTAATCCGTCTATCAAACCTCGTCGATAACGATTTTTTTTAATTCCTGTTATGTCGTATGCGGCCTGTAGTTCGTTGTTGATTTTATCGACCATGCGAGTCGTTGTTTTTGTCGCCATATGACAGAGCAAATTGGCCCGCAGGTCTTGAGCGCATAGGTCTACTATTCTCTTCATGGCTTCGGTGATCTGCGCTTCCTGTTCCGCTATTCCATTTAGATCCATTTTTACCGTTAGTTTCCGCACGTCGCGGGTTATTGACATGGTCCCGATTTCCTCATAGAAAATTCCGGGTGAAACCGTAAACTTTTCTATCCGGCATGATTTTTCCGGCGTACCAGCCTCACCTGGGTTCGACCCTAGGGCCAGAGGTAGTATCCTGCGAAAATAATTCGCGTGGTTAGATACTTCGGACCTGTTGTTTTTTTTCTTGAATAGGGAATTTCTATAGATGTACATATAAGCCTATTATTTTATCCTTAGAATTCTTTAATTCTTTTCATTGAAGACTTTGACTCGGGCTCGTTGCTGAGTTCTGAGTTTATTGCCCTTTCTTTTTCTGCAATTTTGCGTTTTCGTGCTTCGATCGGGTCGCTCGTTCGGTGCTTGAACGGCGACGTTTTCATTGTTACTTCGACTTTTAACGGGAATCGAGGATCCATCGGTGAGTTTGACGCTTCCTTTCTTTCTTTGCATACATTTTTGCGCGACTACTTTATTATAATTTTACTTTTCTTCCCCTTTGTTTTCCAGATCATTATAATGGACTACTCGCGGTATGAGGGAGAAACGGTGGTTTTCGGAGCTGAGGAGGATGGCCTCGAGTTTGTTGTCGTAAGTAGAGCAATTCCCCCTCCTTTTCCGTTCTTTGGAAGAAAATGTCTTCCTATTAATGTATTTTCTTTCGTTTCTTTTTCCTCTTAGACCGCTCGGACTCCTAAACGGACGCGTACGTCCTCGAAAGGGTGGTGGCGGCGGCGGTTTATCCAACACGCTGTCAGAGTTCGCCGCCGTCGCGCCCGGGTCCGGACCAATTTACTGCAGCTCTGGGCCGAAGATCCCGAAAGTCTGGAGGCCATGGAGTGGGGCTGGGAGCCGGCCGACTTGTTCGGATTGTGCCGGCTCTTCTACGACAGCCTGGAGGAGGGTTGGTGGCTCAGTCGGCCCACCATGTGGTGGCTGCCAGCCCTCTTTCCGACCCCGGGGTCGGAACCGGACCCCATTTGGGTGTTCGGTTGACCCGGCAATTTACAAGAAAATACACTGTAACAATATATTGCATTTCTTTCCTTCAAATATGTATTTGAGTTGTGCGTTTTTATTTTTCCCTTCCTCCTTTCAGGGCGTCTTGCGGGAGAGCCTTCGTGACCTCCCCTGATTTTAAAATTAAACATTTTTTTCTTTTTTTTTTTGATGCGCGTTCTCGTCTTCGGCACTTCCTGTGCGATATATCTATATATATTTCTTTTCATGTTATTTTTCCTCTCTCTTTTTTTTTGATGACGGGGCTTCATGCGGTCGAGCGCGGGCCCCCTTTCTCCGCCCACCCGCTGGCCATCGAGACGGCTAGTGGGTGATATACTTTTTTAGGCGGTTCGCGTGTACGCGTATTTCTTTGCGTCCGCGGCCGATACGGTAGGTTTCGCCTGCCTCTCGGCTTCGGACCGTGTAAGGCCCTACCCATTTCGGGGTGAGCTTGGCCGATCTGCCCCTCCTCACGGTCTCGTCGTAGAGGAGGACTTTATCGCCCGGGCGGTACTCTACTTTACCGGCCGTGTGATCGTAATCTTGCTTCGATTTCTCCTTTCCCTTTTTCAGCTTTTCTTGTGCCTGATGCCATGCCGCCCTCAGGCGTTCACGTAATTCTGCCGCGTAATCGTCGTATGAATATGTTGCTCTTGGTATTTCTCGCAGCGCGGTCGGTAATTTAGCCTCTTTACCGAATACCAATTCATACGGCGTAATACCTGTAGCCGTGTGTGGCGTGGTATTATATGTAAACATGGCGTATGGTATCCATTCGTCCCAGTCCCTTTGATCCTCACGTACAAAATTTTTCAGGTATTCCGCAAGGGTCCTATGGGATCTTTCCAGGGCTCCATTTGATTGCGGATGGTATGCCGTGGTTTGCAACTTTTTTATTTGTAGTAGATCACACATTTCTTTAAATATGTTGCTTAGAAAATTTGTGCCTTGATCCGAAAGGATTTCGGACGGGGCACCAAATTTACAAGTAATTTCCGTTACAAGGGCCTTTGCTACAATTTTGGCTTCTTGGTTTTCTAACGGAATTGCTGCACTATATTTTATTAATAAATCCTGGAAAGTCAGAATGTATTTGTTGCCTTTTTCTGTAACCGTCAAGGGACTTACAATATCGACAGCACATTTTTCGAACGCTCGGCCCGGTGTGTCTGTGATGACCATCGGTACCTTCGTAATTTTTCCCGATTTATTTCGCTGACATTTGTCGCACTCTTGTATGTGTGCGGCGACGTCTCGCTTCATTCCCGGCCACATATACTGTTGACGTATTCGCTGCAGCGTCCGTGTGATGCCTTGGTGCCCACCTAGAGGGGCATCGTGATATTCTTGAATTATCTTCGCTCGGTCTTCCTTGCTTGGAGTGGATACGCCAATGCTGCAGTTTTCTTCGTCGCTCGCGCTCGTGCTCGAGCATCGCGACTCTTTTAACTCACGGGGAGATTCCCCCTGTGCCGCGCTTCCCCAGGCGGCTTCTTCTCCTCGTGCTGCCTCGTCGCACGGTGAGTAGTATTCTCGGCCTCTCCTCTTTGTGCGGATATTCGTAGCGCTATCCTTCTTTTTGGGCTCTCTCTCGCGGGCGCTCTCGCTCGTGTTGTCACTGTCCGAGTCCATATTTTCGGACTCGGTCTTTTCCCTCTCACTTGCATAACGGCTGGCGGCCATACTGTCTTCCTTTATTTTCTCTCTCGCGCTGCCGCGCGGAGTCTTCTTTCTTTCTCTATTAATTTTTTCTTGCTCGGTTTTGCCTGTGGCTATCACTCCTTCTTTATCTTCTTTCTCTGTCGCGCTACCGCATTTCCTTATATTTTTTCCTTTATTATTTTTCTCCGTTCTACTACCGCGTTTTTGTGTAATTTGTTCTCTCTCTTGTGCCTGAGCTCGTGTCAAGGCATATATGCGGCTTAACGCGTCTGCGTTTGTGTTTGATTTTCCCGTTTTATATTGGATTTCATAGTTATATTCTTCCAATTTTATTCACCATCTCATAAGCCTTGATCCTGGATCCTTTACGCTGAATAACCATGTCAATGGTTTGTGATCCGTAATTATGGTGAATTTTGTACCATAAATATACGGTCGAAATTGATGTACTGCCCACACGATTGCAAGCAGTTCCTTCTCTGTAGTCGAATAATTAGTTTCGGCTTTGTTGAGAGTTCGGCTTGCATAACATATGGGTAAATCCTCTCCAATTTTCCCTTGCGACAGGATTGCACCAATTGCCTTATCCGAGGCATCCGTTGTTACGATAAATGGTTTCGTGAAATCAGGATACTGGAGTATGGGCGCCGTGATCGGGGCTTCCCTTAAATGGTCAAATGAGCTTTGGCATAATTCTATTATTGGCATGGTCCGAATTATTGGCATAATTCGGACCATTCGAATTTGACACCCCTTTTGATCAAATTCGTCATTGGTTTTGCGATCTTGGAAAAATCTTTAATGAATCGGCGGTAGTACCCGGCTAGGCCCAGGAATGATTGTATTTCTTTTACATTTCTCGGTATTGGGAAATTTTTTACCGCTTGTAGTTTTTCGGGGTCAGGTTTCACACCGACTTCTGTTATAATATGACCGAGATATTGCGTTTCCTTTCGCATAAATTCGCATTTCTTGGGTTGTATTTTTAAATTAACCTCTCTTAGCCGCGTCAGCACTTCACGTAACCGCTTGTCGTGCTCGGCGAGTGAGGCTCCGTGTATGACAATATCGTCCAAATATACGTAGCATTTTAGGCCCTGCAAGCCGGCCAATACTGCGTCCATTAATCTTTGGAACGTAGGAGGTGCATTTTTTAAACCAAATGGCATTCGATTATACTCGTAATGCCCTAATGGCGTTGAAAAAGCCGTTTTTGGTTTATCTTCCTCCGCCATTGGGATTTGATGAAATCCCGAAGCGAGGTCGAGGGTCGTGAAGTATTTTGCCTTTCCCAACTGGTCCAGTATCTCTGCGATATTGGGCAGTGGGTAAGAGTCGCCTTCTGTAGCCTCGTTTAATTTCCGAAAGTGAACGACCACCCTTTTTTGGATTTTTCCGTCCGCATCTGGTTTTTTCGGCACGACGAGCAATGGGGCATTCCATAGGCTCGTGCTTGGGCGGATTATACCCTCGTCTAGCATTTTTTGTGCCTGTCGTTGAATTTCCTTTTTGTGCTCCTCCGGCAGTCGATAAGGTCGCACCTTTATCGGCATTGTCCCGTCCTTGAGCGGTATCCGATGCTCGACTGCTTTTGTACAACCTAGTAGTTCTCCTTCGAGATGAAATACGTCGGGGAATTCCTCGCAGATTTCTCGCAAAATTGCGTCTTCTGCGTTCAAATGCGAGTTCCCTTTAATCTCGCGTCATAATTTTTCCATCCTTTTCTTTCGTATTTCCGCGGCTTTTTCGGCGTCTTCTTGGGTTTCCTCTTCTTTCTTCTTTTTGCCGCAGTTTTCTTTTCCCAGGTTATCCTTGTCGATATCCATTTTTTCCAGCTCGACCGTAGGTCTTTTAATAATTTGCTCTTTCTCGAGTACATTCATTATTATTACAGGGCAAGTGTTTGCCTCTGCCTTCACGATGGCCCTTCCCATTGTGACTCCCTTTTGGATTTTTTGTTCCCTGGTAAATCCTTGGCCTTTTCCCATCGTCCTCGCCCGCACAATACATTCCGTGCGGGCAGGTATTTTCAAGTATTTCGTGCCGTGTACAAACGGCATTTTGTGCCCTCGAATTTCTATCATTTTTCCTCGTAGTATGTTTATTCCCTTTTCGACTATACAGGCCATTCCAAGGAGTCCGTCTACTGCTAACGGTACTTCCTGGCCGACCACGTGGAACTTGTGCGTTATCACAGCGGCCGGGGTATCCAGTTTCAGCTCAGCTGTGCAGACTGTGCGGAACGCCTTGCCCCCGAGGCCGTGAAGTTCTATTATCTCGTCCCCGATGGGCGTTTCCGGATCCAGCTCATTCACCTTTACTATGCTGCACTGGGCCCCTGTGTCTCAACGGAGCGTCAGCATTTTGTCGCGAGCCTGCTTTGACGTTATATGTAGGTCACTGGCGTGTACTCGCGGCAGCTGAGCGCTGACGTGGTAAATTCTTCTCGGTGCCTTGTCATTGTGTACATATGGCTTTCCGAGTAGAATGTCCATTATTTTTCTTTGCGATAATTTTTTCTCGTTCACTTGAACGCATTTTGTATCTCTCTCTATTGAAAGAACGCCGACTGCTAATGAACTGACGGTTCTTTTGGGCGTATCTTCTTGAGTTTTTTCATTCGGCCTATACTCGTTTTGTTTTCTTGGGAACTTATTGTTTGGTGCATAATTGTAACGCTTCTGTTGATTACTCAGTCGTTGCCATCCTGGCGGTCTTCTACAGTCGTTGTATCTGTGACCCGGTTTTTTGAAATAATTGCAAATTATTTCTGCTTGATTAATCATTTTAGTTGGCACTGGCAAGCTATAACGCGCTTGTGTTTGCGCCTGATGCGACGCGGGCCTTTGAAATGGGAACGATTTTCGCCCCTCGTGGGCGTGTGACGGTGCGGACTGTCCGCTACTGTGGGAAACGCTCTTCGCGATTATTTTTGTTCCTTCGACCGATTTTTCCTCTTCGATTGCTCCACGGATTGCTTCCCCTAACTCGTGGTACCCGCGTGACCTTACCATTAGCTGCAGGTCCTTGCGAAGTCCATGTTCGAAATTATTTAGGGAAAAATGCCTAATTAACTGTTCGATTGCCTTTCGACCAATTTCTGAATTGACCATGGGCGTGCAACCCTTGATTAAATCCATCATTATAGATTCGACGCGGTTTGCGTAAACTTGTACAGTCTCGTCATGTTTTTGTCTACAGGAATTGAATTCGATTTGTAGCGCGGGGACTGTTCGCTTCGCCTCGTACAGTGATTTTAATAACGTCAGCAAATCGTCGAACGTCTCTATGTCTTTGTAACGCAGGTCTGCCGCGGCTTTGCCTTGTAATTTGAGATGCAATATAGCTTGTAATAAATCCGCAACATTTTCGGGACGGACTCGAGTCGACGCGTATTTTATTGCTCGTATAAAATCTGTAACGGCTTCCGGTTTTAATGCGTCGAACACGGGGATGCTCATTCGAGCCTCTTTCATTGACATATAGTCGTCGTGTTCGGCCATTGTTACTGTCCGTTGATTTAATAGCGTAAAATCTTGGTGATTTAATTCGCGATTTCTTTCGGTTTCAACGGGATTAAATGTTTCGTCAGCACTGGACGACGCGTCTGACGAATTGTGTTCCGAAGGCTGATTATGCTGACGCTTCGGATTTAAATATTTCGCGTACGTTACGGGAGTCAAATCTAGTTTTTCTGTGCTTGGATTTTCCCTACGACGCTTTCGGCCTAAATCACTCTCACCGTCGTAACTTACGACAGTGTTAAAAAACGAATCTAACGATCGCGATAGTTCGTCTCTCCCGAGCAATCGATACCGGTCTGCTTTTTCTTCGTCCAACATAGACGAATTCTCTGGCTTTGGAGGAGTTTATTTAATAAATGTTCCGTCACTTACAGGTAGATGATCGCAAGATGCATGCTGATAGATGATCTGCTGATCGTCCTGGTCTTCGTTCCTCTGTTTCGTACTCTGCTTCTGGGTACGATTTTCCTGATTGTTGAGTCCTTCTTCCGTTGATCCTCGGGATCCGGGTTTTCTGGGATTGGCTCTGCTTGGCTGTAGCCTTCCCTCTGGATTCCTCTTCCGACTCGGTCGGGATGTCTCACTCTAGCACACGGGTTGACTCGGTCACTCGCTTATGGTGCTTGAGTGGTTGTTGTGCGTGTCCACGCACAATGAACGAACTCTTCGACAGATCCCAGCGCTGCCACCAATGTTGTATCCCCGGCTCGAGAACCCGGGATAGGTATTTTGGGATCGTTGCGAAATTAAGAGTTGGAACTCAAGTTCGTTGAATAGGAATATAAGTTTATTACTGGGCTGGTCTTATAATTGAATTTACAGTGTGTCGGTCGTACCTTAGGACCGAACCGTTCAAAAGCCAACCAAGGACTGTCTGTTCCCTGGTGTCTTCTCTTAATTGTCGACTCTGATTGTCGTAATTTGCCCCAGATCAAGCATCATAAGATGCTTGGTCAGGACGTGTCGCAAAGTGTCTTTTTGACGTTTGCATTTTGGCGAAAGTGTAACTCTCGCAAGGAGGGCAATAAAGTGTCACTCTCGCAAGGAGGGCAACAAAGTGGAACTCTTGCAGTTGCGCAAACACTTTTGTGTTGCACAAGTTTGCGGACACAACAGCGTTGAGTGCAACATTACCGCTGGCGCCTATATTAACGGACAAAAAGTACACACAATTCACGAATTTTTTCCATCTGTACCACCAGGCTATAAGATCATTGAAGTTCCCTCCCACGTAATTTATCTGCCAATCACGAGCCGAACAATTGACGCGATACAGCTTCGCATAGTGGATCAGGACGGTGATTTGGTAAATTTCCGCGGTGAAGTGATCACCATACGCCTGCATATAAAGTCGTGATGGGTATAGTTTTCAATAGATCTTCCAATAACAATAAACGGCCATGGATAAAAACAATCAGTCGTCGGCCAGCGCCCAAAGTGCTAACACCTCAAAACGTGCTACTCTTGAAGAATTTGAGTCTCAAAGTGCGTGGCGAAAGCGTGGAAAAAAATTTCTATTTTGTGCTTTGTGCATCTGTTGCGTGAAATGGAAGAAGAAATTGTAAACATTTAAACGCCCGTGGTCTTTGATGAATCTATCATCCATTGTGAGATTCACGCTCATCAGCCATATGCATCTTCAACCTTCAATAACAGCGATGAAATCCGTATTGCCATCCAACATCAAAACCTCTCCATCCTGCCAAGCAAGAGTTCCCTACACATATGTGGAAAATTATCCAAGCGTGATGGGGCGCCAACCACTGCTACAAGTCTCGTCAACAATGCCATTTGTCATTTGTTTGAGGAAGTGCGATATGAATTGAATGCCATAGAAATCGATCGTAATAAGAATGTCGGCATTACGAGTGTAATTAAGGGATATTCATCTCTCACCGGCCAAAAGTTCTATGCTCGAGAACACGGGATGGCTCGATGTCGAAGAGACCAAGCAGATTGTAGATGTATCAGGAAACTTTGATGTGTGCATTCTGCTCAGCATGCTCCTCGGATTTGCCGAAGATTATCGGAAAATTGTCGTAAATGCCAAGCACGAGTTGATTCTCACGAGATCAAAGACCGACGACAATGCCATTGTACAAACAGCGCCCGAAGACTACAAACTCGTATTGCATAAAAGAGAATGGCTCGTGCCGTATGTGACAGTCTCGGATCAGCGAAAAATTCAACTGTTGAAGTTTCTCGCCAAAGACGCACCAATCTCCATGAGTTTCTGAACGTGGGAACTGTATGAATATCCATTGCTGCCTGCCACCGACGCCTGAGCGACGTCAAACTATACCTCAACTCGCAATGTTATCCATATGGAAATTTGAATTTGAACATTGATCAAAATCAATATGCTCTTCTCTACGAGATGTATGCAAACTTTCAACCGACCTATTACAACAAAGAGGCTGAACCATGGCTGAGTAGGATGGAATTTTTAGAAAAAGCCCCCCTCGTTGTCATTGACTGCTCAAAACAAAACGATTCGCTCAAGTCCGGTCCTGTTGATGTGCGCCTTGAGTTTGAATTGAAAAACAATATTCCACCGCAAACTTCAGCGTACTGCATGATCCTCCATGATCGTATTGTCGAGTACAATCCAATCAGTGGTGGGGTTAAAAAATTGGTATAAAATCATGCCAATGATCCGCGCCCACTTCAGTCAACATGGAGCTTATCGTCGACGTGCAAGGGTTCAAGAGACCCGTCAACGAATTTGTCCTAAAGGACATGTCCATCGTCAAACTCCATGAGAAGAACGCTGAACCGCTGACATTCTTCTTCGATGCACCATTCGCCTGGGACGCTTTACCGGCCAAGTACAAAATGACAAACAAATGGCTGGAACGCAATTATCATGGAATACGATGGGAACACAGCGGCATACCATACGAGGCAGCTAGAATGACAATTCAAGGAATCTTGGAAGGAGCTCCTACGATCTATGCCAAGGGATTCGAGAAGTGCTCATGGCTATCGAGATTCACGGATTCAGCAACAAAAGTCATCGATCTGGAAACTCTGGATTGTCCATCGCTGCAGAAGCTGCCGAAAATCGCAAACGTTAAATGTCCCCATCATTCCTTCAATACAAAATACAATTGCGCCAAAGCGAATGTAAAGTCGTTGAAAAGCTGGCTCTCTGTGTACGAAGCGTGAGCGAGGGATTTTTTTTAAATGAATAAAAACATTTTGAACAAATATCGTTCTCCATTTATTTCCTATATCTACGGCGAATACAGTTTGACAACAATTTTTTTTACATTATATTCGATGAAAAAGTTTTTTCGTACATTTTTACATAGCACCAAGCGTTGAAAACTCTACGATGACGACTGTTATGCAAACAGTCGTTTCACTCTACGTTGGTGACGATGCCAGCTGCCGCTGAAGTCGTTGTTTCCACCGGGCCTTCACGGGCGTTCTTTTTTACCACACTCAGACTCGAGCGTCAAAAGCTCTACGATGATGATGACTGTGATGCAAATAGTCCTTGCACTCTACGATGGTGATGATGCTGGCTGCTGTTGAACTCGTTGTTTCCACCGGGCCTTCACGAGCGTTCTTTTCCACCATACTCAGACTCGATGGAACTCGACGCTCTTGTATTTTTCACCAATGTACTTCATGTAGAGTTGACCATTACGCGCCAGTTGCAGCATACTCTCGAACATTTTCAGATCTTGATCGAAGGCCTTTACCAGCCGCACTGGCAAGAAGACGGCAAACTCATTTGAAACGTCCACGATGTAGCGTTTTCCAAACTTGGTCTGTACAGCTCTCATGTCCGTGATTTGATGATCCGAATGGACGTGGAGTTCTGACAACTTCTTCGTTGGGAGGAATTCCGCCATCAGACTGAATTTGTTGATATTTGAGAGATCCATTTTCACTTTTTTTCAAAGTTCTTTTCGGAGAAGTTAATGGTGCGGTGAAATAGTGCAGTCTGAGCTTGGTCCACGAAATCATAAGCTCCCTCGTAACCCCCCCCCCCCACTCAGATTTCAAAAACTTCTCCCCACTTATCCAATCATAGGCATGTGTAACAGGTTCAAACACGTTCGAAGAACCCCGCACATAGAGAATTTCCCCCCTCGCAACACTTTTCGCAGTCCCGACGTTGGGGTGGGGGATCAATGAGATCCTCCATCTGTGGCGTATTATAATGCTCCATGCATGGAAGATACGATATCACTTCATTATCGTTCCGATGATGCTCCGGCAAACGATCCCACAGTAAACCAATAAAGTTACCCCAATACTTTAGGAGCAAGACCTTTGGAACCTGTTCGAGCTCGTTTTTGGTCAAGTCCAGGGGGTGCTTGACCGGATGCACTGCGTACATACTCGCACATCTTGACGTAATCTTATGGAATGAAACCTCGACGGGTTGAAACTTGTTGTGGAATAACGTTGCAGCTGCATACAATAAATAAAGCATTTTATGGGCTTTGAAAGGCCACCCTTCATATGGGAACTATCGTTATCTCACTCCCGAAAATTTTCCTAGCCATAAATGGGAGTTTCCCACACACACACACGCACGCACGCACGCACGCACGCACGCACGCACGCACGCACGCACACACGCACGCACGCACGCACGCACGCACGCACGCACGCACGCACGCACGCACGCACGCACGCACGCACGCACGCACGCACGCACGCACGCACACACACACACACACACACACACACACACACACACAAACACACACATGCACACATTTGTCTAAGTTATTGTTTTTTTTATATATAAACTCCTGTGAATAGTCTAGACAAAAATGCTCCGCTTACATCTATAATGTTGATAATAAATTATCAGATTTTATGGGTTTTCAAGGACCCGCGACTCTATGATGTCCCCTCCCCCCCACAGAGTCGACAGCGGCTTCCCCTCTCGCCCGCGGGTCCAGCTATCGCCTGGAAGACATTGTCACCAAAAACTAGCCTCCCCACTCTCTGCACCACCCCCTCCCCTTTCCCTCCACCGGAACCCCGCACTCGGCTGCCGCATGCAGGATCCCCCCCCTCCGCCATGCATACCGCGGCTTCCCCCGCCCCGCTCCCCCCTGAGATCCCTGGGTTAGAATCGGCCTAGCTCTACTACTGGCCTGCAAGGGGTTTGGCTTTCTTGAAGACAGACCACGCACAACCGTTGGCAAGAATGCATGGTCGAGCTGAAACTCGTACATCGGCAGTTCCTTGCTACGCACCAAAGATACTAAGAGACGCTACATTATTGCCACACTATGAGAGACTTTATATTACCATATTGTACGAGTCCGTTGGACATTTACCTTTTATAAAAATATACTGCTGGTAAGGAACTCTTACTACAGTTAGATGCATTATTTTCGATGTACACCAGTGGATGCGATCTTGGGCGATCTCCATTAGTTATCGCGGGAATATTTTCCGATAAGGTATCGATAGCGTATACACACGATTCGCGTCAGAGGGCAGGAGTTATCGGTGAAGGGATTTGACGTTAATTTTCCGAAAAGGTCTCGACGCAAAAGTCTGCCTCGAGTCGCCGTCCCGGCAACTCGGCTGTGCTATCGCGCTCCCGTGTTGACGGTTTTTCTGTCGACACGCTCGGTTTCGTTCCCGATCGCGCTACGTAAGCGCGTGTTATCAAGTACCCTTCGGTAGGTTTGTCGTGAAATGTGTGTGTAACGTGATCGAAATATGGCATGCCACACCAAAACAATAATAAATAAAACGCGAAAAATAGCATATATGCTATCCGGAATTATCGGCTGGCACAGCGTAAAATACAAACTCATTAGAGCATGCATATTACCAATCTTAGACTACGGAATGAGCCGCCTATATCCACTGTACAGCGACAATAATCTGAATAAATGAGAAATAGCGTACAAAAAATGTTAAGAATAGCGGGGAACTTGCCCCGAAGCTTTTCCACCCAAGACCTCTACGAGATGCTTGGCGAAACAAGCTTTAGAAAAAGAACCACGACTAACTTTACTACATATTTGCAAAAATTAACTGACCTTGACAATAACCTAACCGGAATTAATAACGAGATCCCAAGATCTCAAAACTCGGTCTTAGAGCAGAGACGTTAGAGAGCTCAATCATACTATCACTCATTTGTAAATAACCCCCATCACATCACATCGTCCTTATCACTTCAAATAATCGCGAAACCGAACACACAAATATAAAAAATTTAAACAACACCAAATAGTCGTAAGACAAATAATTGTTAATTACCGAGGATCTCAGCACACATGTTTGATCAAAAAAAGCCAAAGGCAAGCTGTAACAAAATGTAAACAAAAGAACACTGAATAAAAATACTTACTCACTACTACTAACGTGATCGAGGAATTCTCGTACGAGATTCCTTCACCGAGCTTAAGGATTATCAGTGCGATTCTGGTGAGTTCTCGCTTTTTAAACATTATGATTTCGTTCCCGTGTCGCTCTCGCAATAAAATAACAAACCATGCGTTTGTGTTTTCACTGATCCCGCGTGATTCTCCCTATCTGTCGAAATCAGATCCCGGCCCTCTCTACCAAACTTTGCAGTCTGAGCGGCCGAGCACTGCCGTGATTGTCCACTCGTGCTGATGCACCCAGGTGCGATTTTTTCAGTTCCGAGACCTCCAAAAACTGGACAGTTCCATTTTTAACCCGCGTTCTGTTTATTTTATGTGTCGGATTTCGTGTTTGTGCCGTTTGGTGGGGATGGACGTAGTTCCACCCATCCCCCAGGTCATACCGGTGGCTGACCCGGTGAAACGACATTAGCTGGCGCCCACTGGAGCATGCGGGTATATAAAATATCGGCTCCGATTGTAGGACAGATGAATTATCTAGCTAATCTTAATTAAGTGTTAATGATATAAAAATAAAAATGAAGTGATACGCTGATTAGTACGAATACAGTATGGGAGATATTACGATATCCGGGGCCCCTATTTTTGACAGTGTAAATTATTATTTGGACCAAAATAAGATTTTTTTCAAGAGCGGTAAAAATCGGTATTCGATTCAGGTAAAAAGTTATGGAGTATTGAAGTTTGCAAAAATGCGGTGGAGAATAGCGGACCGAAGACGGTGGATGGGCCTAGAGAGTGGTCTAGGGAGTATGTGTGTGTGTGTTTTTTTTAAAGAGGTTTAGTAGGAAAATGCCTCCGCACCGTAGCAAACAATTGCCGTATGTCGGGCTTGCATCGACTAAAAACCCCTGTTCCTCTACGGCCTTACAAATTCTCCCGCGGGACGACCGGTAGGTATTACATCGCGGGAGAGGCCTTCGCCATAGCTCTTCCTGCAGTGTTGTCAGACGACCTCACATCCTCCGTTGCACTCGAGATGGTAGGAGTGGTTTAGGGATTCGTGTCGCTTATTTCATCTATGACTGCCTGGTCTTCCGGCGTCGTCTTCTTCCTCTCGCGTTCTGCACGTCGCAACTCCTTCATTACTGCGGCAGCAAAAGCCGATACCGCTGTTCATACGTCTGCTGACTTCAGCATGAACTCCACCAGGTTCTCCGGGGTGATGCGTGTCTCCAGCTGATTTTCGACTATCGCGCGGGAGGTACTGAAACGAGGGCATGGAACAATGAATGTTCAGCGTTCTCCTCGACTGCTACACATGCTGGGCAGTTCGGGGAATGTTCATAATTGATCTTCATAATTAAATTTATAGAGATAACCCCGGAAACAGCCGTGTCCTGAGATCACTTGAGTGAGATAATAGTTGATAATAGCTCCCCGTGTGGACGGTTCACCTATATCTCCACCTTCGGGATTAGTCGGTGTGTCCACCGTCCCCTGGTAGAGGCATCCCACATCGTCTGTACTCCTGGATTTTTTCAGTGCATCAGCCCATATGGGTATGCCATAGGTGAGCACTGAAGTCATCACTGATGACAGCAGTTTCCTCCTCTTCTGTCTCGGGCCACCGACATTAGACATGATCCACGCCAGTGTAGTAGCCACCACAGAAGCCGCTGATCTGCTCGGTTTGCTCTTTAAAGTTCAGCCTCGCGTCGAGAATCAGCGTCACCGTTTCCATCACCTTCCTGCTGGATACGAGGAGTACTTCTGTTTTGTGGGCTGCAAGCTGCAGTCCAACAGAAGACATCCATTCCTTTATCTTGGCGAAAGCTTCGTCGAAGAGTGCGGTGATTTGCTCCAGGAATTTGGCGATGACAATCAGCGCCGCGTAATCTGCGAACGCTACGATGGACACTCCTTTCGGCAATTGTAATGGCAGCAGATCATTGTACATAATGATCCACCTATTACATAGGAACCACCTCAGTGCTTCACCTCTGTATTAATGGCATCCAGAGTAGAGCGCTCCGACTGGCCCTCCGTCAGTAGAGGGTCCACGACCTTCTCAATCCTGTTATGGGTGATACGCTCGACGATCTTTCCGGCGGTATCCAGCATACAAAGCGGACGGTAGGATGAAGGTTCGTCCCGTGACTTCTTCCCTTTCGGGAGGAGCACTAGCTTCTGCCACTTCCACTTGTCCGGGAAGATTCCTTCCTTGAGACACGCATTGTACATGCCCAGGAATATTGCCGGTGCCAACTTGATCGCTGTTTTGAGTGCGATGTTGGGTATCCCATCCATGCCGGGGGCTTTATTGTTGTCCACCCTGGCAATCGCTGTAAGCAGCTCTTCTTCAGTAATGGCTGGGATGTCCACATCGACGTCCTCCTCGAGCTGGTAGTCCTCCTCGGGTTGCTCAGGGAAC
The DNA here is from genome assembly GCA_944452715.1 of Ophion slaviceki. NCBI lineage: Eukaryota > Metazoa > Arthropoda > Insecta > Hymenoptera > Ichneumonidae > Ophion > Ophion slaviceki. Next base: position 5,730,129 of record OX101791.1, read on the forward strand.
AGATGTGTAACAATCTTTTCCAGCAGGGCAGCGTCCACAGGCGATGGCATTGACTGGCTTTTCAGTCGAGTCATTACCACTTTGTACGGCCTGCCCCAGGGAGCATCTTCCACCTCGCTGAGCAGTTCGCTCCAGCTTTCAGCTTTACTCTGCTTCATAGCCTTTTTAAGCTTCAAGCGCGCCTTCCTGTGCTGTTTTTCCAAATCAAGGCATTGTGGCATCGCATGCTTCGGTGACCTTCTGCATGACCACCTCGACCTTCTCGGTTCCACTTTCCGCTGCGAGGGGGCTGCTGTCAAAAGTTTCACGAAACAAGTCCGCGTCAAATATTTTCGCTTTCCAGCCTTTCTCGTTTGTCTTTGATGCCTTCGCTGTTCTGCTGAAGTCCCCGCGAATCTCCCAGAGAATCGCTTGATGATCACTGTGAGTGTAGATGTGCCACTGACCTGTGCCACTGACTACCCAGTGGCACTGGTTTCTTCTCGCCAGGCTACTACTCACAAAAGTGAGGTCCACTGTAGAGGAGGCTTCACCTTTAACAAAATTGGGCTTTGTACCTGCATTAAGTAGTACTACATCCAATAAGGATATAGCGTCAAGCAGGACTTGGTCCTTCCTGTTCGTCACTTTACTACCCCATTCCACAGCCCACGTGTTGTAGTAATCTCCGGCTATGGCTACCGGGAAGCGTTGTTTAGCGTCTGCGACTAAGTTGTCGAGAAAATTGGAACGAGGTTGGAAAAAAGAAAATGTTTTGCATCGAACATTAATTTATACAAAAGTAGAAAATAAATATTGTGTCCGCAATTAGGATTATCTGAAGAATCCACGGACCAATCATCATACACATATTCGCGATAGTAAAAATATATAAATTGTGACGGAATCTATTCCTTCGAATCTCTCGATCCTCGGGAAAACGTTCGCGCCATCTTCGGCCGTCTACTTTCACCGGTGCACCCGCATGCTCGAGTGGCCGCCAGCTATTTTTTATTCACCGGGTTAGCGACCGATATGACCTGGGAGATAGGTGGAACTACGTCCATCCCGGCACGATTACGATATCTCTAGCGCCTTAATTTGACCGTGGATTATTCATATTTGGCTCAAAAAAACACTTTTTTAAGAATTAAAAAATCGCGATTTTGGCTTCCTTTAGAAGATACAGGACATTTTACGAATTATTCGTTATTAAGCGATTTATCGGGTTTATGTTAATGTAGCTTTCTTCGGAATGCGCTATGTCGAGAAAAAAACAAGAACAGAAACACAACTTACAAAGAAAATGTGTTGCGAATCGCCTCACTGGCGTGTTTGATGGAACGCTGGTTTTTTGTTTTTAAATTTAATGGAGAGTTCATTGGTCCTCAAACAAACCCATTAAACGCAAACAAACTCGGATATGTGGAATCGTGGGGTGCTTACAAGGAACATCCTTCAGGTGACACCCTTCGATTTTGTTGAAATTTGGATATGTTATGAAGCACCGAAAAGTAAGCGAAACGTTTTTTTTTATCGGTGGAAAATCGGTGGAAAAAAGGTTTTAAGGGGTGAAACCACCCCTCGAAAAAAAGGCATCTCTAGGGGTAATATACCAGTTTCACACACAAGGAGTCCATCGATTTTAATGAAATAAAAACGAAAATTCTTTTACTCCGAAGCAGTGAAAATTCACTATAGTGACATTGCAGAAAAAAATTAAGGGGTGAACCACCCCTATATTTGCTTTTTTCCACGCTACACGGCGAAATATTGCATGAAAATCAACAAAATGGGGTTTATCTTAAAGAGGTGAAAAAATTAAAGTTTACATGTTTTTGCGCAATCGCCGATCCGCAAGCTTAAGGGGGTAAACCACCCTTTACATGAATTAAATCGGCGAGGTCGTTTTTTTCTTTTCAAAATATCCGCACTGATATAAAATACTCCTAAAACATGTAATTGAATATTTTCTCACGCTGTCGTGTATGTGACTACGAGAGGAGCCAACGGCGGTGCGAGCGACAGTCCTCAGTTGCCTCTCGGAGCGCAAACTGTACCTACCGACAAGTTGTAGTACGGAACATATAAGATTTTGGAAATAAAGGCATTTGTTACTCTGACCGGTTGATATGTGAATCCCGAACAAATCAAATGGCGACGAGGATTGAAAAACCCCCGCGGGTGAAAAGTGAAACAAATGGGTGATACACTAAAAGAAATCGAAGCAAGTGTATTAGCTGGGAAAACCTCTTGGATATATCGGTTAAATAAAGCCGAGTTACAGAAAATATCTGAACATTTTGGAATATAGACAACGAAACGTCGGTGGATGAATTAATAAAACTGATATCGGAGTATACAAAAAAAAAAACGCACGCCAAATTAAAAAAGAGGAAAATCCAGGGGGGAGTACAGATTTACAAAGAAAATCGAACAACAGCGCGCTTCGGACAAACGTGCTTTCAGCTACGATCATGCCGTCAATTGGTAAAATAACAGAATTCGATCGAGAAAAGCAGACTTGGGAGGATTATATTGAGCAAGTCGAATTTTACTTGGACGCGAATAATATAGTCGAAGAAGCAAAGAAGCGTTCGACGCTCCTGACAGCTGTGGGAACCGCGAATTACGCCGTTATTAAGTCGCTCTGCTCGCCGGACGCTCCGAAGAGTGTATTGTTCCCAGACATACTGAAAAAATGTGAACGACACTTCGGGAAGCGAGTAAATGAGTTATTAGGTCGCGTCAAATTCCACAAGAGAAATCAAGGCAACAGTGAATCATTACAAGAGTTCGTAGGTGACATTCGGAAATTGGCCTTGGACTGTAAGTTTACCGGACCGACGGGGAAGTTACCATTGGAAACGATGTTACGCGCCTCTGCGAGATAAACCGAAACAATCTGGACAAACTCGAAAATCACGCCTGCCCCGATTTACGTGGACTCACACCAGAAGATCGCCGGCCATACGACAACCCATCGGCGAAACCTAACATTCTTTGCCCGATCCAACTCCCCCTCCTCTAAATCCCCCCTCCTAAATTACCTATTCCATTTTTATTGTATTTATTAGAATTAAGTAAAAAAAAGATGCAGAAAAGCAAAAAATATCAGCCCAAAGGCAAATAAAACACTGTAACATATGTAAATAAAACAATACCCTATCCCATAAATGGAGAGAAACCTTAGAGACAATACTCGAAAAATGTAAATAAACCAAATCAAAACAATAAAGAAGAAATTGAAAAAAAAACGATGTTACGCGATCGCTTCGTGGCGGGGATAGCGAATGAAGAGCTACAACGATACTTGTGCCGAAGACACGAAGAGGATGTAAACGATGAAAACCCGATCGGTTTAAGTTTAGGGAAAGCGCTGGAAATTGCATGCAACGCAGAGGCTACCGAACGGCAACAAAAAATTATTAAAGAATCCGAAGCGTTACTAATACAAAAAATAAGCTCAAAAAAAGGTTTCAATAAAAGCTACCGTCAAAATGAGGATGGAAGTCGAAAGGCATGTTTTAGATATGGATACACGAACCACACAGCGGAAAAATGCTTCTACAAAAATGAAACATGCACCTTTTGCGAAAAAACGGCATATTAGTCGGGCATGCATTACAAAAAAAAAATATGCAGCCAAAATCATCAAAAAGTACCGAGAAAAAAAAACACAACAAATTAAAATAAACGCAGATTCGGGAACTGACAACAGTGACGAAGATTTATACGCGTGCCCGGTTATCCAATCAACGAGTGGAAAAGCGAAGATTAACGATTACGTTGTCGAGGTCGAAGTTAATTCAAAGAAAATTTAATTTGAAGTTGATAACGGGGCACATCTGTCACTAATTAACAAGAAAACATATGATCGGCTTTGGCCGGTTCAAGAACCATGTTGGTCAAAACGAAAAACAACACTGTTTGGATATGGAAAAAACCCGTTAAGAGTGCTCGGAACAACAAACGTGTCGGTTAAATACAAAGAGATCGAAACGAAATTGCCGCTAGTAGTTGTGGATGAGTGCGGACAAAATTTACTCGGAAAAAACTGGTTCGCAGATTTGGGAATCGAGATTACGGGTATAAACAAAGTTACTGATTCCAAACAACGCGTAAATAAAAGCTTTATTCCAGAACAGTTTGCATCGTTTACACAGCCGACCTTCACGGGGCATAACGGACCACCGATCAACATACAGCTAAAAGAAAACGGCCGGCCACATTTCACAAAGGCTAGACGAATACCCTACGGATTACAAGAGGCAGCGACAGACGCTTTAAAGTCGATGGTACAGCAAGGTATGTTAAAACCTGTGGACCAATCCAGCTGGGCAACCCCAGTGATATTTGTATGGAAATCAAATGGAAAGATACGAGTAGTTGGAGATTATAAAAACACAGTGAACCCAGAAATAATGAACTCGGAGTATCCATTACCTACAATCTAAGAAGCGTTATCAACGCTGAACGGAGGAGAACATTTTTCGCAAGTCGATCTCAAAGACGCCTATAAACAACTTCGAGTAGACGAGAAAACGTTAAAAATATTGACCATAAGTACACCGATTCAATGTGATGCGCCTACTAGACGGCATAGCGGCGGCGCTCCGAATTTTCCTAAAGTACATGGTCATAATTATGTCCGGCCGTCCTGGGATACAAATATACTTAGATAACATAAAGATACAAGGAAAAACGATCAAGGAACACGACGAAACTCCTAAACGTCGAAAAATCGATTTTTCGGGTAAAATCAATGGAGTTTTTGGGCCACAAAATTTCGAAAGAAGGAATTGAGACTCTTAACGACAAAGTGGAGGCCGTTCAGAAAACTCTGGCACCAAAAAACAAACGAGATCTCCAAGTATTCCTGGGTGGAATTAATTTTTATGCTAGGTTCATAAAAAATCGCGCCCAGATCGCTGAACCGCTCCACAGATTGCTGGATAGCAACGCGAAATGGGTATAGACGGAAAAGGAACAAAAATCGTTTGAGGAACTGAAACAGAAACTCACAGGATCAGAAGTATTAATACACTTCGACGATAAGCTAACTATCGTACTATCTTCAGATGCATCGCCACATGGTACAGGAGCAGTATTGGCCCACGAATTGCCAGATCATCGGGAAAAAGCAATTGCATTTTCATTGAAAACACTTAACAAAACACAGCGATGATACGCGCAGTTCGATCGAGAAGCGTTAGCCCTCGTTCAGGCGGTGAAACACTTTCACCAATATATAGTCGGGCGAAATTTCAAATTAATAACTGATCATAAACCGTTGCTAGGAATATTCGATTTGAAAAAACAAAACCCGGACGTAATAGTACCAAAACAACTACAGCCAGAAGTAATGAACTATTTACATGCGAATCATCCAGGAATAGTTGCTACAAAAGCGTATGCCAGATCGTACGTTTGCCGGCCAGGCATAGACAATGACATCGAACTAAAGATCAAGAATTGCGACCAATGTCAAGAGGTGCGCAACAATCCCCCGAGAGCGCCGATACAAATGTGGGAATCACTGAGCAAACCATAGATTCGACTTCATGTGGATTTCGCGGGGCCATTCCGAGGACAGATATTTCTGGTTATTGTGGATGCTTATTCGAAATCGACCGAGGTCAGACGTGTTTCGTCCACATCATCGTGCAACGTGATTTGCGAATTCCGCAGAACTGTTCGCAACATTTGGACTTTCTCAGACAATTGTATCAGACAATGATACAGCATTCCGCTCAAGTGAGATGGAAATGTTTTATCGAAGGAACGGCATAGAGTTTGTGTTCATTGCTCCGTATCACCTATCGTCGAACGGCCAGGCGGAAAGAGCCGTACAAACGACAAAAAATTCCTCAAAACTTTACAAGAAGGAGACTGGGGTATGAAAATCAGCAGATTCCTACTGAAACAACACTCGACACCAAATGCAGCAACAGGAATTACACCGGCGGAGTTAATGATCAATAGAAAACTGCGCAGTCTACTGGGCACAATAAAGCCTTCGAAAAATGAAAATAGTACAGAGAAAGAGAAAAACAGAAAAACTCCGGACGGCGCTAGGAAGTTGGAGCTCGGCGACAAAGTACAAATGAGGACGCATAGACAGAGAGGGAACAAATGGGCCAAAGCTACGGTCGAGAAAAAATAGGCCCGTAATCATACACGGTCCGCGAAACGGGTACCGATATACAACACCGAAGACACATCGACCCCCTTCGAAAGATGCCGAAAACCGAAGAGAAAAATATCAGGTTGATAAAAAAGTTTTGTCGCAATAATTTCAATATAATTTATTTATTTATATATCTTATACAAAACATTTCTAATCAACAATATATTCGCCATCGGTTTCTATGACACTCGACCATCTAGTTGGCAACTCATTTATTCCCTTTGCCCAAAACTGCGGCGGCTGGAACTCAAAGAAATTTGAAATATCCCTTCTGAGATCGTCGACGTTTTTGAAAGTTTTGTTTCTCAAATATGCCTTCAAATGTCTGAACAAATGGTAGTCAGATGGCGCGATGTCGGGAGAGTATGGTGGATGAGGAACGGTATTCCAGTGAAGCTCAGTGATTGTTTTGTGGGTTTCCTTTGCGACATGGGGTCGCGCGTTGTCGTGGAGAAGGTGCACAGTCGCGCGTCTTGGCCGTTTTTTTCTTATAGCTTTTGCCAATTCCTGGAGATTTTCGATGTATCGTGTAGAGGAGATCGTCTTACCTACAGGGAGAAAATTGTGAAACAGCATTCCCTTTGCGTCCCAGAAACAGCACAACAAAACCTTTTGTGAGTGACGATCAGATTTCGGTTGGTGTGGCGGTTTTTCTCCGATAGGAAGCCAGTAGGCGAAACGCGTTCTGTTATCATACAAGACCCAGCTTTCATCTCCCGTCACAAGATCTTCTAAAAACTCCTTGCGATGGTGGCGAAGCAGGAGAGACTGGCAGATGGTCACGCGACAGTTCTTATTGTCGTCGGTGAGACGGTGTGGTATCCATTGAGCTAGAACCTTCCTGTATCCCAAGTTGTGTAAGTGATTGACTATTGACGGTCGGGTGCAGCCAAGTTCTCTTGCTAGCTCGTGCGTACTTGCTTCCGGTTTTTCTTTGATGCAGCGGAGTAATGCTTCATCATCGATGGTCGACGGTCGTCCGGAACGTTCCTTATCTTCAAGGCTTGTGTCTCCAGATTTAAAACGATTGAACCAACGCTGGACTGTTCGATGAGAAACTACGTTCTCGCTGAATGCATCCTGTATATTTTTAGCAGTTGTACTTGCGTTCGTGCCGCGCCGCCACTCGTAAAAAATGATCGCTCGAAGTTGCTCCTGCGAGATCGAAGCCATTTCTGTCCACTAGAACGCGCGCTCGTCCTTTTATACCCTGTCACGCGGAAGAGTAGAAAACATTCTAGAATATTCTCGACATAGCTCGATGTTATATTGCGTCAATACGTAAAAAGACATTTTTAAAATTTTTGCGACAAAACTTTTTTATCAACCTGATAGAATAAAAAAAGAAAACAAAAGAACGCACGAGAAGCATGGGTACAATCTCAGAAATCGCATAAGAAAGCCTACGTGGACCTACGACTAAACTGCGGTTGAGGGATGTCGTGTACGTGACTACGAGAGGAGCCAACGGCGGAGCGAGCGACAGTCCTCAGTTGCCTCTCGGAGCGCAAAATGTACCTGCTGACAAGTTGTAGTACGGAACGTATAAGATTTTTGAAATAAAGGCATTTGTTACTCTGACCGGCTGATATGTGAATCCTCAAAATATCACACGCTTAAACCTTATCGCCCTTTTCTTAAGGGTAAACCCCGCGTAATTTCATTTCATTTGCGGTTTTAGCAAATTTTCAACCCGAATGCTTTGAAATTGTTATGAAACCCATCGGTTATATGAATTTTATGTTTGGGTATACATGTATATAAGTGGATTGAATTTGTGAAGAGGTGTGTAGTGAGCTGCGGTGAAGGGGGAAGGGGGGAGCTACCCCTTATCATAAGACTCATAATCGAATTGAGACTCCCTCGACTCTGATTCGGAAGCATTCAGAAATACACATACATTTCTATTACTTATAACTAGTTAAATATTTTATCATGATACTTTACAGAATAAATCTAACGGGGTTACGAGCGAAAAAACAATTTTTGTGCTCGCCTCAAAATATCGATTCTTAAGATCATCGTTCGTTATCTTATGTGGATGTCTGCGCCTCATTTTAATCATACATCACGCTGAATAAAACTGTTTACACGTGCATATGGGAAATGATAAGAGATGTACAGATTGCTCATTGATTTTTTTCGTTGCCGAAATGGGTGGACTCCTTATGACTATGGAGAACACGCCGTCGCACAGTGGGGCAGAATCCCAAAAAGCTGGCCAAAATTCGGAAAGTGTCCAAAATGATCTCCAATTCTCTTCTCGGGGGTTTTCGGGGTCGCTGAATACGAATCTGTTATCAGAATTACGATTTTCAAAATGGCGGACCCAAAATGGCGGACATAATTCAACCAATTAGTCAAATAATTCAGTAAAAAATACCCAATCATATTTCTTAAGGGTTTTTGGGATCGCTGATTACGAATTTGTTATAGGAATGTTAATTTTCAAAATAGCAGACGCGATATATAGACGATTCCACAAAAATTTTCAATTTTTAAATATTTTTTAATAGAAAATGTTTCATAATATTTTTAGGTTTAAATGAGTAGAAAATCTCTTGAGCCATGTTTTTATTTTTGAACAATTTCTTGAGTACAAAATTTGCAATAAATCAAATATCTGTTATTTACTTCTAGTAACAAAAATCTTGTATGTCATCTTCAATGTTGGAATCATTCGATTCGGATTCTGATGTTGACCCACTTGTATCCAAATCGGAATCGTTCCTTATCTCTTGTCTGGTGACTTCAGGTTGTTTTAACATTTCTATAGCTTCTTTATGTAAAGATTTCGCCGGTCTCTGGGGCAATTTCCTGATGCTTGAGAGAAATGGATCTGATGATACTAAGAGCCTATAGAAAATGTCTCTCATATTCGATTCTCAAGAGCATTTTCTTGAATGATGTAACCTGTAGTTCTTTATGTCCTTATTGCGTGACTCTTGGGCCTCTTCAGAAAGTTGTCCGATCGGTAAAAGGGCATATTTTACAATTTCTGCTCCGTGCATCAACACTTTGTGCACAGATGTTGGCATGTAATACCATGGATATAAAGCAACGAATAAACGGGCAGTATTTACACAATAGTCTTTGAATTTTTCTTCGTCTATATCATACCCGCTCGAAATTGCTTGCAAAATAACATGAAATCGGTGAATTAAATTTTCATCGACTCCTGTTATTTCAGCAGATATATTAGCATTTTCGAAAAAGCGGCGGGCGGTATTTCCATCGTTTGAGCTGCCATATCCTGGCTTTGGTCGATCAACGATAAGCCCCAGTGTTGTCTTAAATTGAGTCTGTATGTCTTCCTTGCGTACTTTCACAATCTTTTTCACTTCCTCTTCACGAGCTTGCCACTTTTGAGTTGTGAGCTTATACGACAAATGCAAACAGCACTCGAAAAAACGAATCCACGTATGTAATGTAGATATGCCAAATCTTAAATGATCTGTAGTAATGTCCATTTTTATAATTTTGTCGATGTTATTAAAATCTTTAGAGGTGGCTTTGCACAGGAAGCAGCGTTGTGCAGAAGTGGTACCGGTTACAGCGTTACAGACTTTGCCGTCTATCATCGTAAACGACATACAATAGGTTACTGAAATTGATTTTTCATTTTGTTCAGTAGTGTATGGTGCAAGACCCGCAATCTGCTGTTCAATGTCGGTAACTTCTTTCAATGTTGATTGTGCATCTTCATGTACAAACTGCAATCGTATTGGTCTGCAGAATCGAGGAGATGAAGGTCTAGGATTTTTCCACACAATAGTTCCTTCATCCGTCTCGTGATTGTTGTAGATTAATTGCAAAGGTACCAGAGAAGTATAAAAAATGCTTTCATCAGATTTTCCAGCCTCATCAAATTTTTGCTTATAAACACTTTGACCGCTGCTTCCATCACATCCCCATTTACAGTGAAGTACTAATTTTTGCAGAATTTCAGAATTTAGAGTATCGATGACATCAGCCTGAAGTTGTATAATTCTGTATGTGGTATGATCAAGTAAAGCCTGTAGTTTAATTTGTGCGCACGACTCAGTAATATTCATGTACACAACTGATGGATAACAATGATTTTTTGCTTTTTCTACTTCATGGTATGATGGGTATAATTTGCATTTACGTGCTCTAGCTGCATTTCTTGATAGCTGATAAGAGCGCTTTGATTCTCCTTTCTCGATCATCAAAGAAAGTGCTTCGTCTGGGGTTAAAGGTGTCTCATTTTTTGACCGAACAGCAGCTATATATTTTGAGGCTCTTGTTGGGCTGGTTAATGTGACATCTTTAAGAACTTGAGCAGCATCCACTTTACCAGAAGTCCTTAAACTCATTTGAGCAGCATACGTCAATTCTTCTGTAGATAAAGTAGAACGTATTTCTTCAGTCTTTCGCCTCTTAGATCTATCGCTGGATGAAGCAAAGGATTTCGAAGGTCGTCCAGATGTTCCTTTTTCATCATTCTTCACAATCTTCTCAGATGTTGATGTTGTGCATTTAGTATCGGATAATGTTGAAAAACATACGGTGCCATTCAACCATTCTTCATTATTTTTTAGAAACTTTTCTTGGCCTCCATTTGCTGCTTTCCATCTGGATCGAAAATTTGCAAATAACAGTCCTAATAACTTTTCATCCTCGTCTACTTGTATCACATGTTCTGTTTTCTTGAAAATTGCATCTTTCAAAACTCCAATAACGAATTTCTGTTCGTTTTTTAAACTGTCTTTCACCATGAAAAAAACATCTCTTCTTGATAATTCCATATTTGAAGATTGGGAAGACTCTGTAAAATACCAATATAAACATGTACAAAATTGAATGACATTATTTTGAAATCATTTTATACTTAACAAAACTATATACGGTGTTCTGACTCGAAATGTACAAAAATAATTTATTACTACTAAAAATGATTTTATATTTATAAAGAAAACGAATATTTATGATATAAATGATTAACAAATATATTTACATACATTCTGCACGAAAAAAAACCGAAATTACATGAAATCTGTCTTTACGAGAATCACCTCTGTGTCAGTATACAACAGGTATAATAAAGCCTGAACAGCAGGCGGGCTCCTTTCTTTCATACATGGCTGCTCTAGGAGCCCCTCGTCAGTCCTTGCCGAATCGCCGTCTACACTACGTATACACTATGTACGTATACACTATACACCTTTACTGCCGAAAACCGTTACGCCGTACAAACATGGGGGAAACACAGTTCTAGCTACTGAGAGTTCTTGCAGGAATATTTTATAAAATGTTGAGATTTTCGTAAAGCGTACATTTAGAATAATAAATTACTGTATTAAAATTTAAATGATCTATGAATATTAATCAATAAATGAACATACTACAAATGGAATTGATAAATAAATATTAATCTATGTTAATAGACAGAAAATATACCAACGCGCTGTAACGTAATAATCAATGGATTACATTCACACGTCCGTTAATGTCGCGCCACGTATTTCTCCCTAAAAATTAGTCTAACTATTCGTTGAGCACTCCTGAGCAGCCAGTTTTTTAGTATATTATATTTAGTACTGTACACTATCAGCTTCTTGTTGAAACAAGGTCGAGACTCGCGAAGACATTTTTAAAACTACTTTAGAAAATCGATTTTCGAAAAAAAATGTATAATTTTTTATGTTTACTTGTTGCAAAATTTAGATATTTCAAACATAAAATAAGCAATAACTGTGCATAATTATATTTTCTGCATACCTTCAGAAAGTTTTTCCATTTTGCAGAATTAAAATTGAGACAGTTTCGTCCGTTTCACAGCACTTCGAAACAGGCAAGAATTTTTCGACGCGTACGCTTATTTAATGCGTACCGAACGACGGCTGAATGTCGACTGATGTCGAGGCGACCCTAGAGCAGGTATAAACCTGCCCGGTCCGGAATTTCGTCCTAGGACTATCAGTAAACAAGATCTGAACATATATAGACGAATATATACAACTCAAAAATTTGACTTTTGGCCAGCTTTTTGGGATTCTGCCCCACTGTGCATTGCCCCGAAGTAGCGAACGAGGGAAGCGTCGAAGTTAATACGTTTAGAATAAACGCCGTCACTATGAAATTTGGGGTTGAATCATGGATTGAAGATACTGTAACGGTGGTAGCTCCCCGCGTCCGTCCCGCTGGCGGGCCTCCGATTCCGTGGATGTTGATGGACGCGGCCATCCTTTGTGTTCGAAGGAGTTGGACCATGCGTTCGGAAATGAACGAAAGTTCCGCGCCCGCGTCTATAAGGAGTCTCGCCCGCTGCGAGATGCCCGATGAGGAGGTCAGAGTTGCTTGGCTCGTAGCTAGCAGGACTGACGGTCGAATGGCCAGAGCGTTTGAAGGGTCCTTGGAAAAGTGCGGAGGAGTACCTACCCGTGGTGGCGAGGAAGTCCGAGGCGAGCGAAGAAAAGAGGTGAACCGGGTGGGGTTGTGAGCCACCCGTTGCGTCGCACTGTTGAGTGTCGCTTAGTCAACCCTGAGCTTCACTTGGCGACAAAGTGGCCAGTGGCTTGCTCTTGGGCGTTTGAGTCTGCGACGCACAGTGGGGCAGAATCCCAAAAAGCTGGCCAAAAGTCAAATTTTTGAGTTGTATATATTCGTCTATATATGTTCAGATCTTGTTTACTGATAGTCCTAGGACGAAATTCCGGACCGGGCAGGTTTATACCTGCTCTAGGGTCGCCTCGACATCAGTCGACATTCAGCCGTCGTTCGGTACGCATTAAATAAGCGTACGCGTCGAAAAATTCTTGCCTGTTTCGAAGTGCTGTGAAACGGACGAAACTGTCTCAATTTTAATTCTGCAAAATGGAAAAACTTTCTGAAGGTATGCAGAAAATATAATTATGCACAGTTATTGCTTATTTTATGTTTGAAATATCTAAATTTTGCAACAAGTAAACATAAAAAATTATACATTTTTTTTCGAAAATCGATTTTCTAAAGTAGTTTTAAAAATGTCTTCGCGAGTCTCGACCTTGTTTCAACAAGAAGCTGATAGTGTACAGTACTAAATATAATATACTAAAAAACTGGCTGCTCAGGAGTGCTCAACGAATAGTTAGACTAATTTTTAGGGAGAAATACGTGGCGCGACATTAACGGACGTGTGAATGTAATCCATTGATTATTACGTTACAGCGCGTTGGTATATTTTCTGTCTATTAACATAGATTAATATTTATTTATCAATTCCATTTGTAGTATGTTCATTTATTGATTAATATTCATAGATCATTTAAATTTTAATACAGTAATTTATTATTCTAAATGTACGCTTTACGAAAATCTCAACATTTTATAAAATATTCCTGCAAGAACTCTCAGTAGCTAGAACTGTGTTTCCCCCATGTTTGTACGGCGTAACGGTTTTCGGCAGTAAAGGTGTATAGTGTATACGTACATAGTGTATACGTAGTGTAGACGGCGATTCGGCAAGGACTGACGAGGGGCTCCTAGAGCAGCCATGTATGAAAGAAAGGAGCCCGCCTGCTGTTCAGGCTTTATTATACCTGTTGTATACTGACACAGAGGTGATTCTCGTAAAGACAGATTTCATGTAATTTCGGTTTTTTTTCGTGCAGAATGTATGTAAATATATTTGTTAATCATTTATATCATAAATATTCGTTTTCTTTATAAATATAAAATCATTTTTAGTAGTAATAAATTATTTTTGTACATTTCGAGTCAGAACACCGTATATAGTTTTGTTAAGTATAAAATGATTTCAAAATAATGTCATTCAATTTTGTACATGTTTATATTGGTATTTTACAGAGTCTTCCCAATCTTCAAATATGGAATTATCAAGAAGAGATGTTTTTTTCATGGTGAAAGACAGTTTAAAAAACGAACAGAAATTCGTTATTGGAGTTTTGAAAGATGCAATTTTCAAGAAAACAGAACATGTGATACAAGTAGACGAGGATGAAAAGTTATTAGGACTGTTATTTGCAAATTTTCGATCCAGATGGAAAGCAGCAAATGGAGGCCAAGAAAAGTTTCTAAAAAATAATGAAGAATGGTTGAATGGCACCGTATGTTTTTCAACATTATCCGATACTAAATGCACAACATCAACATCTGAGAAGATTGTGAAGAATGATGAAAAAGGAACATCTGGACGACCTTCGAAATCCTTTGCTTCATCCAGCGATAGATCTAAGAGGCGAAAGACTGAAGAAATACGTTCTACTTTATCTACAGAAGAATTGACGTATGCTGCTCAAATGAGTTTAAGGACTTCTGGTAAAGTGGATGCTGCTCAAGTTCTTAAAGATGTCACATTAACCAGCCCAACAAGAGCCTCAAAATATATAGCTGCTGTTCGGTCAAAAAATGAGACACCTTTAACCCCAGACGAAGCACTTTCTTTGATGATCGAGAAAGGAGAATCAAAGCGCTCTTATCAGCTATCAAGAAATGCAGCTAGAGCACGTAAATGCAAATTATACCCATCATACCATGAAGTAGAAAAAGCAAAAAAACATTGTTATCCATCAGTTGTGTACATGAATATTACTGAGTCGTGCGCACAAATTAAACTACAGGCTTTACTTGATCATACCACATACAGAATTATACAACTTCAGGCTGATGTCATCGATACTCTAAATTCTGAAATTCTGCAAAAATTAGTACTTCACTGTAAATGGGGATGTGATGGAAGCAGCGGTCAAAGTGTTTATAAGCAAAAATTTGATGAGGCTGGAAAATCTGATGAAAGCATTTCTTATACTTCTCTGGTACCTTTGCAATTAATCTACAACAATCACGAGACGGATGAAGGAACTATTGTGTGGAAAAATCCTAGACCTTCATCTCCTCGATTCTGCAGACCAATACGATTGCAGTTTGTACATGAAGATGCACAATCAACATTGAAAGAAGTTACCGACATTGAACAGCAGATTGCGGGTCTTGCACCATACACTACTGAACAAAATGAAAAATCAATTTCAGTAACCTATTGTATGTCGTTTACGATGATAGACGGCAAAGTCTGTAACGCTGTAACCGGTACCACTTCTGCACAACGCTGCTTCCTGTGCAAAGCCACCTCTAAAGATTTTAATAACATCGACAAAATTATAAAAATGGACATTATTACAGATCATTTAAGATTTGGCATATCTACATTACATACGTGGATTCGTTTTTTCGAGTGCTGTTTGCATTTGTCGTATAAGCTCACAACTCAAAAGTGGCAAGCTCGTGAAGAGGAAGTGAAAAAGATTGTGAAAGTACGCAAGGAAGACATACAGACTCAATTTAAGACAACACTGGGGCTTATCGTTGATCGACCAAAGCCAGGATATGGCAGCTCAAACGATGGAAATACCGCCCGCCGCTTTTTCGAAAATGCTAATATATCTGCTGAAATAACAGGAGTCGATGAAAATTTAATTCACCGATTTCATGTTATTTTGCAAGCAATTTCGAGCGGGTATGATATAGACGAAGAAAAATTCAAAGACTATTGTGTAAATACTGCCCGTTTATTCGTTGCTTTATATCCATGGTATTACATGCCAACATCTGTGCACAAAGTGTTGATGCACGGAGCAGAAATTGTAAAATATGCCCTTTTACCGATCGGACAACTTTCTGAAGAGGCCCAAGAGTCACGCAATAAGGACATAAAGAACTACAGGTTACATCATTCAAGAAAATGCTCTTGAGAATCGAATATGAGAGACATTTTCTATAGGCTCTTAGTATCATCAGATCCATTTCTCTCAAGCATCAGGAAATTGCCCCAGAGACCGGCGAAATCTTTACATAAAGAAGCTATAGAAATGTTAAAACAACCTAAAGTCACCAGACAAGAGATAAGGAACGATTCCGATTTGGATACAAGTGGGTCAACATCAGAATCCGAATCGAATGATTCCAACATTGAAGATGACATACAAGATTTTTGTTACTAGAAGTAAATAACAGATATTTGATTTATTGCAAATTTTGTACTCAAGAAATTGTTCAAAAATAAAAACATGGCTCAAGAGATTTTCTACTCATTTAAACCTAAAAATATTATGAAACATTTTCTATTAAAAAATATTTAAAAATTGAAAATTTTTGTGGAATCGTCTATATATCGCGTCTGCTATTTTGAAAATGAACATTCCTATAACAAATTCGTAATCAGCGATCCCAAAAACCCTTAAGAAATATGATTGGGTATTTTTTACTGAATTATTTGACTAATTGGTTGAATTATGTCCGCCATTTTGGGTCCGCCATTTTGAAAATCGTAATTCTGATAACAGATTCGTATTCAGCGACCCCGAAAACCCCCGAGAAGAGAATTGGAGATCATTTTGGACACTTTCCGAATTTTGGCCAGCTTTTTGGGATTCTGCCCCACTGTGCAATGAGACCATCTTCAAAGACTTCCTCTGGCAGACCCGCACTTTCTGAAACCGGAACCAATCGACGTCATCATCGGAGCTGACGCCTACGGTCTTCTGGTTGAGTCAGACGTTGTTAAGGGTCGTGCCATCGATCCCACCGCTCAGCGCAGACTTTTCGGATGGATCGTACTCGGTCCTGTTAACGGCTCCACCTCAAATTCGGTTCATATTCAACATGTCGCCATCGCAGACGAGGTCACTTCTTTACTGTCGAAGTTTTGGCAGCAAGAGGAAATTCCTCCGGACTCGGCCCCTACAACCGACCCGGACGAATCCGCTTGCGAACAACATTTCAAGGACACTCATACGAGAGACGCTACGGGCCGATATATCGTACGGCTCCCCTTCAAGAAGCGTCCTTCGTTACTCGGAGATTCGTATACTGGTGCGAAACGATGCCTTCTCCAACTTCTACGGCGACTCTCGACAAATGAGTCGTATCGCGGTCTCTACAACACCTTCCTCCAAGAATACGAGAACCTGTCTCACATGGCTCGTGTCCCAACGGCGGCGTCTTCGAGACCACGGTTTTTTCTCCCACATCACGGTGTTTTTCGGGCCCATAGCGCCACTACAAAACTTCGCGTCGTCTTCAATGGTTCCTTCAAAACATCGAACGGTGTGTCGATCAACGACATTCTTCACACCGGGGCCAAACTTCAACAAGATACCTCGGACGACCTGCTCTGGATCAGACGTCATCGGTTCATTTTCGCCACCGTGTCGCGAAAATGTTCCGGCAGATCGCAGTCCATCTGGACGACTGGGACCTCCAGCAAATCTTATGGGTGGACCAGGAGGATCGAGTCGTCCCATATCATCTGACTACCGTCACGTACGGCCTCACTTGTGCTCCCTTTTTCGCCATCCGGGTCCTGATTCATTTGTTCGAGGATGAGGGGCACGACTTCCCACTGGCGATTTCACCTTTAACGAACGGCCGATACGTTGATGATATCTTCGGCGGTGCCGACACGATTCACGAACTTCAGGCAACGGCACGACAACTTCAGGGAATCTGTCAGCGCGGATGCTTTCCACATCAAAAATCGTCAGCTAACTCAACGGAAGCCCTTCGGAATGTTACCTCGTAGTCCCAATCGCATGCGGTTGTGATTCAATCGGAAGATCCCAACGTCAAACTTCTGGGCCTCGTATGGAATCCAAGCGAGGACAATTTCAGATTCCTTCTTCAGCTCTCCTTCAACCGAAATATCACGAAAAGGACCGTTCTATCAGAAACGGCATCCTTGTTTGATCCCTTGGGTTTCATCTCGCCAGTCATTATCATCGCGAAGGTCTTCCTCCAAGAGCTGTGGCTGGCAAAACTTCACTGGGACGACGGGCTCCCAATTCGACTTCAGGAAAAATGGTTACGCTTCCGAGAGAGTCTGAGCGATTTGTCGCTCATTCATCTCCCGCGGTGGGTTCACCTTTCGCCTTCTTCGACTGTCGAGCTACATGGATTCTCGGACGCCTCCCAACTCGCCATGTCTGCCGTGATCTACCTTCGAACAACGTCAGTCGACGGGGTCACCACGGTCACCCTCGTCTGCTCGAAGACGAAGGTAGCCCCCCTCAAACGACTTACAATTCCGCGGCTCGAGCTATCGGCGGCACTACTACTGTCAAGGCTGACCTCTCACGTTCAGAGAACCCTAGACTTAACGCATGTTCCAGTCTCTCTCTGGACGGACTCTTCAGTTGCGTTGACATGGATTACTTCAAATCCGGCCCGATGGAAAGACTTCATCCGAAATGGGGTCACTTCGATCCAAAGTTTCGGTTCCAACGCAACATGGCGGTTCATTTCGGGAAGAGAGAACCCAGCCGACTGTGCGTCGCGCGGACAGACTTCCCGACAACTTTCCAAGCACCCTCTTTGGTGGCACGGGCCTGAGTGGCTCGCGCGACCACCAGCTTCATGGTCAGTCTCTTCAGCCGAACCTCCACCGGATGGCGACCTCGAGCAACGATCAGGCTTCGCCTTCACCACAACCTCCGAGCCTAGTCCTCAAACTTGGGACCTTCTACAACGGTACTCCTCGCTCACTCGGCTTCTTCAGATCACGGCAGTGTGTCAGAGAGCGGTTGCCCGCTTCAAACGGCTCCCGCATGCTTCAATGACCTACCCGCTGAACCCGGGAGATTTGGAAGAGGCAAGGTTCTTCTGGATACGCCTCGTTCAACGCACACACTTCTCGGCTAAACTTCAGATGATTTCGAGCGGAGCGACCCTCAATCGGGGTCACTGCCTTGCCGCCCTCAACCCCTTTGTCGACCAACTAGGGACCCTTCGAGTTGGCGGCCGGTTGACGAACGCACTTCTACAGCCCGAGGCAAAACATCCGCCAATATTGCCACGGACCTCTCAGCTCACTTCATTGATCATCGCTGATTCGCACTTTCGAACGCTTCACGGTGGTACCCAATCCACGTTAAGCTTCTTCCGTCGATCGTACTGGATTCCGGGTGGCCGGGCTCCAATTCGATCACACATCCTTCGGTGCACCACGTGTGCCAGATTTCGAGGACTTCAAGCGCAGCAACTCATGGGTCAACTTTCGTCTGCGCGAGTCACACCTTCACGGTCCTTCCTCCACACCGGCATTGACTACGCGGGGCCCTTCACTGTCAAGACCTGGCGCGGACGAGGAAAAAAAACGTACAAGGCTTATCTTGCCGTTTTTGTTTGCTTCACTACTTCCGCGGTCCACCTCGAACTCGTCACGGATTACACTTCAGAGGCCTTCGTTGCAGCCTATCGGCGTTTTTCCGGAAGACGAGGAATATGTCGCACACTTTATAGTGACTGCGGTACCAACTTCATCGGAGCAGATACTGCACTTCGTACTCTCTTCAAGGCTGGATCAGCAGAAATGAATTCT
This sequence comes from Ophion slaviceki, assembly GCA_944452715.1. Taxonomy (NCBI): domain Eukaryota; kingdom Metazoa; phylum Arthropoda; class Insecta; order Hymenoptera; family Ichneumonidae; genus Ophion; species Ophion slaviceki. The sequence continues at coordinate 5,749,634 of OX101791.1, forward strand.
ACGATCATCTCGCTGATCAACCTTGGGACGAATTGGTCCTTCAACCCTCCGGCCGCACCTCACATGGGTGGAAAATGGGAGGCTGCGGTAAAATCCCCGAAATTATCCTCCGACTTACGTACGAAGAATTTACGACTCTTCTTGCGCAAGTGGAGGCTGTTTTGAATTCTAGGCCACTTTGTCCATTATCGAACGACCCCGAGGACATTTCTCCCCCCACACCGGGTCACTTCACCATCGGCGAGGCACTCACCACCGTGCCAGAACCGTCTCTTACTTCAATTCCGGAACCTCGACTCTCACGGTGGCAATTCCTTCAGGCCAAACTACAACACTTCTGGCAGAGATGGTCTTCGGAGTACCTTCAGCGCAGCTTGTCGATTTCCAAATGGCGACACCCTTCACATGAAATCCAAATCGGCTCACTCGTGCTAATCACGGACGAGCGACTTCCACCTTCACGATGGCCATTAGCACGAGTGGTCGAACTTCACCCCGGGTCGGATGGTCTAACCAGGGTAGTGACACTTCGCACGGCCACTTCCACCTTCAAGCGACCGACTGCCAAGTTGGGAGTACTTCCAGTGGACTCTTCGTCGACGCCCGTCACCGAAGGCGGGGAGAATGTTTCGGAAACTCCAACCCCGATTCCCTAATCTCCGGGAGACCCCGCTAGAGGTCGACGTCTCTCGGCCGGTCGCGCGCTTGACTCGTACAGTGTCCGGGCGCAGGGATTTTCTCCCCCTATTTTCACCGTTATAATATATCAATTGTCCTTCTTTTCATCCTATTCGTCTTCAAGTCTCTTCGGTGATCGGTTCGACTTCGGTCTCCTCCCCTTCTCTGTCGCGAACGGCATTAACGCGATTTACGCCCGCGTTAACAAGTCACGACTATAGTCTCCTCGGTACCCTTCGGTTAAACGGCATTAACGCGATTTACGCCCGCGTTAACTAGTCACGGCAACGGTCACCTCGGTACTCTTCCGCATCAATTTTACTCCGTTAAGTTTAACTAGTTTAAATAGATAATTAAATAAACCAATATTTGTTATATTAACGCGAGTGCCTTTCGTCTTTTATTTTCCGGCGCGTTCCCAACGGTTCAAGAATATTCCCACAATTTTCCCACCCGTTCACTTCCAACCAGAATCCGAGAATTTCCCCAAATCTAAACACTTACGCTTTCTTTAACATTTTCTGATACGAAGGATAATGATCTAGAATATTCGCCTTTGATGACTAGGGCAATGAGATATTTTTTTCCAACCTTTTTACTGTAGGCATGACCTTCTGTTAAATCCTTCCAGAGGGGAAGTTTGTTTGCTTCGAGTAATTTTTGCGATCCAGAGTCGCAAGGTTTTCCAGTTGAATCGACAAAATATACTGGGTTATCGTTGCGAAAATGGATCAATTCTTTGCTTGTTATGCAATTCGCGATTTTAAATTCCGAGGTTTTGTCTTCCTGGATCGGAAGTCCTTCATCCTCAGAGGATAATGAGTCAACTGCGTTGGTAGAGTTGGAATCTACGTCAGTGGAACTTTTGGGACTAGGAATTTGAGGTGCTTTGCGCAGGTTAGGCCTCTCAGCTGATTCGAGGTCAGTGCCCTTTCGGGGTCGCCTAACACGCGCGGGCCTTATTATCTCGGCTTCCTCGTAGTTTATGGCCCTACGGTTTCGGAGCGCATGGCGCCGGAACTTGGAGCGCGCATCTGTCTCCTTGGAGGCGAGTACGTCAACCATTTCCGATACATCGTCACCGAGTTTTTCTTTAACCTGTTGTTTTGTTTTCTGAGCTACCTGAGATACGTAGTTCTTCGCTTGCAAGCGAGTGACGACATTTATTTCTTCTATTTTTGGGGTTTCATGAATTTCCGCTTGAGTTGTAAAACGTATAGGGCCTTCGTTTTCGCTAACACTGTTTTCTGCTAATTCGCGGAGTATGTCCTGTGCTATCTCATCTAGATTCGCGTCGTTTTTTTGTTCGTAATGAGGCATGGCTTTGACATCCTCGAGTTTTTCGATAGGGTTACGCGATAAAGCATCGGCGTTTGAATTTAATGTCCCTGGCTTGTAAACGACGTCGTAATCGTACTCTGAAAGTTTGAGTCGCCATTTTAGGACGCGTGTGTTCGCGTCTTTTGCAGGTTTAAACCAAACTAAGGGCTTGTGATCTGTAACGAGAGTGAACCTTCTGCCATAAATATAAGGTCGGAAGGGTTTTTTCAAAAATTGTTTTTACATTCAAATTTTGGTTTTGATTTCCATTTTGATTTTGACTTTGTTTTTTATGTTGATTTTTATTTTGATTTTAATTGTGAATATTTTCTTGATTTTTGATTGTTTTCATTTTCCTTTTTGTTTTTGATGTTTCCTCGCTACTAGAATTTGTATTTATTTTTCCCTGATCATTGCCCTCATCGGAGCTGCACCGGGGTTTTAATTCGACTTTTTCTGTCGAATTTTTTGGATTGGCCACTTTTGGGTCCTGGAATAGCGTAGTTGTCTTGCAATCTACGACTGAAATAGAAGGATCACGAGGAATTTGCATGGAAATTGAAATTGACATGCAATATGATTTTGGATTAGAATGATCGCGAGAAATTGGGTTTAGCATCGCGAGAAATTGGGATTAACATCACGAGAAATCGGATTAGCATCGCGAGAAATTGGATTAGCATCGCGAGAAATTGAGATTAGAATTGGAGATTGTCATGCAATCTGGGTTTGTTTTGTTTTTTATTTTTGTTTGGTTTTTCTTCATCATTCCTCTCACTGGAGCATTGACAAAGTTTTATTTCGACGTTTTTGTCGATTTTTTTTTATTGGCCACTACTCGGCTCTGGGCCGGCGTAGTTGTCATGCAATCTACGTCCGAATTAGGATCAGAGTCTTGAGAAAATGGATTAGCATCGCGAGAAAATGGGATAAGCATCGCGAGAAATTGGATTGGATTCGCAAATTGTCGTGCAATCTGATTTTGTGTTTTTGTTTGATTTGGTTTTCCACGATGTCAAATTCCTGTACTTTTATGACTGGCACGATCAGTCTTACGGCGTCATTTGTGGGATTAAAAACCTTCAAATGGGCCTTTCCGTCGATGTTTGTTACCAGGCAGTCGCTGGCGTAAACATCCTTACGGATTTTTAAAGGCGGGATATACCCTTCCTTTAACGTGCGGTTTTCGACTCTCATGTGGAAAGAAGTTATTGAACGCGAGGGGATTTGCATTACCTCGTCGCGTTTATTTGTTCGTTTGAACGGCCATGCCTTGTCTTCACATTCAAGGCATTCCGTCTTGAAATTTATTTTGGATTTTGTCGCAAAAAAAAACAATTAGGACCTTAATGAACCGGGGTGAGGGATTCGAACCTCGTCAGGTATGATGTAGAATAAAGTTTCGAAATTGTATTGTTTTTTTTTTAATTAGGTTTGTGATAGCGCCACTGTCTAACAACATCGATATTTTTTTTGTCGATGCGCTCCGACACACACCGAGGGTAGGTTGATGAAATCTTCTATGTTTATAGTGTAGGTAAGATAGGTTCGGGCGGAATGATTATCGAGACTGGACGCGTTGAGATCGTAGGTTGTCGCAGCGCGGCTGCCCGAGGGGTATTCGGACCATTTCGCGAGTTATTATATTCGCGGGTACGGCAGTTTTCGATAGTGTGTCCTATCCTTTTACAATACCGACAAATGGGTCGCTTGGGTTTAGGCGTTTTGTTCTTTAACTGACAACATCTATCTGCTGAATGATCAATTTTTTTGCATATTTGACAAACAACTGAGTTTTGTCCATTTAGAACCCTTTGGTACTCGTTGGCATTGTGTTCTTGATTTTTATAATTATGACAGGTGAGGGTCGCGAATCGACAATTTTCTGTAGTGTGATTGTCCATTTTGCATACATTACAAAATTTTACTGCTTTGGACAGGACGAACCTTTCGTGGTTGGTGGGAGTGGATTGCAATTCTTTGCGCGCTTTAACTACGTGTTCGATTTTTATCGCATATTCTATTGCGTCTTCGCATACCGGTATGAATTCTGATAAAACGATATTTTTTTTGTCGAATTCCGGGACGCAGCTAATGACGTCTTTTAAGGATATTAACTGGTTTGTTCCTAACATCGTCATTGTTTTTGTGGGTTTGATTTTGATTTTTGAGGGTTTTTGTAATTTCTTTATCGATCGCTTAGGAGGTTCCAAACCAGGTAACAAATCCGATGTATCAATTTACGAATCACTTATGGACGTTGTATTAATTAGCACATTCCCTTTTTAAGATCCCGGACGAGCCCCCAAAAAATTATATGTCACGTCCTGAGGGGACGTGGGCATATACCTATCGCGGTTCCCTCTTTTTAGCCTACGCCTAGCGCACTAGCTCGGGATGAGGGTGTAAAAGGGAAAGGTGCATGCAAATGTGGGAATGACGCAGTGACTCGATTGATAAATGAGTTGATTTACGCAAATGATTGAGAATTCGGTGTTTATTATAATCAACCAATTTGGTTAATTCTATTAAATTAATAATACAAAAATATACATGAAATATTTTGGAAAGCTTGGTAACAATGATGGCTCACGTCGACACAAAAATTTAACACGTGGGTATTTATCGCGAGACGAGGTTGGAATTAAATTACGATTTACGCAAAACAATACAATGTACACAGTCAACTTAGACACTTAATAAAACTCTTGTAGTTCGCCTTATTATAAAGTATAATTTGGACGTTAAAGTTCGCGTTCGCTTTATGGAGACAGTTTTTGTAATTGTTCTGGTGAACGTTGTTGTTTGATTTTTGTTCGTACGCGATAGAGCTTGAAGGGAGATTTTTACTCAACGAGTGATGATGGAACACTTTTGGGAGACTAGGCCTGAACGAGTGGTGATGGAACACTGACTCCAAGATTTTTCTATTCTAGCTTGTAGCATATTTTGGATGCTGGGATGGTGGGAGAAGTTTCTCGAAAGTGCATTTTCGTCATGCGTTAATTTTTTGATTGGTTGAAAGGATGTAGGAAATGTACTAGTGCATATGATTGGTCGAGTTGGAAGGGGAAATATTTTTAAGGCCTATGATTGGGTATAGACTATGATGTGTGTGATCTCCATCTCGATTCTCGGAAACTAGTCCGCGTCTCGTTATCTGGAGCGTTGGAAAAATATAGGGAGGAAAAAGGGCCTTGGTCGCGTTGCCGCGCTTGCCTCAAGATAGGCTTTGTTGACTCAGGTGTGAGAGCGCATGGGAAATACCAACGTAGTTTTATTGCCGGGCCAACTTTTTGGCATGAAGGATTTTCTTTTGGAGAATGTATATTTTTGTGGAGTAAGGATTTCGATATTTTCGTGTGTTGTACGTTCTTATGGCTAAGGATTTTATCATCAACTGCGTTTGACGGTTGCGTGTAGATATGGTCAAGACCGACTGTGCTCTCGCGTGGGAAATTATGCGCGACGCTCGCTTCTTATCGATATATTTCGTTTCGGCTGTGGTACGCCTAATAGTCCAGTCAAAAGTGGCCAAAGTCGAAAATTTTTGCGACCGCTTAGCCAAACATGTATTTCTATGTTAATCGACTCGGGCAATCTGAATTTCTAGGAATTTTAACTATTAACAGTGAAGAAAAGGGTTAAAAACCGAAAAATATGCATTATTTCGAGAACGAAGAGGAAATCGCAAAAAAGTTTCGAACAAAAGTTGTAGAATGGAAGATTTTACCTTGTAGGTGTATACGATTCTTTTCTCTATCTCCAATAGTTTAGCCGTAAATTAAGAAAAACCAATTCACACCAATACTATAAACGCGCGCGTGACGAAATCGAGGAGATTGAAGACCACTGGTACCTAACCGCCCCTTACTCTCTTGCCGGCGCGCTGCACGTGCTTGGGCCGACGGTCTCCAAAAGTCGAACGGGTATCTTTGGCAGCCTAGTATATATAGCTAAACTGTCGGATTGTGAAGACTCCGCTACCGGCTATATTTCCTTTCGCACGAAATCCATCGGGACTGAGTTTTTCACCTGACAGCTCCCCGGCCCTTCGGCACAGACTGAACCAGAAAATGAGGAATAGGAATTCTAGAAATACCGCTGTATATCAATTTGTTAATTATATATATCAATTAAACATTGATATACCAAAATATGAATTTTTTATTTATGATAAGGAATAAAAATTAAGCCGTGGCCCCAACCCCTTTTTATTTTCCTGATCTTCAATTAATATTTTAATTAACAATAAATTACATTTATTATCTTATTAATTTCAATAATTATATCAATCTTATTTTTATTTTACACACGTATTATTCTTTAGGCTTATGAAAAAATGATCTTAAAAATTAATCTATATTATAAAGTTTTAATATTAATAATATAAATAATTTATTCATAACTTTATTTATCAGTTCATTACATTTATGAATGTTAAATAATTGAATTATTTAACATTTTAAGTTAAAAAAAACTATTAACCTTCAAAATAACAATAAAAAATTACTTTTAAATCTTGATAATGTTATAGCAAAGAATTAATCTTTCAAATGAATTTACAATTTATTACTTAAGTCGGACACATTAATTAAAATGTTATGACTAATATATCTTTAAATATGCAATAATTTTTGTAAACTAAAAAGTCGTTCTAAAATGTTTTTTTTCTCTACTAATCATAATGATATTGGAATTCTTTATTTTATTTTGGGAATATTATCTGGTTACTTCATTAATAATTATCAATTATATAAATCCATCATCACACGTCATGCATTCATCATATTTTTTTATAGTTATACCTATTATAATTGAAGGATTTGGGAATTGTATAATTCCCTTAATATTAGTTGGAGAGGCGGAGAGAGGAGAGAGAAGTAGATGTAAGAAAGGCCCGGCGGAAAATGGCGTGAAAAGAAAATAAGGCGGAATGGGGGAGGCGGCGGAGAGAGGGAGCGTGGCAGAGTAGGGTTAAGTAGGTTAAGTAGGATAAGTAGGTTAAGAGCGAATATAAAGATGTAAAGACGATTGTAAACGGGAGTCCTTTGGAACCCTACGGGGACACAAATAAAGAATACATATATTTGCCCTTAATATTAGTAGCCCCAGATATATCATTGCCACGCATAAATTATTTGCGATTTTGACTTTTACATCCTCCGATTAATTGATTAATTATAAGAAACCTATTTCATTAAATTTATATCATGAATGAAGATCATTAGATATAGCAATTTTCTCTCTTAATCTCGCAGGATTATCCTCAATTATAGGAGCAATTAATTTTATTACCACAATCATATAAAAAATGTTATATTGTTATTTGTTAAATGTTATTTTTGAACAAATTATTGTATTTTCATGATTAATATATTTTTTTTCAACAGATTATTGTATTTTCATGATTAGTATATTTTTTTCAAGTTTTACTTGCACAGCCTTTTCGGCTTTTTACAAGGTTCCACTACTCATATGTCCACCGCTCTACACTTGTTCTTTGTCTCCATCATCCCCCCCTTGCGTCCACAGCTGACTTCCTCGTCCGTATCGTACTCGCCATGCATATTTCATGTTTTCGCCAGTCATGGGCATAGAGGAACTGCCGAAAACCTATTCCGATACAGTCGGTCCCAAGTTCGCTTCCCAGTCACGGAACTAGTTTTTTGCCGAGAAAATGTCGAAGAAAAACATTTCCTGACGAAAGTACGCGACTGGGATTCGAACCCGCGACCTCCCGATCCGCTGGCCGGCAACGCTAACCACCAGACCAACTCATCGGGTTTTTTTTTCATGATTAATATTAATTACAACAACTTTATTATTATGAGCTGTTTCTGTATTAGCAGGGGTCACTTTACTTTTAACAGACCGACATTTAAATACAATTTTTAATCAATCAGGTGGAGGAGATCAAATTGTATACCAACATTTATTTTAATATTTTGGACATCGTGAAGTATATATTTTAATTTTACCAGGATTTGGTTATACCATATAATTTCTCATATTTGGTTTCCCATATAATTTTTTACCAAAATAAAAAAATAAGGAACTTTTTGTTCTATTCGTATGATTTATGCAATATTAGCTATTCGATTTTTAGGATTCATTGTATGATCCCATCATATATGTACAATTGACGTAGATACTCGAGCTTATGACACTTTAGCAACTATGATTGCAATCCCTACAGGAATTAAAGTCTGTAGATCATTAGCTACCATCCATGGATCAAAAATAAAATTTAATCCTTCAAACCTTTGAAGATTAGGATTTGTATTCTTATTTGTAATTGGAGGATTAACTGGAGTAATTCTAGGTAATTCACCAAGTGATATTACTTAACATGATATTTATTATGTAGTACCTCATTTTCATTATGTATTATCTCTGGGAGCTGTATTTGCTATTATCGGAGTTTTTATTTATCGATATCCATTGATAAACGGCCTAAGATTACATAAAAAATTATTAAGAATTCAATTGTACAGAATGTTTTTCGAATTAATTCAACTTTTTCCTCCATCGATTTTTGGGTCTAAATGGAATGCCTCGACGATATTCTGATTATCCTGATTCATATATAACTTAAAATATTTTTTCTTTTATAGGATCTTTAATTTCCATATTAAAAATTATATATTTTCTTTTTCTAATATGAGAACGAATATCACCTCAACTATTAAATCTTTTTTCAATGTATACAATTTCTGCAATTGAATGATTAAGAATATTTTACCCCCCATTAAATCATAGATTTAATTAAACTGGTTTAATATATCATAATTAATTCACTCTAAATTAATGCAATTTCTACCTAATTTATCATTAATATACAAGATGCTAATTCACAATTTACAGAAAACTTAAAACACATTTATGATCATTCATTAATAATGTTGTTGCTAATTACGGTTATAATAATTCATATTATTTTTTCCTCATTCATTAATAATTTGAATACAGTAGAACCTCGATTATCCGAACCAATTGGGACCGAGACTAGTTCGGATAATCAAAAGTTCGGATAATCGAAACGTGGGTTTTTTGGGACGAGATCATAAACAACACCTTTTTATATAAAAATAGTACATACATATATATAAAAATTTGAAATACATATTAACGTTTAAATATATATGTATTTTAAACACCTGAAAAAAGTTGAATGCTTTTTTTTTTAATATTAAAAAAAAATAATAAAATCGTCCTTTTTTCAGTGACGAACGGCTGTAACGCGTTTTTGAGCGGCTTAGTTTCGCAGCCGTTTGAGAAGGAGAAGTTGCGTTTGGTTGCTTATTGTTGCTCACGGCGGTGGCAGCGAGCAAGAATGTATCTTTCGCACCAACGTTCGGATAATTGAGCGTTCGGATAAACTAAATCATCGTTCGGATAATTGAGGGTTCGGATGATCGAGGTTCGGATAATCGAGGTTCTACTGTAATAAGTGTATTTAACAAAATCAAAATATTGAAATTGTTTGAACGTTAATTCCGATATTAATTACAATTTATCTAGCAATTCCTTCATTCAACGTTTTATATTTAACAGATGAAATTTACATTTCAACTCTAACAATTAAATCTATTGGATATCAATGTTACTGATCTTATGAATATTCAGATTTTAATAAAATTAAATTTCATTTATTTATAATTAAAAAGAATGATATGAACATAAATAATTTCCGTTTATTAGATGTTGATAATAATATAATTATTCCAAATAAAAAGGAACTTCGTATATTAATTAATTCTTCAGATGTAATTCATTCCTGAACTGTTCCATCATTAGGTGTGAAAATGAATGTGTGGTATAACTCATAGATTTATACCTATTGCAATTGAAAGAACTAATCATGACAATTTTATGCAATGAATTTCTTATCCATTTTCATTGGATGACTGAATTTAAAGTTATGATCTCTCAAATCAATATATAGTAATTAAAATTACCTCTAATGAAAGAAATGAGTTAAAATATAACATTAAAATGTAATTTTTTAATCATTAAAATGAATATTTTTTATATTCCACAAGTATCACTATACAATTGATTAACTTTGAATATAATTTTATTTAGATTGAAAAAAATATAAATTCGTATAATAATAAAAATTAAAAAAAATGTATCTTGAAATGATAAGAAATTTATTTTCTATTTTTTATTCCAGTACCAATTCAATGGTTGATTCAAATTGAATTTCTTCTATTCAAATTTTGTTATTATTCAAATACTATTCCGAATAGTTGATTCTCGATTAATTTAAAAATTTTTATTTCAATAACTTTATTCAAAGAATTAAAAATTATTTAATGAACAAATTTATTTGTTTTGTTATAATTGATTTGACTATTTTATTTATATTAATTTTAAGAAATAGTTTTATATATTTTTTCACAAGTCCCATATATTTTTACAAGTTCAAGACATTTAATTTTTTCAATTGATATTTCCCTCCCATTTTGATTTAGTTTAATAATTTTCCTTTCATTAAACAATACAAACTTTGCATTTGCGCATGTAATCCCCCAAATGACCCCCTTTCTTTTAATACCTTTTATAGTTTTAATTGAAACAACTAGAAATATTATTTGTCCTTTAACTTGATAAATTCGATGAACAGCAAATATATTTGCAGGCTATTTACTTTTAACTTTAATAAAAGAATCAGCTATTTCATTAATAATAATTTTATGATACGTTATCATTTTAACACAAATTATATTATCAATATTAGAATTTAGAGTTTCTATCATTCAATCTTATGTCTTTACTGTATTAAAAACTTTATACACAAAGAAAACCAATTATGTTAAAATCATTATTAAACAAAATTTCTCATAACCATCCTTTCCATATAGGCGTTTCCAATAATACGCTCCTTTTATTTCAGTGTACGAAATATTAGCAGGTAACGGATTTGTCTTTTTAAATGCCCTATCTAACCGCCGCGAAAACACCCGATTGGTCCCGGCGACTCTCGAGCCGAGCTGCAGGTTGGCGCGCCGTGCCGGCAAGAGGGGAAGCCGCGGACGTACCTCTGGGCTGCCGAAAATACCCGATCGAACGCCGGTGACAAGCGCATCCTTACATTTACCCACGTCGGTTGAAGCATTGTTCAGCCATGCTGCGTACGCGTTGATACGATCCTCCAATAATTTCAACGCGATGAAGTCATCTTTACCGAAGGTGAAGAATGGCACCGCACGGTGTACAGCGTGTACGCCGTAATCGTTGAAATTTTGAATAGTTACGCTGGGCTGATCGTAATATTCACCGTATTCCAGAATGTAGTCATCACAAGCGACCACCGTATGAACAGTAGGGTAGTCGGAGGCGCATGCAATGTTTTCTTCGCTGAAGTACGCAGCGATGGTGGTGTTGAGCTGTTTTTGAAACGTCAGCCATGATGATGTATTTAGGGTTGTCCAACCGTTGGTATCACACATGAAACGAATAATGGGCTGCAGTTGACCGGCGTCGTCAACATCTATGCCTAGTCACACATTTTTCGTCATTTGACTATTCAGACTGTAAAACGTCTGCAACACCAATGGTCGTAGATTATAGGCACGTTTGTTTTCTGCCGACAGAGTGGACGATGAACATTTGCCCCCCATGGCTTCTCCGTGCAGACTGACGCGCTCTCACAAATCTGATGTAGTATACGAGAGCTGTCGTGCAGAGTTATTTGACAGCTGGCTTGAACTCCAGATTATTGAATTCGGAGCCAAGGTATTCCATAACGAGATTATCTTCATGGACCGCTGCTACCATCTGCTTAAACAACGTCTCGTCTTCGTCAAGAGCTCTCATGAATCTCGCCCGTAGAAAGCAAACGAATGTCTTGTCCACCTCCACAATAAGGCGTGACCCGAATCGAGTTTTCACCACTCGTATATCGGAAATTTTGTAGTCCGTTTTTAGGGAGAGTTCTGCCATCTTCTTCGTCGGCAGGAAGTCGGCCATCGCCCCGACCTTGTTGATGCATGTAAAGTCCATCGCTGATGTGAAGTTTCGTGATTTTTTATGTTAAAATATTTAACGCACTTCTCTTTTATATGAGACTTTGAAGAATTGCGATATTTTGCAAGAAAACTTCTATACGTACTTTCAACTCGCGTCTTTTTTTTTTGCATTAAACTCTACCGTGGCTCCGTAACAATTGCAGTCTGACTACCGAAACGTATGGCCTATTTCTAGAACTGTCCCCCACTACAACCGCTACCCCCACCATCACGAGAGGAGGTGTGAGTACGGCGTCGCCAAGAGAACTGTTTCTCGGCAATTTCGCAAAATCTGCTGACTTAGTGGCGTGTGAATCACCGCAAGACTCTCTATCGCTGCTAAAGCTGTACGCTGAAACGATGAAGCTATAAGAATAAATACACAGAATATTTGAAGACAATTATTTATTAAAGTAACATGATGGATTACAATTAGCGCGTACGGGAACAGCAGCCTTGTACACAATGTAAAGTTTTATGATTAAAAGAGTCGCAATTATTGCGACGTCTGCCACGGCCGACGGCACCGTCCGCATCTTTATATTTATCGTTCTTATTGGTGAAAGCATTGTAATAACGATTGACTATTTTGTCGTTGCGTGATAAATCATTTGAAAATACACTTCTAAACTTATGCATACCGATGCCAGTACACATATAATGAAGAAACATAATGCAATACTGTCCGCAACATTGCGAATCCGGAGCTTGAAGTTGATGAGCGCTGTACCGGAAGAGTTTACAGTTTCTACGGAGTCGAATGAGGTGTTGCGGGATAATGGTGGGCAATCCGTAGCTGTCGAAGTACCATCCATGTCCAGCTCGATCGACGTACATAGCGACCCAGTGGGCTCCCGGCTGTTTATGTCCATCGGTGTTCACAACGAACGCTGTTGGTTTCGTCCAGATCTTTGGTATGCGGTCTGCGGGGTACACACCCACAGAGTGGTTCTGTATATCACGAAGAGAGGCCAGGATCTGAAGACTGTTCATAACAGGCGGGTATCGGTCAGACCTGGAGGCAGTGCGGTGGTAGTCCTATATTCCCATTAAGAGTCGTAACGCTCGCTATGACAGAGCCATGCTTTGATTCTCGTCACATTATCCAGAGCACACGTATGCTTTTTTTTGCGTATCACAGAGTGGTACGAGCAACGTGTACCGGTTCCTGAGAGATGTTCAAATGACGTATCGTCGTCGTCTTCCTCCAAATTTATAATATAGCAGTCGGTGAGTTGAGCCAGGTAGGATGATTTATCGGCACCCCTTACAAATACCCGCTTAGAACCGGTGACCATTGTCCTCATAATTCTGGCGATCGCCCGTAACGGAGTATAGCCCTCGAACCATACTATCCCGTGATGATTGCGCGTCACCCACTCGTTCGTTCTTTTCACATCCAGGGGTAATTGACGGTACGCGTGAAGTGGTGCAACGACCCAATGATCAGCGTACGATGAATCAAGTGAAACGACAGCCACTTCTTTGGGTATAAAATTATTATGTTTATCCCTTAGACCTTGTATGTCAATCGCGATATTCATGATCCGTGCTTACGCTTTGAATGCTTAACGAGAAATGAAGACCACCGCAGCGCTCAACCGCTGAAATCTACAATCACGTGTCTGGATGCATCAATCTCTAGTACGTTATCATATTCCGCATACACGATACAATTAACTGTTGATGTTAGCGCTTCGTCGAATCGTACTTCTATTCTGACGCTACCGTGTTTCACCAGATTCCAATGACTGGCGCTGTTTGCCGAATGATCGGGCGTAAGATCAAACGCAAAAAGACAATAACCGTAGGGGTACGCGGTGCGCGTGATTGAATTCCCTTGATTGAGAAAGTGAATACCCGTACCGGAAAATAACGTATGATACGCATCCACATATAGGGCGGTGTCGGTGAAATTGGGCTGGAGAGCCTTCGACGGTATTTGTACACCGTCAGCGTACAAAGCAAGATAATTAATTTGATAATTCTGAAAGTTGAAGGGGTTCAGTGACCGATTGCCGTTGAACGCTTTATTATCGACAAAACCGATAATTATGCGCTTCGGTAGCTGTCCTAGTATTACATTGTCCAGGGTATCCCCGTATACACCAGCATGCATCGATATAGTTTTAACCTCTACGCGCGTCAACGGGTATTTTGCTGTCGATTTGGCCAATGCTCTCGCATGAGCTAAAAGCATACCGGGGGCAATTTTTGCACGACGCACAAGGAGCGACGCCTCGGTAATGTGAATACTGTAATCTTTTGAAGACGTCATAAGACAGAAGGCGTCACTGGTACGCACAAGACGTAAACGCATCTCAACGCCGTTTATCAGAAATCTCTCCTAGTTAAAGATATCGCGGTGCAAATGACCGAGCAGATCAATCTCCCCGCGCGCATTTAAAACCGTTCGACGATTAGAAAGACCGATGTTTGCGACTGCTATATCATCCATTTTACCGGCTGAATCACCGTACTATAGACAGCTTGTGAGATGAGAGGTTTTCGCGCCCTGCCCATAATTCAATAATGTTTCAATGTAGGCTCTGTATGCATAAGCATTATTGGGCGGTGATACAAGTTTTTGATTCAAGAATACATCGACTTGATTAAACATTGAGTGGACTAAATTATTAACAGGCCCCACTTTAACTGTAAGGTCGGGTTTTACAGAGTTCGAGCGTATTCGAACACGCATACTTAGCATGGTATGTGCAAGGTCAATGTAGTCGTCACCCTGACCAAGTACCACGAACTCGATAGGTGAATCGTCTGTTAGAGATGAGATCGGCTTGTAGTGTAACCATTGTGTCCCCTCGATGGTAGTTTGAGTCGGTGGTAGTGTCAATAGCTCCAGCTCCGACTTCAAGCACTCACACGAATGAGTATGTAAGAAAGCCATTTTTTCACGAAAAGATGTCGGACACGGTCCTAGGTCGTGACGTTTTTTTCTTCTGTGTCTTTTTGGACGTCTTTCTACTTGCTCTTTTCATTGTTGTTCTCTTCTTCTTTTTAACACGCCCGACGTGTTTTTTTGATGTCGCGGGTTTCTTTTTTTGACCGACCCTACGCGCAGTGTAGCTGTCGACCGAATGCACAAGTTTGCGAATTTTCGAGCGTTTATATCCCGAGCCCTGCATGAGGTTATTGAGTTTTTCTTCAGCCTTTCTCTTCAAATTCACACCCGATTCGCGCAAACGTGATTTAAAGGCCTCTCTAGGATGCATACCTGTATCTATTATATCGTTTGCTACATTAATTCCAGAACGTATAGCTTCTTTGCCAACAGTGCGTGCTCCCTGCTTTAAGAGCGGTAAAATTCGGCGAATAAGGCTACCGAGAAAACTACCGATACCATGGCCCCTTTGATTTGGCGAGCCTATGTATACCTGACTAATTCCTCCGTAGCCTGTTCTAGCTCCACCCGTCTGTGTATCAAAGTACATATCGTAGTAATCCATTTTCTCTTTCTGTGATGCTGCGGCTAATCTATGCGCTTAAATTGTAGCGTCACGGTTAGTGTTCCTCCTTCGAATGGCACCGGTTGCCCAAACTCATCCCTTATATCGATATCTATTGTTTGGAAGCTTGTGCGTAAAAGAGGCACGTAGCGAGGTGGCGAAAAACTTTTGATTTTCACAGAACTGTAATTATAATTATTATTTGCATCAGAAGGAACGACACGTAACAAGGGAGCGTGCACATCTCCTGTGATATATGGCTCACAAATATCGGTATAAACCAACAACATGTTAGGGATCCCAGTGGTGAGACTGGCCGGTTGCGGCGCAACATACTCAGAACCACTTATCACCACAACCCCTGTACTATGGGTGAACCCTAAAATTTTACTTAATATCGGAGAGAAGTAGAAAGAGTGCTCCAGATTTTTATACGTGGTATAGATACGCTCTACCGAGACATAGCCGTTCCGCGTGTATTGGAACCTCAAGTGTCCCATCACACACGGGATTTCGTTTACCGACTCGAGTAACACATTTACATTGCGATATACGCCAGCCAGCACGCATGCACGCTCATCTTTGAAATCGATGTCGGCCTTAACACCGGGTGTCGTAATGTTCGTTACTACACTGACAAAGTTTTTTTCACCTTCAGGCGGTACATGCAAAATAGTCATGGGTATGGGTATCTCGGCTAAAGAAACAGCCCACTTGCCCGGCAGGTTTACGCTTTGCGGCAAATGCGTCGTATACTGCGGTGTCCTGTTTTCAGGATAATACTTCATACTACTATTGCTAGGTAAAACAACATAGAACTCATCCTTCATCTTCCTCACTTTTTCCTACGGTCTTTTGCGCTCACTTGGACTCTCGATAATTCAGCCTCGTAAAAAATACTGTCAATCTCCTAGTTGTTAAGGTCGTATAAGATGTATACGACAGGCCAGCTACTCAATGATAGGCGGTGTATCTTAAACAGTTCACTGCTCCACCCGCTCTCGTATCCTTTTGCAAAGGCCGCCTTTGCACTACTGATACGAACAACGTCACCCACCCTGGATTTAGGAGGTGGCCGTCGTTTGGGTTGTTTATATCGCTGCAAAAGATTATTACGCGCTTTGGCCGCTGAAAGAAGCGGAACAGATACGGGTGTCATTTTAGTGCCACTGTGTAGTATATGATTATATGCAGAAACTATATTCTGCAAAACACCAATAAAGCGTTTTTGGCGAGAGTACGTGAAATACCGCCACATTCTTTCTTTCAGTGTTCGATTGAATCGCTCTACAATGGCGGCTTTTATATCGGGGTTGCGTGTCGCGCGAAACTGGATATTATTTTTCTTCAGGAACGCCTGAAAGACGGCGCCCGTAAACTCTCTGCCCTTGTCTGATTGCAGACAAACAGGACGCCGCCCATTTGTACTCTTTAGGGAGAGTATGCGCATCAGAGCTTTAGCCACTGTCGCAGCAGACTTATCGCGCAAGGGCTCGACCCACGCGTACTTGCTGAATACATATATGACCACAAGAAGATAAGCATAACCGTCATTATAACTTTTAAGTGAGCGAAGATCTACAAGATCAGCTTCCCATACATCGTCAATGGTCCATACGCTGTAGGATCGACGTGGGAACCGCTGCCTCACAGATCTGTGTTTGGTATAAGCATCCTGAGCTTCAAGCTACTGTGTCGTTTTAGCAGGGAAGATCTTTTTTTGACGGCTTACGCGCAACAGCTTGGCAGCAGCACCGGTGAAAGACGCTTCATGGGAAGGATCAAAGTATACTTTTTCAAGTACTTTCATGCTGATAATTTAAGACTGGCCCAGGTCACCCGTCTTCTCTTGCAACCGCCACCGGACCCGTTCTGTACGCTACGGTCGGATTTACTGCTCTCGCTGCCGCTGTAAAACTCAGAATGACCAACATCGCTGATAGCCCCGTCATTTTCATCGGTGGCACTATCACAGCGCGATCGCAATGGTGAATTTGCTTATGACTCCAGCCAAAGTTCTTCGTTTCCCACAAATTCTCGAGGTGTCTGTATGGATCGCAAAAATTTTGCAAAGACTTTTCGGCCTGCCGGTTTGGCTACTTTTCTCGCGCGCATTGCGTCGTTCACGAGATCAATGATGTTTGAATCCTTGATCGGTTCCCCACTGGCCGAAACCACACCGGCTGAATCCCAAGAAAAATCTGACGGAGGTGCATCATGCAAACGCCGCAATAAAAGTTTTGCTTTATTGCGAAATTTCAAAGGCACACTCTCGATGATAATGGAATCATTCATCCGGCTCGTAGGGGCTTCGTTTTTGGCTGGGGTGAATTGCGCACTACTCTCTTTCTTTTTCATAAGAGCGTGACACTGACGTGCTCGTTCCCCATTAGCAAAATGCAAGTACCGCTGCAGTACACTCAAATATGCCAGCCACTTTTCACGCTCATCCGCGTACGCGTTAGATTTCAAAATCTCATTCATCTCCGAATCTAGTCTGCTGAGAGTCGCCTCGATTGTTTTCTCTGCTTGCTTTGCTGACCCCCCGTTATCATTGGTAAAATTATGCGGCCTATGACTACTGAGCTGTAATAGATTTTCCTCAGGTATCAAAACCATTTTTCGGGCATGCTCCATTATCCGCGATCAGCAATTAGATTAGACAACACAGTACCTAGTATAGGAGCAAGTAGAAGGGGTAAAAAACCACCGCTTTGAACGACAAACTTCTTCTTACTCTTCCAGCACACGTTTTTTGAGGCTAAGCGACGAAGAAGGGGAGCGTGGCGGCGCAGTTTTTTCCTCTGACCAGACTTGAGAGGTATATTGCCTCGAAGAACGTTCAACGCACACTCGCAAACGCAGCGTATCATGCGAGGGTCTTCTTTCCGCAAAATGGCCTTGCGCTGTTCTTTGCTGAGATACTGAAGGGCGTTCAATATCGCAATGCTCTTCCTGCAGAGAGACGATCTGTTGCGTGCCATTACAGACGTAGAACTGGCAATTCACCTCTCGTGTTGCCGCTTTTAAATTGTTTTCGCGGCACGTAAACGAAATGGTGAGGGTCATCGGGAAAAATACATGCGCGGAATCGACAATTGTCGGGTGTCGATTGCTTCAAATCTAGTAGCAAATAACCATGTGGCTTAGACGTTGCGTCGTAATAAACTTCTTGCAGAAAGCGTGGGTTCTCAGGACATACCTGTCTCGACAGGTGATGTATTTGGGCGCGGTCGCGGGGGTTTTTGAAAATAACGATATAACTCGCGTTCAGAGATATCGCTCTGCCCATGACCCTGATGGAATAAGTTTTGCGTTATAAAAATAACACTCAAATTCTTATGATGACTACCTTTGGTGAAGAGATCGACAACGCTATTGTTCGATGCTTCACGCATCAGATCATCGATAATTAAAAGCTTGGCGCGAGGGTCGTTTGAGTAATCGGCAGACTGGGGCAATCCCTCGCGAAATTCAATAGAGGCGCCGTAGTCCGCATATGTCGTCTGCCACTCGGAATAATAGAATATTATCCTCTCGAACGGTTTGCTGCTCATGCGCGTGATGAAATTTAATTTTTTTTTACAAAATACGTCTTACCGCAACCTGTAGGTCCGCAGATCATTGAAGTCCACGGATGCGTCCACCATGCGTCCATTGTGATGAATGAGAAAAGGTACTTCTGAAGTAGCAATAAATACTCTACGGACTTGGCGTTTCTTTTTATACAAATATATTTGCATGTAAAACATATTTTACAATTTCTAATGACGATAACCGTAAGGCAGCGAACCGTATTCGCCATCACGCCTTCGCTTAAGACTCGACGGTTTACACGATTTTGTTTCGGAGCGCGTAACAACATGATGGAACTCTGTACGTCTAATAGCATCGTAGCGCAGTACGATAGGATCCTCTCTGTCCCCGACAATGAAGGATCGTACAGATTGGTAATTTATTAAGGCATTGTTTGCAAAATTAAGGGTGTTACCCTTAACCTTACAAACTTCACTCTCCGACCTGTCAGGAGCACGCACTATAAACGCGTAAAATTTTGGCCCACCGGAAATGAAGCTTTTGATATAGCTACCCTCCCCATAATCACTCAACTCATCCGTTACATCACCTAAGAGCTGACCTACGGGAGGTTCGTGTTCATTAGGTTGCTGCCTCGTTACATAAATAACAGAGTCTGTGTCGCAGTACAAGGCACGCCGATCTAGACGTTCCAGGTAACTGTAAAGCTTTAGACGTGCCTGTGCCGTGGTGTATGCAGCAATTACAGCATTTGCTATATTCGAGGGCATCACAGCCTCATCCGTATTAGTATAGCTTACATACAGGGTTTGATTATTCACAGGAAGCATACCGGTAATTTCACACCCGGGGTCGGTTAATAATTCCATAAGTTTTTTTCGCGTCGATACCACGACTGTTTGTGGAAGATTTTCGCGTTGACCGAATTTTCCCCAGAATGAATTTAGACAAAGCTTTGCGAGCGAGCGTAACCCGAGGTTTTTGGCTATCGCCTGACTGTTCAAGCGAACACCCTCAGATCGTTCAAAATGCGTGATATAATGTTCTTGCTGTGTTCCATCGTCTGCGCAGTTTTCAGGCCACCCACTCGCCTCTTGCTTGATTTTAAAAAACGTATTGATGTATTCGGCGAACAACCCGCCCGATTGCGTATTACGATCGAATTGCGTTACTTTGTATTGCCAAATTTCGGCTATAGAGAGTATTGTGTAGCCGCACGAAACAGCTTTTCGCAGCTCGTCAACTACCCACGTGCCCTCAAACACACGGTCAGCGGGGTCATCATGTGTGCACTCTTCTTGATTCATTATCTCGCAGCAGCTGCGACATAAAGAGAACAGCAACCTCTGATGCATACGCACGGGTAATACAGGATGGTAAAGATTGCGCGGTGGTAGCACAGTACATTTGACCAACCCCTCAACGCGCGTTAAATCGTTAGTTCCCCCCGTCAATTCTAAGCACTCTTCAGCAATAAATACTTTTGGATGGCCCACGGGGTATTTACCAAATTTGCAGATATACGGATACAGAGAGCAGACATCTACGTAGCGCATACACTCCCCCTCCCTTGTATCATAGAGTGTTACCATGTTTTCTGTACGCCCACCAAAGAACGTATCACGAGGGTTCAATGGATATTTTGCTGTTAGCGGATGATCCCTAACGAGCTCACGAATTTCAGAGTTTGCTTCTACATGACGATCCCACTGGTATTCCCAAATCTCCACCAATTGGTAACCGCTCGAGCGAATTCTCTGTGATATGGCTATGGTTCGTTCTAGACTCTCGTCCATAGACAGGCCATTGCGCTGTTTACGATCTCTATTATGCGATGTAGCATTTGGAGCAACCGTGCCAATAGCAGCCGTGAAATTGTAATACATGTGCTGTGCCGTTTGTTTCGTAGTAGCCGTCAACTAGTAAATTCTGAGGTAATTTTAACTCGCGTGATCGGCCTGCGTGTATAATGGGGTGCCCGAGAGAATGCTCCATCCAGACGAGCCATGAGATTGCCTTTTTCGACTGATTATGAGCCCATCTATAGCCACCTAGAGGTATAATACCGATCGTGTTGTCTTTTAGGAAATTTTTACGAAAGACGCGAAAACAGGCTGACGCTATTGTTGTGCTCTCGTCAAAAGGACAGACGCGACCGTTGGCTATAAACATAGAGCGAAAAGCTATGCACGCACGTCGTAATATCGTGACGTCGTCCGTGCAATAGCTTACAAGCTCTTTCGAAAAGTCAAACACGTAATTGGTGTCGTTTGACTCCCTGTACTAGGCTAGAAATTTTTCGCGCTCTGCAGAACGCATCGTGTCAGCGGAGTAATACTCTATAGGCGGTATTGGCCCGACATAATTTTGATTTTCCGGCCGGTTGAACAAATGGGGAAAAATACCTTTAGCGATAGAACCTGTGAGGCCGAAGGCTTTAGGTAGTGCGCTAAGAGGCATGTGGAAATAATTTAGGCTGTCGAGAAATACCAGTTTTTCAAGGCGCATCGAGATGATCTTTGTACCGTTCATAATTATACGCGGTAGCTGAGTCTTTTTTTCCTCGATCAAATAACGCAAAATGAATTGCGCGTCAAAACCCCCGGCATTGTGAGCAATACAGATCGTACGCGAAAAATGATTGACCCGCTGCATAACAAACTCGATCAGCTGACCCACAGGATGATGACTAAAGACAAACTCATGGGGGCCGCAATGTTCACAAGGCTCATCGATAGCATCACGCGTGCAGCAATATGTGCAAACGCGCTGCGCTACGCACAGGTTTGGCTCGTGTATAAAGGTACCAGCATCGCCGTGTACATTTGTGCATTGCTGCGTCTCAAAATCATAAAATATGAAAAGTATTTTAGCCGCCTCTTTGTCGTCGTGGATGGGTCGCGCATATATATATATATCGCGATGCATATATATATATATATATATATATATATATATATATATATATATATATATATATATATAGATGGGTCGTAGTGATGCGAGCGCTCGTAATACAATATGTACAGAGTGTGCTGGATGCTACCAAAAGTGTTCAAGGCTTTTTGCGTGCCATCGAACAAAGGCTGGACCCCGTGCCCCAGAGTTAAAAATTCGTAAACCACTACCGCAATACCGTCTTGCGCTAAATAATTTTGAAAGAGAGCAACCTCACGGATACCACAGCCATTCACGGGTACTGTAACTCGGGCGGCGTTCGTTAATTGAAGAGCTGCGTTTCTCTGCAGTGAACCGTTAATCTGTCTCATACGTTGCCAATTTGCATGTAAGTTACCCGAGCGTATTTCGCCCCGCTCGACATAGGCGCGCGCAGCAACCAATGATCGCGGTAAACACAAATTATCATTATTCCTAATCGTGAGAATAGCTTTTTTTGCAACACCCTCGTGTGTTAGTTTTTTTTTCTACCGGAACCTTCGACACCCTGTATAATACTAACTTTTATCGTACATGTATCGGCGATATTTAACAATGCTGCACTTTGGGCAACACTAGCTATTAATTGCCAGATATCGTTAAACGTGCAATCTCTGACGGGCCGAAAGGAGAGCCATACGGGACCGTGCGGTAGGTTACTTGAGGCAAACGATATACCTATATAATCGCTAGCTTCGCAGGACGTTGTTATGTGCGTGAGGAGATCGCGGAACGCTTCTTCAAGCCATTGTAAAATGTGGCAGTCTGGCGGTGGTTGACAAATGCGTACGGTCAGTTCCCGACCGCGGAGTTTGAAACGCTTGAAGTAGCGGCGAGCATCCCCGATGATTTCGATGCGGGTGCCTGGCGGTTGCACATCGCCAAAGGGCTCATCGGTAGGGGTCTCGCGCTGGCGTCTAGGCCTTCCGCCGCCATCCTGTACTTCTGTAAAGTGGGTAAGATTGTTTAAAAAATGTTAACACTAACGGATAAGGTTGTGCAACCTACAGCTGATATTATCGTTAATTTTAATACAATGTACCTGCTATTATTGTTAATTTTAACCCCCCATGGGCGTCTACAAGAGCTCCTCATCAGGTATTACGGACGCCGATGTATAACCTGCCATAAAATAGTATTGCTCACTTTTCTTTTTAAATCCCAGAAATACAAAGAATAAAATAGGCCAATAATTAAAAAGAGGAAATATGAAAATAGATGTGTTGCGAGAAAATAGACGCCCTTTACCTGAGTCAGTGGTAGAATCTAAGAGACGATTTATCCAATTATCGTTGAGCTCAACAATATTCTGTATATTCTCGTCTTCAAACGGGTAGTTCAATCCGAGACCCATAGGATACTCCCACTCTTGATTTTTTCGGTGGTCATATTCCTCAACAGGACTGTCCTCCTGCTGAGGGTCACCATTGTTGCCGACATCGTTCCCTTCGTTGTTCGCCGGGTGCAAAGCTGTGTATGTGCCCCCCTCTATTAATCATCTGTTCAAAATTATTATAATCATTATTTTCCTGCTTACCCTCATTACTGCCCCTAAATATCTCGGCAGGATTGTACGCGCTCGATGTAGGTGACGCATAGCCGACGGGTCGGTCGCGCGGCCAGTGCTCCTGTATAATGCTACTTCTAGCACTTACAGTTTCATCATCGTCATTGCTGTCGTCATTATTGGCCTCTCCACTGTTCGCATGGCTCTGTAAATCTAATTATATTTCCGGTCTGTTATCAACTGTTCAAAAATATTTAGTATAATTTTTATGTATCCCTACTTACTCTCATTGCCGTATCCCTACTTACTCTCATTGCCGTCCGTAAAAATTTCGGAAGGCTCACGTATGCCTGGTGTAGACTCACGCTCCTCGGTATCCGCAAATATATCAGAGGTGCTTGATGGATAGGCAGCCTGCTGTGTTTCTCCTTCATTATCGTTTGATACAGGCGAAAGATACTGATAATCAGGGCACCCTCTAGCACTTTGAATCACCC
Organism: Ophion slaviceki; assembly: GCA_944452715.1. Taxonomy (NCBI): domain Eukaryota; kingdom Metazoa; phylum Arthropoda; class Insecta; order Hymenoptera; family Ichneumonidae; genus Ophion; species Ophion slaviceki. The sequence goes on from OX101791.1 coordinate 5,773,590, forward strand.
TAGCTTCTTCTTCTTCTTCCACGGCACGCGCCTCCGCAATAAGCATAGCTTCTTCATCGCTCGACGCATTTAGGAGACGCCGATAATCTGCGGTCGCACAGGTATTGTCACTATGTGTTCCTCACAAAATGGCGTCTTACATTACGGGGTGACCCAAAGTCACCAATAATATTGCAGATACTGTCAGAAATGTCATTATTATTATTTTTTACAAAATGTATTAAGTGACAAAAATTAGCCCGGAATACGTAGCTGCTGATTGTTATCGGTAGCACAATGTTTTATTAATAGACAGATAAAAGTCGGCCCGAAAAAATAACAGCATCTGCAATATTCGCGATGTTTTTTGGGAAGTCCTATATATTAGATACAGCTTACCGTTTATTTCGTTAACAAGCTTTCGAATACACGGTACGTTCACAAGATTTCTTCGCTGTAGCTCTTCGAATGTACATGTAAGAGCTCGGTAGCCCTTTAACATTCCTCTGTTGTAAGCCGTAACGATGGACCGCAGCGGTGACCACCATAGCACATATTTCAATCGTTTCAGCAAAGAGGTTTCCGGTAAATAGCGTAACTCACTGCACCAATTATCACTGCACCTTCGTCGAAGCTGACTGCTTTAAATTTTTGATACCCGTAAAAGAGCTAAAATAGATGCGCGCAGGTAACGGTCGGGCATTATAGTGTCAAAGAAATGTACTGTTAGCTGGTTGAATCACGACTGATAGTCGTTTCAATTTTGCGAGTACCCATGATATTGTGAATCATGTATGCGAATTATGTATACACGTACATCGCAGTATGTGCAAATGATACGCATTTTGAAAATCTTGAGATTTCTCGGGGTCGGTATGTAAGACGATATTTCGCAGCAGCAGCAGTTTTGCTGAGCTGTGAAAATTGTGAACGAGCTCATCATACCTTCTCCATCGACTCGTTATGACCATTATAAAGTATCGGAGCGTAATATTCATTTTCAGGGATCTACGCGCATCTATATTTTGCCGTGTTTCCTTATAATTGTTATAGTTTTAGGGTAAAATACATTGCGCATATGAATAGAGTAAAGAGAGTACGATCGATATATATATTGAGACGTACAGGTCCGTCTCACACCAATACCCCCACCACAAATTCAAATAAACCGACTCTTTGGGGAGTAAGGGAGGAGGAACAATAAAAAGCCGAATGGGCAGGTACGACCTTCAAGGTCACAAGACAATAAGTGGAAGAAAAATTAGAGAAAAAGAAAACAGAAAATAAAACAAAAACAGTAGACAAGTAAAGTAAGGGAAGGGGAAAAGTCGTTGATTTAAAAAGGTTAACAATAAAGGGAATGATGGGTAATTCGTAAGGGAAGGGGAACAATAAACAGTCAAAAATGGGTATAAAAGAGGAAGAAAGTCAGAGGGACGGCACTTCCTTTTACTTCGTGGATCAGTAAGTACCGCTTAGCAAAGTACCTCTTTTTAGGGTGGAAAGCTGAGAGGGGGAAAACACTGAAAAAACGAGATCAGAAAGAAGTCGTCGTAAGAAAGTCGGGCTTTTTAAGTGGATAAAAAAAAGTACCGCTCAGCAAAGTACCTATTTTCAGGGCGGAAAGCTGAGAGGGGGAACCTTGAGACACTTAAAAAGAAAGTTATACTTTTTCTTTATTAATTAATAAAGACGGAAATAAGAATTGGGAGTAGAATCAGAAAAAAGAGTACTAAAAAACATTAAGATTAGACAAAGGAAGGATAAATTACGAGAGGATAAATAGAAAATTAGTATTAGGGAAATAGAAAGCGCAAGGAGGTATCAGAAACACCAGGCGACAATACACACACACACATACAACTGTAAAAACACGAAATACCTACAAGGGCTTCCGAAACTATCAGGAGAACCCAAAGGTCAAGAAGGCATCTCGAAATTCAAACACCACACCGACACAATACACGTAACTAGCAGGAAGATCAGCATAAGCGGGTACGTGGCGCCATCCGACGGAGTCAACCACGGTTAGAGTAATCGATTATCGACGCGCGATAATCGGTTACACTCACGGGGAGTAATTACGAGAGAGCACGCCGTAGCGCGTAAGTCGAAGGCGCGCCGCGATCCACCGCGCCGTGACCCTCTAGAGTGGGGGGACTCAGGGAGCGTGATTAGCACGAGAGCGCGCTCGGCACCACGCGCAACGAGCGACCGTAGGAAAGAGGGGGAAGCGCGCCGTATCGAGATTGAGAGCGCGGCGATCGATAGCGCTAGGGAGAGTAGACCGCGACAGACAGCGCCCCGCGCGGCCTAGGGAAAGGCGCCCCGGTGACTCCGCGCGCCATATGCGAGAGCGCGCCGTAACTCACGCACGCCGCGAGCACCAATACGTGTAGGAGAAGGGGAAAGCATCGACCTACAGTAAAGTAATCGCGCTCGAACACACTTACCATCCGGGCGAGTCCGCTATTTCGAATATTTTACCGACCGCGCAGCGACATATTAAAACACACTAAAACACACAAAATACACTCCAACACACTCCGGCGACACACAAAATACACTCCGGCGACACACAAAATACACTCCAGCGACACACTAAAACACACAAAATACACTCCAACACACTCCGGCGACACACAAAATACACTCCAGCGACACACAAAAGACACCCCAGCGAAACACCAACACACTAAATATATTCCGGCGATACATTGGAACACGACAACAGACAACACCAAAATCTTTTAGTATTATATCGAATCACAACATTGAATAAATACCATTTTATTAACAGATACCTCCAAAACAAAGAGTTTTAATTAATTTCTTCCCTGATTGAGTCCCGAACAAATAAAAATAATTGTAACGCATTCAGACCCGTTACATTTGGCGCCCGAACAGGGACTCGATCACAAGAAAGAAAAACTCGTAGGAGGTATCAATAATAATAAAATGGCACAACAAAACAACGAATCGTCCCTAGACTGGGAATCAACAACTGCGGATGGGTTGATAGAAGAAGCCCGTCGAAGAGATCGGCAGAATATTGGGCGACTGTCGGAAATAGGACCAGCACAGACCACGAATGAAGAAACCTTCGCTGTCAATCGAAACATAGGTAATACCGAGGTTATCATTGAGGACAGCGAAACGGAGCACAGCGAAACCACTCTGGCTCTCATCAAAGCCATGAACAGCATACGCAACGAGCAGCGGAGGGAACGCCTCACCACGCAGGCGGAAATTAAGCAACAAGACGACCACTGCATCGTACGGATCCGTCAGTTGAACGAAGAAATTACAAAAAAGATGGCAAACGATATGAATAAAATTGAGGAACGCACGGAACGGAAAATCGTGATTGCTCAGAAAATGATCGAGCAAAGTCATGAAGAAACGCAAAAAGAAAATAATGAGAAAATCGAAGATTTTGATACCCGAGTAGAGGCCATTAGAAGAACAATATCCCAGCTTCTTCATTCATCGAAGGAGGTGGGAGAAGTAGTTACAGATCATTCTAAACGAATTAAGGCATGTGAGAAGAATATTCAGGCCCAAAATTCAGTCTCCAGAGGTAACACAACGTGGACGGCAGGGCTCGATGTCAGTCAGGCATACGCAGCAAAACAAAAACCGCCAACTTACAACGGCGATGGAAGAGAACGACCAATGCGGTTTCTGAAGGACTTCAGGGAATTCTGGCGAATTACGGGAAACACCGACCTTCATTATATCATCAGCCAGTCACTCAGAGATACAGCCAAGGATTGGTGGAGAATCGTGGAAGAAAGGGTCCAGTCAATTGAAGAATTCGAAGAAAAATTCCAAGCCCGTTATTGGAGTCAAGAGATTCAGGACAAAGTACGAAGAAATCTCGAATTTGGAGCATATGAGTGGGACGGGCATCGAATGACCCGGACCGAATATGCCACCCAAATTTTTGGCAACGCAAAAGACTTAAGCCAAGGTCCGACAGAGGAGCAAATCATCAGGAAATTGGCAAACCACTTCGACGAAGCAGTCAGAATGGCAGTACGGGTCAGTGGCATCAAAAACATCGATACTTTCCTCGAACTATTGGAAAGTATGGACGGAGCAGGACCCCTGAATGCTAGAAGATCTCTTCCACGGTGGCATGAGACCAGCAATCCAAACTGGCAGCCAAACAACCCGTGGAAAAACCAAAGGTTTGGAACATTCGGAGGACCCCGCCCAACGGGACCAAACCCGCAATGGAGACCGGAATATCCCAGATATTCAGGGCCACCACCACCATTCCAAGGTCCACAGCCAAGGGGTGGAGAATATGGGGCAGCTAACGCGACGCGAGGACCGTGGATGCAGCACGGATACGGAAATATAAGACCCCCTTTGAACCCAGCAGCAGCACCATGGAATCCGAGTCAGTCCGGGGGACCAGCGGTCATGAACATGCCAACCAGAGGTCAAGCGGAGTCACAAGTACCGCCAACAGCCATCGGGCAGCCCACCGGACAACAACAGAACCAGGGAAACTGTTAATCGTTGCGCCCGAATCGATGGCAATTTCCAAGGGAAATGAAACATCACGAGGCGCAACAGACGATGAAGAAACTCAGGAAGCCATGGAAGAAGCACGGCAGCGGATGAAAAGAAACCTGAAGAAGAAGGAAAGGTCAAGAAAGAGACGAAACAGTCCAAACGGGACGGAAGAGCCAATAAATCAACAAACGATTCAATTGGGGATGCTGACGGTCCCCAGAAAGAAAATCGAGGTGAGAGAAAATGGGGAGAAAGCAGCTGAAGTCCGGGAATGGGCGAGCAAATGTTACCGACTGGAAGAAGTAGAAACTAGCGGCAGCTCCAGGGAGAAATCAGAAAATAAAGAGAAAAAGCCTTTAGGACTCAAAACGAACGTGTACGAGCATCCAAGGGACTTCCTGATAGACGAGACAGGAAAGGGGAACGTCGTCAAAAGAATATACCCAAGATGTCCAACGCTGCCAATCAAAATAGAGGGAATCAGCGTAGAAATCCTGATCGATAGCGGAAGTGAAGTTTCATGCTTATCGGAGGACTTCTTCCTACACCATCAAGAAAGCTTCAAAAATAGTCCGAGAATACCTGTAACAAGCACAGAGGCTATTGGAGCATTTGGAGGCAAATCCGGGAGAATTAAGCAGCAAATAATGGTAGAAGCCGAGCTTTACCAATCGCGAGGAAGTCTTCAAATGCTGATCATACCGAAAATGGGACGGAACGCTATTTTAGGTATAGATGGACTATTTGAACTACAAGTAGAGGTAGACGCAAATCAAGGCGTGATCAGAATCAAGGATGAAATAGTGGCGGAACTCGAAGAGGGAAGATGGATCTGGCAACGCAAACAAACAACGGAGGAGTCACCGATCCAGATTGCCGTAATAGAGGAAGGAACATCTGACGAAATTACGGAACAAGAAATAGGACAAAAGCTGCAGGAATGTCCAAATCTAAAGGAACATGTCAGGGCTGCATTTGAAGCCCTGATCAGACAATACCAACACATCTTCAGCCGAAGACCAGGCAGGATGCATGCCTACACTCATCATCTGTCACTCAAGGATCCGGAGCCATATATGCATTGCTCATATCCCGTGCCAATTCAATACCGGGAAAAGGTGCAAAAGGAGATTCAAAGGATGATGGAACACGGCGTCATCGAACGAGCAAAAAGTCGCTTCATCAACCCACTGGTTACCGTAGTAAAAAAGGATGGATCGATTCGACTCTGTTTAGATGCACGGCAATTAAATGCCTACCTCATTGAAGACCATGATACGGCACCACCCACCGAGGAGATTTTTCAACGATGCGGAGGAGCCCAGGTCATGTCTAGCCTAGACTTAACTAGCAGTTTTTGGCAGATCCCATTAGCAGTCGAATCACGACAATACACGGCATTCCAGCACGAGGGGAAATGCTACCAATTTACGGTAACACCCTTCGGACTTAAGACAAGCACGGCGAGCTTAATCAGAGGACTGGACGTCGTGTTACAGGATCTGGGCAACTCAATCGTCAACTTTGTCGACGACTTGTTATGTTTGTCGAAAAATGACGAGCAGCATGTGGCACATCTGCAACAATTGTTCGAGAGAATTAGTAAAAACAACATGACATTGAACCTCCAAAAATCTCGATTCTTCCGGCAAGAAGTCGCTTTCTTGGGACACGTGTTGACCACATCGGGAATAAAACCACAGCCTGAGAAAATTAAATCAATTCAGGAATACCCACGGCCAAGGAATATCAAACAATTGCGAGGATTCCTAGGATTGATAAATTTCTACAGTAAATTCACCGAAAGACATGCGAAGGAAACTGTACCGCTTCTAGGCCTGCTAAAAAAAGGACAAGAATGGAAGTGGGGAGAAGAAGAGGAAAAAACCTTCGCACGAATCAAGCAACTCTTCATCGAAACTGTAATGCTGAAACACGCTGACGCAACCCTAGGGTACACCCTCACCACCGACGCAAGCGATTACGCGATCGGAGCCATACTAAGTCAAACAAATAGCAAGGGCGAAGTAGGGGTAATTTCGTTTGCAAGTCGGACACTTAAGGGAGCAGAGATAGGATATACAACCACGGAGAAGGAAATGCTCGCAATAGTCTGGGCACTGCACAAATTCAGGACCTACTTACTAGGGGCCAAAGTAAAAATTATCACGGACCATAAAGCACTGATCTTCATGAAAACATGTCGCTTTGTGGGGGACCGAATGTTAAGGTGGGCACTATTAATCCAGGACTACGATATCGAAGTAGAACATTGTCCGGGAAAAAGAAATGAAGTAGCCGACGCACTGAGCAGACCAGACATATGCCCGGATAATGAAGACCATCACAAGCCCGGGAAAATCATTCTCACTGCCATCCTCGCAAGAAAACCAACCGAAGAGATAAAGCAACAGTTCAAGAAAATTGGACAAATTCAAGAAAAACAGGAAAATCTACAAACAATTTGGGAAAATTGTAAGAAAAATGAGACACAAGAGGAAGAGCAGAAATACAGAATCCTCGAGGAATGTCTCCAGAAATATGATAGGCATTGCCAGTGGAAAATCATAATCCCAGAAGTACTAATCGATAATTTCATTAAGGAATGCCATGAACTATACGGTCACCAAGGAGCTCGAAAGATCTTTCACATGATCCCCGAGGACTTCACATGTCCACGGTTAGCAAAAAGGGTACGGCAGATCATCGCAACGTGTGATAAATGTCAGAGGGTAAAAGTGGCAGTACAAACAAACTACGCGAAAATGCAGACGATTGTACCGGAAGGCCCAAACGACTTGCTCTCGATAGATTTTTTTGGACCACTGCCAAAATCAGTCGGGGGTGTCCAACACATCCTGGTGACAATTGACGCTTTTACCAAGTTCGTAAAATTATACCCATTGAAGAAAGCAAACACAGCGGCAACCATCAACCGAATCTTCACAGACTACATCCCGAGGTATGGAAAGCCGAAACGAATCCAATTCGATCACGGAACTCAATTCACGTCCAAAGTATGGTTGGAACGCCTGAAAGAAGAAAACATACAAGCAGTATTTTCTTCCATACGACACCCGCAAGGAAACATCGTGGAAAGAGTCAATCGAGAATTAAGTCGGTTTTTCAGGACATTCCTGGATGATAAACACTCCAGATGGTATCGGTGGATACCAGTAATACAGGACTGCATAAATGAAACACAACACGAAACTACGGAATTTACACCAACAGAATTGCAAACAAAGAAGAAACCGCGTCGGCCATGGCGAGAATGGGTCCACGCCCTAAAACAGGACCAGACAGAAGCATTAACCTATGAAAAAAAGATTGAATTAGTCCGAGAAAGAATCCGGGTAAAAGGACAAAAAAGGGCGGAAAAATTCGATGCCACACATACAACCACAACCTTTGAAAAAGGTGAGCTGGTATTAGTACGCGCATTAAACGTGTCGGATCCCGGAAAACAAAAAATTGCAAAATTCATGTCCCTTTTTGAGGGACCATATAAAATAAAAAAATGTGTCGGACAAGCCACTTTTTTATTGGAAGACCCAAAAACGAAAAGGGAAAGAGGAAAGTTCCACTCGAGCATGTTAAAACGCTATCTGACGGCGACTCGAGAAAACGACGAAAAAGAAAAAGGCGATACGCACGACCATCTCAAGAATCGAACAACCAATGCCGAAAGTCTGGAAGGGATATATAAGGGAGCCCGCGAACCAGGAAAACTGCAAATTCAAACAACAGCATGAAAGAAAACAGTAAAAACCTACCAAAGGAGGGAGCGCGGCGATGGGCGAGAAGGAGAAGACAAAGGCAGAAACAAGCAGAAATTCAAAAAGGAAACAGAATCGGCCAATCAATGGACAAGGATAAAAGAAACACTGAGGAACGAAAAATCACTGAGGAAAAATTACATAACGAGGCACAACGGGTCGGCACAAGCGAGGTAAACAAACGCGGCGAATTCGAACTTTTCGAGGTGACGGATGAAAACATTAAAGGATGGCACCCTGGAATATCGCTTGAAGACTAGAAGGAGGGGGTAAAGGACATCGGAACAGAAGGAAAAATTCATCAGTCGACAATCAGATAGTCCGAACGCACAATGTACAAAAACCGCGACGTATCGAATATACAAGGGATATATAGAGGCGTTACCATATCCGGGATAACCAACCCGAACGAAATATTTTTGCACTTAAATGGGCAATCTGGAAGAGAGGCGACGATTATTCGGATGTGGCAGAGGATGAGCCCCAACGAACCCGGAATTCACCGTATCCTTGAGGAGGAAATATTTCCGGGTGCGGCCATCCTCTACCGCCACGCCGAAGAATTTTACCGGGCATCCGTCGTGAAGAAAAAAGAAGATGGGGAGTTCGTCGTGTGGCTGGGAGACTGGGGGAGCACGGTGTATGCCAACATGGAGGAATGCTACACCGCCCCCGAAATGGCGTTCATCCATCCTTACCAGGCCATCCCAGCGACACAGGGAATCCTGGTGCCCATCGACGAAGAGTGGACGGACGACGACATTTTCTACACACGGGAGATTGCCCGGGACACCACCTGGACAGCATCTATCTGGGGCAAACCTTCAGCAATGGACCTCGTCCTCGTCGAGCTATATCTCGAGGACGAGGGCCCAAATAAGGGTCGCTGTTTGACGGAGCTGCTGGTCGAATAAAAAATGGCCCGAAAAACAGATGAGCCCGATCAACCCGAAATCGTGAGTAAGGGGTGTCGGCACGGCGACGCATACTACCACCAGGAGACGCTACGGAGATGGGTGGGGGCCGAGGACGACGACATTGAGTTCGGCACTTGGGTCAACGCCGCCACAACCACGAGCCACTACGAGGACGGCGACGACGACGCAGCAAGTTGGGAGGACAACGACGACGACGACGACGAGGACAACGAAGACGCCGACACAATTATAAACGATGAAAACGATGGAGAAGAAGAAAGATTTTGGAGGTCGATGGGCCTCGACAACAACGAGACTCCGGACACAGACAGCGACGAAAACAATAGCCTGGCCTCCCTGTAAAAATAATAAATACACAAAAACAAACACAGTAGGTTTTCAAATTATTTGCGAGCGACCCCTGAAGGACAGCGGTCCACTGAAAAATACGACCGAAATAGAACATAAGAGAAAGGGAAATAATTATAAGCGCGACGGAAAAAGCAGTAAACGAAGAAGAAGCGCGGAAAACAGTTGGAGAGGTAGGAAGAGTTTTGTGTTTTTTTTTTTTGCTTTTTGATTCTTTCACGGTCTGGAGGTCCCAAGGACAATCCGAGCCGAAAAAGAATCAAAAAGGGGGGACAATGAGACGTACAGGTCCGTCTCACACCAATACCCCCACCACAAATTCAAATAAACCGACTCTTTGGGGAGTAAGGGAGGAGGAATAATAAAAAGCCGAATGGGCAGGTACGACCTTCAAGGTCACAAGACAATAAGTGGAAGAAAAATTAGAGAAAAAGAAAACAGAAAATAAAACAAAAACAGTAGACAAGTAAAGTAAGGGAAGGGGAAAAGTCGTTGATTTAAAAAGGTTAACAATAAAGGGAATGATGGGTAATTCGTAAGGGAAGGGGAACAATAAACAGTCAAAAATGGGTATAAAAGAGGAAGAAAGTCAGAGGGACGGCACTTCCTTTTACTTCGTGGATCAGTAAGTACCGCTTAGCAAAGTACCTCTTTTTAGGGTGGAAAGCTGAGAGGGGGAAAACACTGAAAAAACGAGATCAGAAAGAAGTCGTCGTAAGAAAGTCGGGCTTTATAAGTGGATAAAAAAAGTACCGCTCAGCAAAGTACCTCTTTTCAGGGCGGAAAGCTGAGAGGGGGAACCTTGAGACACTTAAAAAGAAAGTTATAACATACTTTTTCTTTATTAATTAATAAAGACGGAAATAAGAATTGGGAGTAGAATCAGAAAAAAGAGTACTAAAAAACATTAAGATTAGACAAAGGAAGGATAAATTACGAGAGGATAAATAGAAAATTAGTATTAGGGAAATAGAAAGCGCAAGGAGGTATCAGAAACACCAGGCGACAATACACACACACACACACACATACAACTGTAAAAACACGAAATACCTACAAGGGCTTCCGAAACTATCAGGAGAACCCAAAGGTCAAGAAGGCATCTCGAAATTCAAACACCACACCGACACAATACACGTAACTAGCAGGAAGATCAGCATAAGCGGGTACGTGGCGCCATCCGACGGAGTCAACCACGGTTAGAGTAATCGATTATCGACGCGCGATAATCGGTTACACTCACGGGGAGTAATTACGAGAGAGCACGCCGTAGCGCGTGAGTCGAAGGCGCGCCGCGATCCACCGCGCCGTGACCCTCTAGAGTGGGGGGACTCAGGGAGCGTGATTAGCACGAGAGCGCGCTCGGCACCACGCGCAACGAGCGACCGTAGGAAAGAGGGGGAAGCGCGCCGTATCGAGATTGAGAGCGCGGCGATCGATAGCGCTAGGGAGAGTAGACCGCGACAGACAGCGCCCCGCGCGGCCTAGGGAAAGGCGCCCCGGTGACTCCGCGCGCCATAGGCGAGAGCGCTCCGTAACTCACGCACGCCGCGAGCACCAATACGTGTAGGAGAAGGGGAAAGCATCGACCTACAGTAAAGTAATCGCGCTCGAACACACTTACCATCCGGGCGAGTCCGCTATTTCGAATATTTTACCGACCGCGCAGCGACATATTAAAACACACTAAAACACACAAAATACACTCCAACACACTCCGGCGACACACAAAATACACTCCGGCGACACACAAAATACACTCCAGCGACACACTAAAACACACAAAATACACTCCAACACACTCCGGCGACACACAAAATACACTCCGGCGACACACAAAATACACTCCGGCGACACACAAAATACACTCCAGCGACACACAAAAGACACCCCAGCGAAACACCAACACACTAAATATATTCCGGCGATACATTGGAACACGACAACACACAACACCAAAATCTTTTAGTATTATATCGAATCACAACATTGAATAAATACCATTTTATTAACAGATACCTCCAAAACAAAGAGTTTTAATTAATTTCTTCCCTGATTGAGTCCCGAACAAATAAAAATAATTGTAACGCATTCAGACCCGTTACAATATATATATATATATATATATATATATATATATATATATATATACTGCTGAACCGCGGAGTAAAGGTGGTACAGTATAGATATATATACCGTTGCAGCCCGTACGGTCTCTTACACGGAGATCGCCGTTGTACCTGCGGTCAGCTGTTTTACTCTCGCTACTACGTGTACAATACTCTCATATATAGTAGCGTTTTACTCTCGCTACTACATATATAGAAAGAGTCTTTATACCAGGCTCTTTCTCGATGTATTGTTATTCACTCCTGTGCGTACATGGAGGTTCCGCTGTGTCAATGACTGGCACTCGCACTCCTCTCTCTCTCTCTCATACCTGTCTCTCTTTCTATATCATTTTCTTTTTAATGTACGCGGCCTATAGAAAAAATGTTTCAGCAAAAATGTGGCTATGCGTAATTCTGTCACAAGATGCTCATCTTTCCTTATTCGAGACGCAGCCATCGTCGCTAACGTAAGTACGGTTTTTTACCGTGTAATAGCCGTGAAATATTTTTTTTAATAGAATCAAACAATTTATATGCCTCCGTCTGTTTTCAGAATGGAGGAGTATTATTTTGAAAATGACAACCTCGTCGTGTACGACATCACGGCCGAGCGAGAATTTATTCTGGTGAGTTATATTTTTTTTTATTTAATAAAATAGGAAAAATAATATATATATATATATATAAAATGTGTGTGTGTGTGTAAGAGTTCTTTCGCGCTTTATATATATATATATATATATATATATATATATATTATGACGGGTATCGCGTGTTAACGTAGGCGGAGGAAGGGGGAAGGGGAAACTTGATGGGTCGACAACTGAAATAAAATTCAAATATAATTTATTTAATGCACAAAAAAAAATAGGCTCGATACAAGAAAGAGTGACTTTAAGTGATAAATTACAAAAATCAAGATGATAAAAATGTTTCGCAATAATAATAATGACTCGAATTTGACGGGTTACCGGACACGCGAAGTCCCAACTCTATTTTCTCTACCCGTTTAAATATTCTATACTGTATAAATTTCGCAATGAAATATTGGGCGCCAGCCTTTCTCGGGCAACGCGCTTAACGCGTACGCAAAGTCCTCAGACTCAAAAAAAAAACAAAACAAACACGGCCTTCGGCCGGCAAGCGAGAGACTCTATACAAATTAAAATGGGGACGTCTCAGGGTATCTGGGGACGGACGGGGTTCTCGAACACAATGGCCACTTCTTTGACCACGACTATTATATTTTATCTAACGCAAAACTCAAATTAATACGGCACACAAGCCGAAAATATCAAAACTCTACTTGCGCGATTTTATCGCGCCGCGATGTATTCTCACGGCGAAATCACTCGACTCGGCCGACGGCCGTGTTACACGAGGCGACCGCGGCTACGCGCGCGCGAGGGGAAATTCTCACGAGGGACACCGGGGATCCGCCACGGGCACCTTTTTACACTGTTTTCGCAATATTTTTCAATCCCAATTCGGGGGTTAATGGTTCGAATCGCACGCACTGATCCTACAATTCTTAATCTACTTTACACTTTATTTTTAATGCGACGCGCACGGAAGAGGGACGACGATCAGGGATTACGGGGGAGGGATGAAGGAAACGAATTTGTGACGGTCGCCCGGGCGACACAATCTCCCGCACGAATTTCAGCGGCTTGCTGTAGCCGCTCTTGCGGAAGAGAAAAAGAAGGAAAGAACTTACAGTTCTCGCTGGGAAGATCCTTCCACAGGACTCGAATATTCCAATGCTTTTCGATCTCTCTCTCTCTCTCTTTGTCCTTTCGCTCGTTTCTCGTTTGTGCTTTTCTCGTCGACTACTCGTGACCACGCTCCGGGACTAAGTGTCGGTCCACGCCGGCCGGCTTCCTCGTCTCGCCCAATCCCGTCGTAGATGGCGGACCTCCTATCGATTTTCGGATCGCGAGCCACGTGGCTCGCCCTGTCGCTCGATCCTCGCCGTGACTCTTCTCTCTCCCGAGTCGCCGAGCGCCCTAGTCGGTACGGCGCTCGCCAGCCATACCGCCCGAGAGCTGCAGTCTCTCCTGACGCGCGGTAGGCCGGAGACTCGGGAGATGGCGGCAAGAGGCCCTCGGACGGCCAGTCCACCGTCCACGTCGTTGGGAGATGGCGTTGATGGCTCTCCGAGTCGACGGCCGGGCCGACGTGGCCCCAGTCGGCAGTCCGCGTGGTCGCGTCGCGATCGTGATAAGGGGGGTGCGGGAAGGACGGGGAGGATTGTGTCGCGGCTTCGATATAAAGAAATTAACTTAAAAATACCTTAATATTAACATGTGAATTTTCCTCTATAAAGGTGCGTGGCGGAGACTGAGCCCGAGCGTGGTCACGCGGGCTCTTTCTCTATCTCCTTTGTGACGCAACGTCACAATATATAAAGTGAAAAAAGACAGCGCGGCGTTTAGCGCGAAAGAACTCTCTCTCTCTGTCTATAAGTATAACTATACCTTATGATCGTGCAACCCAGGCACGCGTCGCACGGCGAGAGAGCCGTCTATATAGTAGGAAAAAGGGGGTGTGATATATATATATATATACGCAGACACGCGTCGCGTGGTGAGAGAGAGAGGGTGTATATATATATATATATATATATATATACCGCACTCCCAGGGCATAGACATGGTGACACATCTTAGCCATGTCGCCTTAACGCTATTATATACATATATGTACGTCCTCTCTTTCCTACTATATAGACGGCTCTCTCTCTCTCTCACCGTACGTGCCTGCGTTGCGCGGCCATAAAGTATAGGTATACTTCCTCCCCCCGCCCATGTATGCAGCATTATATAGAGAGAGTTCTTTCGTGCTAAACACCGCGCGGTCATCTCTCTCTCTCTCTCTCTCTCTCTCTCTCTCTTCGATATTTAAAAAAAGTTTTTCAAATTTATTTACAGCCGTCGCGGCCTCGTCGGAGTGGGGGGTAGCGGAGACGTTTTTGTTCGTGGCGGCGAAATTTTGTCGCCCATGCCGTCGGGGTGAGGAGACGATGCTCCAAGCTGCGGGCAGCCGTCGATACCCTCTGGGTCGACGATGCCAACTCGCGGGGGATGATGGAGTGGGGATGGGAACCAGCCGATATTTTGGGGCTGTGTCGTCTATTCTAGGACGACGTAGTCCCTGAAGAGGGCTGGTGGCTCAGCCGTGTACGGTTGTGGTGCCTACCGGCCCTTTTCTCCAGCGCAAATACCACGGCGCCTTGGCTGTAACTTAATGGCTGCCATATTTTGTTTTGAAAATAAAAAAAAATTCCATTATATTGTTAGCTTTTTTTCACTTCGAAATGTCCATAGCCCCTACGCCGAGGCATTTGCTGACTCCGCAGAAAAGACGACACACGCACGTAAGTATAGCTCCCTCTTTCCTCTTCTCAATCGTCGCGGGCCACTATGGCGAGCCACCATAATTTTCCCCCACTTCTACACCCACCTCGGCTGCCCCCACCACGGGCCGAGAAGTGGGGATAGGAGTGGGGATAGGAGTGGGGGTCGCCATAGTGGCCCCCTTACTACTCACGTTGATGGATAAATTGTTTTGCAGCTCAAATTTTTTTATTTAGTGTATGGTTACCGGGAATTGAAGTCCTGTAGATTCAGTACGCTTGAGTAATGTGGGTAAGATGACGGACGGTCACTGTGTCGTTCAGTTGGGTATAGAGCAGCGACAACTGCCCACGCGAAACATGCATTATCGTTCGATTTAACATTAATCACAGCCCGCTTCATCATTATTTCTCGCGGCAATGATATAGTGCACCCGGCACGCATCGGGTTATACTTATTCACATTTATCGTGAGGTTAAGTATTTTCCGTAGAGCCCAGCCACTATATCGTTCTTGAAATTCATCGAGTAAGGTTAAAGTGGGCTCAATAACACGCTGTTCATACCACTCATTCAAATCGCTTGTGTTAAGGCAGAACACCACTGTGACCCCCAGTTTTTTTGCCATTTTTCAAGAATTTTTTTTGTGGCAAAAAAAAGAGATATTCGAAATTTTTTTTGTTTTGTTCGTTGTTTATTGAAGATACATAAAAAAAAAAATTCAAATTTTTCACGCCCCATGGTGACGCTGGGGAAGTTCCCGCGTCACGTACTGCTGCCTCTGCAGTGGTTCGCGGCATGCAGCAGAACTCTCTTCAAAGTCGATCTGAAAAAAAAATACCGAGTGTTTTCGTTAATAATATGATATTTTGAAGAGAAGTACACAGGGATTTGAAAAAATATTGATTTTTAAAATATAGGCACGCTTTTGAAATTAAAGGACGATTTTCGAGCAAAATTTCTCGTCGAAAATACGCTAACTTTTTTTATTATTGAGATATCGAAAAAATCCTATGTACTTCTTTAGATAATCTAGTTTTATTGATGCAGTCCAAATTTGAAGTCGATCGGATAAAAATTGCTCGAGTTCTGCTGCGTGCCGCACTCAAAAAAGTGGTTTTGAGAAAAACGCGTTCAAAGTTTTAGGTTTGTTAATTTATGCGATAAATTGAAAAAAAAAATGTTTACCTTTAATCAGCGATGCCGGCACCATATAGCTGGCCTTCAAGAAGCAAATCATTGTCCCTAGCATCTTTTCTCGAACGAGTAGAGGCTCTTCTTGCCTCTTTTGCAGCGTCTGTGAGCGAGCGCTCCGCCAGCTCGATCCGCGCTGCGTCGGTTTCAACGCAAAAATTGAAACAATTTGGGCCGATAGTTATCCCCAACGTCTCCAAAACTTTCATGAGGGTTCTCAGGCCATCATTGAATAATAACACCGCGATATCAGCTGCAATATCGACGATTTTTTTGTTCCCGGACTGACACTTGGGGGCTATTGCCCAAACTGATTTGTTGTAGCTTTCGTTGTTGTTTTGCGTGAAGCCGCCCAAACAACGCTGTAGCAAATCGTCTCTGCTCAAATTTATATATCCCGGTATACCTGCCGACCCTGAGGCGCGCAGCTTCGCGGGACCCCAAGCGTCACGGAGCGCTGCACCGCTCCACAAAATATTCAATATCTCTGAAAATAATTATTTTTCGACCTAGGTCCAACGGCATCTTAATCTTAAATGTATTTTAGATTTTTCTAGATGGTTTTCAAAAAATCGATTTTTTGAAACCGTCACAGTGGTGTTGTCCCTTAACTTGGGTCTCGATTGCGAGTCGTTTTCGTTGATCACGTGACCCAGGTATTCGACATTGTTCTGGAAGAACATGCATTAGCTGTTTGTAACGTAAATCCAGCATAATATAGTTTTTTTTGCTAGTCGGTGGAATTCATGCTCGTGTTCCATCAGGTTGGTGGTGTAAATGACAATGTCAACCAAATATACGAAAAAGGTCGGTACCCAGTGATCCCGATAGCGCGACTTCCGTTAACGTTTGGAAGCTTGCTCGTGCATTCTTTTAAACTCGAACGGCATTCGATTAAATTTATAATCCTCGTTCGATGTTGGAAATGCTGTTTTCGGTATGTCGCGTGGGATACATCTCGGCTTGGTCGAAATCGGACGCTAAGTCTAGTATTGAGACCTACCTAACTGATCTAGGCTGTTCGTAATATTTGGTAGTTAGTATGCATCGAAAGTGGTTTAGTTTCCTAAAATCAATTAACGTACGCAATCGTATTTGCCTTTCTCGGAACTATCCAAACGGGAGACTTGTATGGCAATAACGATGGTTGCAATATTCCTTTTCCTGGTGGATGGTTGTAAATTTCCCGTTTGTGCACTTATGAAACGCAATATTGGTTTGAATTTGTTGGTTTTTCGTCGGGTGTAAAAATGTCGTGTTTGACAAATAAAATTGAATTTATTTGGGCTCCGGTTTCAACGAAAAATTTCGTGTCTTTTCTCTAAGATCAACAGAATTTATTATTACTCTTGAAGGTTTTCGTTTTTGTAATTCCCAGCGAAATGGTGGCTTTTCTTATTATTTCCGTTTTATTATCATTCAATGGCTTGATGTCGAGCGCTCCTGGGATTTATTTCGTGTCGCGCTGTCCCGTGAAGACATACGCAAATTTTTCTTTACTAATTCTGTTACTATCTTCATGAGTTCGCGGAGGTTTTTGTTAGTTATGTTACTCGTACCTCGCGATCCCTGTGTATTGTTTTCATATTTTCGGTCGCGAGAGTTGTCGCGGGATCTGTTTCGCGAATTGCCGCCGTAGCCACCGTGCGAACTGTCAGGATGTGTGTAATAACGATTGCTGTCTCTAGAGTGACTCGGGGAGTGTTGTCTCCATTGGTAATCGTTTTGTGAGTTTTGTTGTTCACTTCCGTAGCTGTTTTGGTAGTTGCTTGGCGAGTTGTGTTGTTCGTAATGATAAAAATCTTGAAAATCGTTTCGTGGGTCTTGTTGCCCGCTTTGATAACTGTTTTGTGTATTTTGTTGTCTGTATCTATATTTATTTCTGTACTCATTTTGGAAATGTCGTTGTCCGTTTTGGTACCTGTCGCGTGAATTATTTCTGTAGCTACTGTATCCGTCTTGTGACGTATTCCAAGATCTCTGATTATCAAATTTTTTACTTTGTTCTTCGTTTAAGTATCTTAGTGTGAAGCAATTGGCGGTGGAGTGAGTATTCGTTTCATGGTACTCGCAATATGTTTGTGGAGTTGAATTTTGGGTTTCTGCAAATTGGATTTTCGCTGTCTCTGTTTGTTTGACTTCCGTATTTTCGTGACCTGTTCTGTTTCGGTTAATCGTTTGACGCGCTGCTAGTTCCTGTTCTATATTACCTGCCTCTCGTATCGCTTCGTCGAGAGTTTGGACTCCTTGTCGCATTAGGATAGTACCGATTTTATCAAAGAGACCGCAAATGAAGGCTCTAGTGACCGATCTTTTTACTTCCAATTTCCTGTTTTCGAGGTATTGTTGGTCTTCATTGCGCGTGTAGCATTCGTCGAGCCTATCCATTATTCGTTTCATAATTGTGCGCGTTTGGGTTGCGTACTCTGTTGTCGGTTCATTATACTTTTGCGCTATTTCTTTAAGTTCTAATTCGAGATCTAACAATTCGATTGGAGTGCTAAAATTGTGTCGCAACTCCGTAAGGAGTTCTTCGAGGGCTGTATAATTTTTTGCTTCCGCCAAATCGTGTGCGGTTCCTGTTAATTTATACTGTATCATGGAAAGAAGTCGAGCATGTTCGCTAGGTGGAATTATTTTAGCTGCCTTTTTGCATGCGCTTATGAAGTTTTCAATGGGAATATTCTTGCCGTCGAACGCGGGGATTGGTTGGTATATATCGCGGAATGTTAAACCTCCGTACGCCATATCGTTAACGACTGTGTTTTCGCTTTCGGGTTCTAAATTAATAAATGAGGGCCCTTAATTTTGGCCGCCGGGTTGGCCTAGCAGATTAAATTTTGTTTTGTCCTATCCATATATGTTTTAAAGAAGGGGAAAGAGAATTGTTTTTAATGCTATTTTCTCTCAATATTTGTAGTGCGCAAAGTTGTTATTATTCGAATATGAAAAGTTTGAGACGTTTGCGAAAATGTTATTTTTAGATCCTCGAAGCTTGGAAACTTTTCAATTTTGCAGTTTCCGTTCGAATATTGATAATGCGTAAAAATTTCGTTTTATTTTAAATATTGAAGGTTTGTAAAATGTTATTTTCCGAATATTGGAAGTTAGGAAAGTTTTCGGCTTTCCTTCTGTTTTTGAATATTTACAGTGTGTAAACAAAATATCAGTTTCGAAGTGTCTAAAGCTTATAAAAATTTTTTCGAATATTGCGAGGTCGAAAGGTTTTCAATTTCCGTTTTTTCTCCTTTTTTTCACATATTCATTATGTGTGGACAGTTTTGTTTTCTTCGAAGAATTTCTTTTCGCGTTTTTATTTTAGAGTTTGTAACATTTCATTTTGCGGGTTGTACGGTTTGAAAAATTTTCAATTTTCTTTTTTTTTCATATACTTATAGTGTATAAAAATGTTGTTTTCTTCGAGGTATTTAAAATTTATAAAATTTTGTTTCTCTTGAAATATTTAAAGTTTGGAAAATTGCAGTTTCCGGGTTTCACAAGTTTGAAAAGTTCTCAATTTTCGTTTTTATTTTTTATTTTTTCAAATGTATATAATGTGTAAATACATTTTGTTTTTCGGAATTTATAGATTTGAGATGTTTTCAGTTTTCGTGCTTCTCTTTTTTCACATGTTTATGATATGTCAAAATTTTGTTCTCCTTAAAATATTTCGAGTTTGCAAAACTTAATTTTTCGAATATTGAGCGTTTGAAGAGTTTTCAATTGCCTAGTTTTTTATTATTCTCAAATTTTATAATGAATGAAAAGTTTGCTTTCTTCAAAACATTTAAAGTTTATAAAATTTTATTTTTCGAATATTACAAATTGTTTCCTATGCAAATTAAAATGCGAAGGGGACGCAGAGACGACGAAGTTTCGCTACGCATCTGATTGTGCGCTTATTGTGTGCATGAGCGAGTGCGATAGCGGTAGGAAGCGAAAAAGAAATAATGAATAGCGTATTGCGTTTTCAATACGCACATATTGAGTTTTATCGATATGACAATCTAGCGATATACGTTCATGTATCACATGGGTTCTGGCGATGTCGGATGCTTACATAAACTTTAATGTGTGGAGAAAAACGTATTTCATTGCTACTCTTAGGGGAAAGCTTGAGAATAATAGAGAAAAAAAGTGAGTTTCAAAATTACTTACAGTGCCGCGATGAGAAGGAATAATTTCATAAAATCGTCTTGAGTCCTGTTATTTCCTTCCTTCCTTCTATATTGTCCGTGTGAATGAGTACGTTCGTTTTTATATTCCGTGAGTGAGTTAGTGAGTGCCTTTTGTTTATCGTCTCGTCCGTGTGTCTCGATTGAACGTTGAGCGTGTAGATTGCGTGTGCGAGCGTCTAAGATGTTTTTTTTTATAAAACTTTGAGCGGGTTGATCAGGCCCACTGAGTTATATTTTTAACTTTTTTTTCTTTCGTAAATTTTTGAGACGCGGGAGGGACGTTTCGCGAATCTCACTTCTGACACCAGTTGTGGCGGTCCGAGCGCATGATTAAGGGATAGGCGAGGTGTTATTGAGTGAGACGGGTACGATTGTAGTTGAGCTATTTATTGGCGAGTACTAACTGTCGAGGAAGTGCACGTTGCCACGGTAGGAGATTCGGAGATGGACTGCCGGCTCTTGGTCCAGCAGGAAGAAGCGTGGTTGAGCGGAGGGGCATAAGGAATGTGGAGGGATCCCACGCGCGAGTGTGACCAAGCGCGTGGGCTGAAGAACAATGGGACTCGGAGGAGAGAGGAGAGACAGAGAGGATTGCTGATGAGGATTTCGAGGTAGGAAGATTTGGTTTCTCATGAGGGTTTCTAGGAAGAAAGATTTGGTGTAGGTGAGAGCTGTGGGAAACGGTTGATATGAGGGCGTGAGACTGGGTTTAGGAATGGGAGTCGTGTGGGACCGTGACAGACAATTTTGTAGTTACATAATTTTAAGATAATTTATGAAACAGTAAGAGAAACAAAAATACTCATAGGATCTGGTGAAAACTAATAATTTCACGAGAAAGTACTTAAAAATGTAATGTTAGGATTATTTATTCCAAAAGTTGTTAGCGAATTGCATATAACTGAAAATATTATTTGCGGAGCATGAAACCCTCGAACATTTTCGAAATGGACATTATTTTCAATAAAGTTCACAATCTATCGATTAAGTTCAATCGGTTATCTGAACGCTCAATCCGTGAAGGTATTTGAGGCACATTAATTCCGTGAGCCTGGGTCGTTTTCTATTTTGCACTACCAAACTAACAATTGTCAATGAAAAACATCTGACAAAATGCATGGTCAATTTTTAGGCCGTACTTCTCAAGGGAAAATAGAGTTCTTTTCTTACTTATGTTTAATATGTAAAAAAAAATATGAAGCGACGTGCGAATAAAATTATCTTGGGCAGGACGAAAACACTCCAGTTTCGCGAAAGGCGGGTTAAAATTCTCTACTCAATCGATCATATTGGATCGAGAATTCTGACGATGCTGCACGAACGACGAAAGGAGCATTGTTTATTCAGCAAAGATAAAATCGGTGCTCGGAATGGTTCTCGGAGCCTCGATCGGACATTCCCGATAATACTGCCCCGAATTCGTCTCCAATTTTATCTAAGTTCCGGTCAGATTCGGTCGAGAAGTCTGACGATGCTGCGAGAACGACGGTAGGAGCATTGTTTATTTTACAAAGATGAAATCGGTGCTCGGAATGGTTCCCGGGGACTCGATCGGACATTCCCGATATAACTGCCCCGAATTCGTCTCCGATTTCATCTTACGTCCGGTCAGGTTGGGTCGTGAAGTCTGGCGATGCTGCGAGAACGACGGTAGGAGCATTGTTTAATTAACAAAGATAAAATCGGTGCTCGGAATGGTTCCCGGGGCCTCGATCGGACATTCCCGACATAACTGCCCCGAATTTGTCTCCGACTTTATCTTACTTCCGGTCAGAGTGAGTAACGAAGTCTGACGATGCTGCGAGAACGACGGTAGGAGCATTGTTTATTTAACAAAGATAAAATCAGTGCTCGGAATGGTTCCCGGAGCCTCGATCGGACATTCCCGATATTACTGCCCCGAATTCGTCTCCGATTTTATCTTACTTCCGGTCAGATTGGGTAAGGAAGTCTGACAATGCTGCGAAAACGACAGTAGGAGCATTGTTTATTTAACAAAGATAAAATCGGTCCTCGGAATGGTTCTCGTGGTCCCGATCGGACATTTCCGACATCACTGCCCCGAATTTGTCTTCGATTTTCCTTACTTCCGGTCAGATTGAGTAAGGAAGTCTGACGATGCTGCGAGAACAACGGTGAGAGCGTTGTTTATTTAACAAAGATAAAATCGGTGCTCGGAATGGTTCTCGAAGCCTCGATCGGACATTCCCGATATTACTGCCCCGAATTCGTCTCCAATTTTATCTTACTTCCGGTCAGATTTGGTCGAGAAGTCTGACGATGCTGCGAGAACGACGGTAGGAACATTGTTTATTTAACAAAGATGAAATCGGTCCTCGGAATGGTTCTCGGGGCCTCGATCGGAAATTCCCGACATTACTGCCCCGGATTTGTCTCCGATTTTATCTTACTTCCGGTCAGATTGAGTAAGGGAGTCTGACGATGCTGCAAGAATGACGGTAGGAGCATTGTTTATTTAACAAAGAAAAAATCGGTGCTCGGAATGGTTCTCGGGATCTCGATCGGACATGCCCGATATAACTACCCCGAATTCGTCTCCGATTTTATCTTACTTTCGGTCAGATTGAGTAAGGAAGCCTGACGATGGTGCGAGAACGACGGTAGGAGCAGTGTTTATTTAACAAAGATGAAATTGGTGCTCGGAATGGTTCCCGGGGCCTCGATCGGACATTCCCAATATTACTGCCCCGAATTCGTCTCCGATTTCATCTTATGTCCGGTCAGATTGGGTCGAGAAGTCTGACGATGCTGCTAGAACGACGGTAGGAGCATTGTTTAATTAACAAAGATAAAATCGGTGCTCGGAATGGTTCCCCGGGCCTCGATCGGACATTCCCGACATTACTGCCCCGAATTTGTCTCCGATTTTATCTTACTTCCGGTCAGATTGAGTAAGGAAGTCTGACGATGCTGCGAGAACGACGGTAGGAGCATGGTTTTTTTTTAAAGATAAAATCGGTGCTCGGAATGGTTCTCGGGGCTTCGATCGGGCATTTCCCATATTATTGCCCCGAATTCGTCTCCGCTTTTATCTTACTTCCGGTCAGAGTGGGTAAGGAAGTCTGACGATCGTGCGAGAACGACGGTAGGAGCATCGTTTATTGAACAAAGATAAAATCGGTGCTCGGAATGGTTCCCGGGGCCTCGATCGGACATTCCCGAAATGACTGCCCCGATTTCGTCTCCGATTTTTTCTTACTTCCGGTCAGATTGGGCAAGGAAGTCTGACGATGCTGCGAAAACGACGGTAGGAGCGTTGTTTATTTAACAAAGATCAAATCGGTGCTCGGAATGGTTCTCGGAGCCTCGATCGGACACTCCCGATATTACTGCCCCGAATTCGTCTCCGATTCTATCGTACTTCCGGTCAAATTCGGTCGAGAAGTTCGACGATACTGTGAGAACGACGGTAAGAGCATTGTATGTTTAACACAGATACAAACGGTGCTCGGAATAGGTCCCGGGGCTTCGATCGGACATTCCCGATATTACTGCCCTGAATTCGTCTCCGATTTTATCTTATTTCCGGTCAGATTGGGTCTAGAAGTCTGACGATGCTGCGAGAACGACGGTAGAAGCATTGTTTATTTAACAAAGATAAATTCGGTGCTCGGAATGGTTGCCAGGGCCTCGATTGGACATTCCCGACATTACTGCCCCGAATTTTTCTCCGATTTTATCTTACTTCCGGTCAGATTGAGTAAGGAAGTCTGACGATGCAGCGAGAACGACGGTAGGAGCATTGTTTGTTTAACGAAGATGAATTCGGTGTTCGGAATGGTTCTCGGAGCTTCGATCGGACATTCCCGACATTACTGCCCCGAATTTGTCTCCGATTTTTTAATTACTTCCGGTCAGATTAGGTAAAGACGTCTGACGATGGTGCGAGAACGACGATAGGAGCATTGTTTATTTAACAAAGATAAAATCGGTCCTCGGAATGGTTCTCGTGGCCCTGATCGGACATTTCCGACAACACTGCCCCGAATTTGTCTCCGATTTTCCTTACTTCCGGTCAGATTGAGTAAGGAAGTCTGACGATGCTGCCAGAACGACGGTGAGAGCGTTGTTTATTTAACAAAGATAAAATCGGTGCTCGGAATAGTTCTCGGAGCCTCGATCGGACATTCCCGATATTACTGCCCCGAATTCGTCTCCGATTTTATCTTACTTCCGGTCAGATTCGGTCGAGAAGTCTGACGATGCTGCGAGGACGACGGTAGGAGCATTGTATATTTAACAAAGATGAAATCGGTTCTCGGAATGGTTCTCGGGGCCTCGATCGGAAATTCCCGACATTACTGCCCCGGATTTGTCTCCGATTTTATCTTACTTGCGGTCAGATTGAGTAAGGGAGTCTGACGATGCTGCGAGAATTACGGTAGGAGCATTGCTTATTTAACAAAGAAAAAATCGGTGCTCGGAATGGTTCTCGGGGTCTCGATCGGACATGCCCGATATAAGTGCCCCGAATTCGTCTCCGATTTCATCTTATGTCCGGTCAGAGTGGGTAAGGAAGTCTGACGATCGTGCGAGAACGACGGTAGGAGCATCGTTTATTGAACAAAGATAAAATCGGTGCTCGGAATGGTTCCCGGGGCCTCGATTGGACATTCCTGAAATGACTGCCCCGATTTCGTCTCCGATTTTATCATACTTCCGGTCAAATTGAGTAAGGGAGTTTGACGATGGTGCGAGAACGTTGGTAGGAGCATTGTTTATTTAACAAAGATGAAATCGGTGCTCTGAATGGTTCCCGGGGCCTCGATCGGACATTCCCGGTATTACTGCCCCGAATTCGTCTCCGATTTTACCTTACTTCCGGTCAGATTGGGTCGAGAAGTCTGACGATGCTCGAAAAACGACGGTAGGAGCATTGTTTATATAACGAAGATAAAATCGGTGCTCGGAATGGTTCTCGGGGCCTCGATCGGACATTTCCGATATTACTGCACCGAATTCGTCTTCGATTTAGCCTTACTACCGGTCAGATTGGGTTGAGAAGTCTGACGATGCTGCGAAAACGACGGTAGGAGCATTGTTTATTTAACAACGTTAAAATCGGTGTTCGCAATGGTTCTTGGGGCATCGATCGGACATTCCCGATATTACTGCCCCGAATTCGTCTCCGATTTTATTTTACTTCCGGTCAGATTCGGTCGAGAAGACTGATGATGCTGCGAGAACGACGGTAGGAGCATTGTTTATTTAACAAAGATAAAATCGGTTCTCGTAACGGTTCTTGGGGTATCCTTCGGACATTCCCGATATTACTGCCCCGAATTCGTCACCGATTTTATCTTACTTCCGGTCAGATTGGATAAAGAAATCTGACGATGCTGCGAGAACGACGGTAGGAGCATTGTTTATTTAACACAGATAAAATCGGTGATCAGAATGGTTCTCGGGGCCTCAATCGGACATTCTCGATATTTCCGCCCCGAATTCGTCTCCGATTTTATCTTACTCCCGTTCTTACTCCCAGTTTATTTAACATAGATAAAATCGGGAGTATTATCGGGAATGTCCGATCGAGGCCCAGAGAACCATTCTGAGCACCGACTTTATCTTTGTTATATGAACAATGCTCCTACCGTCGTTCTCGCGGCATCGTCAGACTTCTCAACCCAATCTGACCGGAAGTAAGATTAAATCGGAGACGAAGTCGGGGCAGTAATTTCGGGAATGTCCGATCGAGGCCCCGAGAACCATTCTGAGTACCGATTTTATCTTTGTTAAATAAACCATGATCCTACCGTCGTTCTCGCAGCATTGTCAGACTTCTCGACCCAATCTGATCGTAAGTAAGATAAAATCGGAGACGAATTCGGGGCAGTAATATCTGGAATGTCTGATCACGGCCCCGAGAACCATTCCGAGCCACATTTTATCTTTGTTAAATATTCAATGCTCCTCCCGTCGTTCTCGCAGCATTGTCAGACTTCTCGACCCAATCTGACCGAAAGTAAGGTAAAATCGGAGACGAATTCTGGACAGTAATATCGAGAATGTCCGATCGAGGCCCCGGGAACCATTCCGAGCACCGATTTTATCTTTGCTAATTAAACAATGCTCCTATCGTCGTTCTCGCAGCATCGTCAGACTTCTCGACCGAAGCTAACCGGAAGTAAGATAAAATCGGAGACGAATTCGGGGCAGTAATATCGGGAATATCTGATCGAGACCCGGGGAACCCTTCCGAGCACCGATTTTATCTTTGCTAAATAAACAGTGCTCCTACCGTCGTTCTCGCACCATCGTCAGACTTCCTTACCCAATCTGATCGGAAGTACGATAAAATCGGAGACGAATTCGGGGCCTTAATATCCGGAATGTCCGATCAAATCTTCGAGAACCATTCCGAGCACCGATTTTATCTTTGTTAAATAAACAATGCTTCTACCGTCGTTCTCGCACCATCGTCAGACTTCCCGACCCAATCTGACCGGAAATAAGATAAAATCGGAGACGAATCCTGGGCAGTAATTTCGGGAATGTCCGTTCGAAGCCCCGAGAACCATCCCGAGGACCGATTTGATCTTTGTTAAATAAACATAACTCCTTCCGTCGTTCTCGCAGCATTGTCAGACTGCTCGACCCAATCTGACCGGAAGTAAGATAAAATTGGAGACAAATTCGGGGCAATAATGTCGGGAATGTCCGATCGAGGCCCCGGGAACCATTGCCAGCACCGATTTTATCTTTGCTAATTTAACAATACTCCTACCGTTTTTCTCGCAGCGTCGTCAGACTTCTCGACCGAAGCTGACCGGAAGTAGGATGAAATCGGAGACGAATTGGGGGAAGTAATATCGGGAATGTCTGATCGAGGCTCCGAGGACCATTCCGAGCACCGATTTTATCTTTGTTAAATAAACGGAGCACCGATTTTATCTTTGTTAAATAAACAATGCTCCTGCCGTCGTTCTCGCACCATCGTCAGACTTCCTTACCCAATCTGACCGGAAGCACGATAAAATTGGAGCCGAATTCGGGGCCGTAATATCCGGAATGTCCGATCAAATCTCCGAGAACCATTAAGAGCACCGATTTTATCTTTGTTAAATAAACAATGCTCCTACCGTCGTTCTCGCACCATCGTCAGACTTCCTTACCGAATCTGACCGGAAGTAAGATAAAATCGGAGACGAATTCGGGGCAGTAATGTCGGGAATGTCCGATCGAGGCCCCAAGAACTATTCCGATCACCGATTTTATCTTTGTTAAATAAACAATGCTCCTACCGTCGTTCTCGCACCATCGTCAGACTTCCTTACCAATCTGACCGGAAGTAAGATAAAATCGGAGACGAATTCAGGGCAGTAATATCGGGAGTGTCCGATCGAGGCCCCGAGAACCATTCCGAGCACTAATTTTATCTTTGTTAAATAAACAATGCTTCTACCGTCGTTCTCGCAGCATCGTCAGACTTCTTGACCCAATCTGACCGGAAGTAACATAAAATCGGAAACGAATTCGGGGCAGTAATGTCGGGCATGTCCGATCGAGGCCCCGAGAGCCATTCCGCGGACCGATTTCATCTTTGTTAAATAAACAATGCTCCTATCGTCGTTTTCGCAGCATCGTCAGATTTCCTTACCCAATCTGACCCGAAGTAAAATAAAATCGAAGACGAATTCGGGCCAGTAGTATCGGGAATGTCCGGTCAAGGTCTCGAGAACCATTCCGAGCACCGATTTTATCGTTGTCAATTAAACAATGTTTCTACCTTCGTTTTCGCCGCATAGTCAGACTTTTCGACCCAACGTGACCGATTGAGTGGAGAATTTTAACCCGCTTTGCGCGAGCCTTGGTCGTTTTCGTCCTGCCCAAGAAGATTTTCTTCGCAGGTTGCTTAATATTTATTGTAAAAAATATTAAACATAAGAAAGAAAAAACCCTATTTTCCCTTGATAAGTACGGCGTAAAGATTGACCATGCATTTTTTCAGATGTTTTTCATTGACAATCATTGGTTTGGTAGTGCTAAAACGAAACCGACCCAGGTTCACGGGTTTCAGGTGCCTCAAATACCCTCACGGATTGAGAGTTAAGATAACCGATTGAACTTCATTTTAAATAATGTCAATTTGGAAAATGTTCGATGATTTCATGGTCCGCAAATAATATTTTCAATCAAATGCGATTTGCTAACAACTTTTGGAATAAATAATCCTAACAATACATTTTAAAGTAATTCGGCGTGGAATTATTATTTTTTATCAAATACTACGAGTATTTTGTTTTTTTTACTGTTTCATAAATTATCTTTGAATTATGTAACTACAGAATGTTCAGATAATGTATGCAACATAAAAAACAAAAATACTCGTAGCTTTTGGTAAAAAATAATACTTTCACGCCAAATTACTTCAAAATGTATTGCTAGAATTATTTATTCCGAAAGTTATTTGCGAATCCTCGAACATTTTCGAATTTGACATTCGTTTCAATAAAGTTCTCGGATTGGGACACATTCAGATCCCTCTGTTCGACCGCGTGTCATAGGAGTCTCAACCAACTTTCCGTGACAACCAAACATTCGGAAGTTGCAGCTGTGACGTGAGCAGACTAGCACTTCCTATAGCGCGCCCGTGCCTGATTTAGCTCATTTGTTCCACTAATTAAATTCCGATCTATTACCTTTAAATCGCATGTTCGATAATTTTTTCCCCGTGCCGTTTATAAGTTTCTCCATGCCGTTTTATAAGCACAATTAAAGTTTTTCGGGAGTGTTCCGTATTCGGAATTTTGTAAACTCCATTCTCCTGCACGCAAAATGGAATTTTCATTTTTTCCAGATTACGCTATTTTCTCTGGCAAATACTATTCATGACAAAAATACGATATATTTTTTTTTCAAAGGGAGCCTGAAAAACCATTGAAAATCATATTTTTTCGGTAGCAAAATCCATGAAAAACACATGCCCATCTTATAAAAGTCACCCTGTATATAGAGTATAATAGATTCTAGTAGGGTAGGCTGGGTAAAAAAGGTAACTAAAAAACTAAGTAACGAGGGTAAAGAAGAGGCGGGATCTGACCGCACCGGACGAATTTAGGTTTGTCAGTGTGTCGTTCTCTTGTTGAACGCAGTATAGGGCTTCTGCTGATACGCACCCTATGCATAGCTACTCATTTCACTCGCACTTGCGCCACGCACTTCATTTGTTTGCCACCTGCCACATGTGCGTGGCACGCATCGTGAAGACGAAGTAAGGGACTTAAATTAACGGAAGTTCAATTTAACGGAAGTTAATAAGACCGTTAATAGTTTTTGAATTTAACTTAAAGTTCAAACGTTAAGCAAAATATTAACTTCGTTAACTAACGATTGACGGTGTATCGTTTTACTGTTCAGCTTTGCATATTTGTATAGTTAAGATGCAGTCTTATTGAAACCATTACAGGTGTAATTACAGGGCGTTGCAATTTGGATATGCTAATCCATTTTACCGGCTTTTAGTTTCCGAGCCTGGATTCCGCTCGTTGGTAACAAACGAGAAATGCGAACTGTAGATACAAATAATGAAACTACGATATGCAATTAATCGTATCCAGTCTATACATTCGTATTTTTCACTTTGTACACATGGTGAATTTTTATATAACCGTCAGGTGACTATTCAGTTTTTGTGTTTCTCTGTATTATCTGAAAGGATTAGCTGAGGCTTTGCAAATCAAAACGCTGTTTTTCTCTTTTTTCTTCCTTTAACCAGTGAAAGCTTTCGCTAAGTGGTCTTGTCGATTGAAAAAAGGACCAACTCTATTTGGCACAAATGTCAATATGATCGCATCGAACTGATAAATGAGCACTGATATTGGAAACTGTCCGGATATCCTACACTTGATGCAACTTGATACGACCGGAAGAGCCTCTTATTGTGGTAATTTCTGATCCATTGATGTCGGCGAGGATTTATCGTCGCGCAGTGGCGGTTGGCGTATCTGAAATGTTGACTTTTCATCGTCCCTTAATATACTCTCAACTTTCAGGAAATAGTGAGGCGGTAAAATATGATAAAAATAAAAAATGCTTCCTTTTTTATCGTGAGCGGCGCTCACGGAAAGATACAGGCGCGCCCGCACCTCTGGTGGCGAATTTCGCAGTGTGAAGTGAGGCACGAATCATCGCGTGAAAATACGCACTGGCACAAAAAAATCCTAATGTAAAATATTTGCATCCTCATTGACCACAGCTCGTTTTCGTGTGATTCTTTTTCACTGTTTAATGAAAATGTGTTTACAAGTTTCCAAAACGTCGAATCATAACATTTAGCGAACATTTCTGGGTATGCATGCATGTGATCGGAATTTACTGTAATTTAGAAAACTCTTACACTTTTTGAGATACCTAGTTGACCTTTTTGCGCCAGAACTTTCACCATCCTTGAAATACAGTAGCGCGTCAATAATTCGGATGTCAGAAATCTGGACCGTCAATTTTGGCGAAAAATTGCATGAAGTAAATATTTGTTTAATGCGTCGATACCACTGTACAACTCTCAGTGCGTTACAGAAACGCGTGCGAATTGCGTGTTGTGTAGAGGAGCGAATGTAGTGAAGGCGGGAGCGTCAAGGTCGCTTTTACGGGTACCTTTGAAAATTTGGACAATTTGACTGTATGTGGTTATATTTTTGTACGAAAATAGTGTCATGCAAAGTATAATCGGGTAAAATTTTGAGGAAATCGGTGTCGCGGTTCGAATACTGAGGGGGAATATTTAAGGTTGTTATAGGGTTTAGCCGTCGGGGGTCAAGTACGAGGGGAGCGTCCTATGCTTATGCACGGAGCCGATTGACTCCTCTGCACACACAAAAAATACATTCTTCTGAGGAAGGGCCTCTGACGCTGGCAGTAATAAAATTAGATGACATAAGCCACGCGCTCTCCCAGGCTGGCCAACTAGCTCTTTCTTTCTCGCGTGACGCATTCCGTCACGAACAAGGCCCGATTTGTCTTCTCTCGGTTTCCCCATATACTCGATAACAGAAGCTGCGCTGTATTCTCGGAAATGCAGCGCTGATCTCGATTATATGCGCCCTTACCCAATAATACGCCGACAACTCGTTCTCAGTTCCTTCTTCCGGCCAACCACACGAATCAGGTCATGTTTTATGCCTGGACCACCAATCCAAAAAAACTACGTCACCTAAGTTTCACTCTCCCAAAAATGTCTTCCTCCAAAAATTTATCCCACTCCGATTTCTGGTACTCCGAAAGAAATCTCCTCGCATCAGTCTCCGATTAGAATCCAACGAACTCAGACCTAGAGTTCTCTTATCGATATCCATCGCGTTAAACCTTTGTTTTCTTTTGTAACGCGAACGTTGTCATACGATTCAAGCTTGGAACATCTTGTACTTCGAAACTTTTGTAACGTTACGCGGAAATCATAAGAACCTTAACGTTGTATTCCGCGCATTACTTTATTGTAAAATCCATTCTCGATCCGTGAAACTCACAAATATTAGAATCTGTGTCGTCGAACATCTGTATCCGTCTCACTCACACACACACACCATCTGCGAGCGCTTCTGGCCCTCCGGCGCAGGGCTCTTAGTTCTACGACCGTTACCTGACACCCAAGCGACTGGGTCATCACCGAGGCGCACCAATGTAAGCGAACATACTCTTATATTTTGTTTCCGATTTGTATCCCAAATAAATAATAGAATTAACCCATATGGTTAATTCTAATAAATTACGAGTCAATCAAACACAAGTGTCACAACCATTATTTCAATAATTGGATCATCCACGGAATCCCTTGAAATTCCCTCTTCCACCAACACGTCCCCTTTTTAACCCTCACCCCGTGCTATTACGCTAGGCGTAGCCAAGAAAGAGAGATATCACATATATATATATATATATATATATATATATATATATATACAGGGTCCGGCAATAAAACCTCCCGTATTTGAAGACGCCATTGTGTGAGTTGTAGTGGGGATACTGAAGTGGTGGGGGTATTGTTTGAAAGCGGTGTATTTGCCATTTTCAGTATGCGCCATGGCGTGGCTTGGTGAGCATCGTGCGTTTATCGTGGAGGAATTTATTAGGAACGGTGGTTCTGTGATTACTTCTCAGCGAGCATTTAGAATTCGATTCAAACTTGGCCGACATGATTGTGTTCCTGATAGAAAAACCATTCAACTCTGGGTGTCAAACTTTAGACAAACAGGTTCAACATTGAAAAAAAAACCTACTGGCCGACCTCGGACTGTAACAACACCGGAAAATGTAACGCGTGTGAGAGCATCCGTCCAACGATCACCTAGGCGTTCAGCACGTAAACATGCAGCTGCCCTAGGATTATCTGACAGAAGTGTTAGAAGAATTCTCCATAGGGAACTTAATATGCACCCCTACAAGATGATGATTACCCAGGAATTAGGTAACAGAGATTTTGAAACTCGCAGAGTTGTGTGTGAGGAAATTCTTCACAACATCCCCCCTGGCGCTATCTTTGTTTCTTCGGATGAGGCCCACCCAAACAAAACAAAGTAATGTAAGTAAAATAATGTAAAATGGCATTATATTCCTTTTCCAAAAATAAAGGTTTGTTTTCTCTATCTTTAATGTTTTTTTTTGTAATTACCTATCAAAATTAGGGAGGTTTTATTGCCGGACGCTGTATATGCCCACGTCCCCTCAGAACGTGACATTTTCATTACTTTGTATAATTATTTTCTATAACTTTCCTCGCTCAATTAACGCGAAACGAATTCCCGAGTAGAAATTTCTTAGGGTTAGCCTGACCAGGATCAGGCCACGATCAGGATGTGATAGGGGTAACACCTATTACGGACATCCTGATCCGGCCCCGAACGGGCCGGAAGTATTTAGGCCCTACATCAGGCTATACTAAAATGACCCTACTAAGGCCGTCCCTGATAAGATCCTACTAAGGCTTTCCCCGATAGGGCCCTACCAAGGCTTGCCCTGATAGGCCCTACTTTCTGGCTTTCCCTGATGAGGCCATAAATAGGCTTGCCCTATGCCTGCCTCAGCAGTCGCTAGATGCACATAACCTCTCATTTTTCACAGGGAAACTTCGATTTTACAGCATCGTAGCTTCGGAGTTTCGATGCATTCCTGAATTCTATTTAAAAAAATGTAGATTAGACTGTCACGACAAAAAACGTTATGCAACTCGGATGCGTGTTAAAAGATTTCGGCAGCTTTGTAAGGCGAAGAGAGAGAGAGGAACTATATATATATATATATATATATATATATAAATTATTTTTATTATATATATAATATATATATATATATATATATATATATATATATATATATATATATATATACATAAGATTACGTTTCAAAAATCTATAGCACGTTATTCGATAAACCTCTTTAATTGTCACAATGATATTAACTAATTGATATACTTTATGTGATACAACAAATAATTATAGGAATTCATTTGGTCTGTTATGCCATATCTGGGACCAAGATGTTACAAGCACTCGGTAGCATAGGGGCAGCCTGCCTAGCTTTGGGTAGGAAGGTACGAGGTTCGATTCCTATATAAGCGAAATATTTTCTTCGAACAAAAACGTTTCAGCAGGCCAGGGAATGACGAATTATGATACAAAATCATTGTAGTGGAACTCTAAATTAAGTGGTTCATTCCATTTTGGTTTTTTGAAATATTATATGCATTTCTTTCTGATCAGGCAACTAGATCAGGCCCATATATGACACAACGTTACATTTCCTAGTAGGGCCATTTCAGGCGGCCTTATTAGTGCCCTACCAGGGCAGTCAGGCAACTTGATCGGGCCCTGATCTGGGCCCCATCGAAATTTTTACGGGGGTTGGCAACGTCGTAAATCCTGGTATATCATAATGCCCAGGTTGGCAGAAGTAACGTGAAGTTGGAGACGTATGCGCCCCGTTCGTAACCTCAATATCAGCCCAAGGAGCTGACAAAAATTAATATCGGTCCGAGTCAAAAAATTCCGCTGGAAAGAAAAAGTGTGTACTGAAGCTGTCTATAATCTCGAAGAAATAAAAAAACTGTAATCGTCATCCGATATTCTAAAAAAAATTTATGTATGAAAAGAAAATGCGCGTTCTTTTATCTTTACCTAGAAATGTCTAGAAATGTATAATTTCTAAACATAGTTATCAAATTAATATTCAGTAACTATTAGTAATTAAGAGAATAAGTACCAATAATATTCGTTGTTAATTGTCCTGACCGAGTAGTATGAGGTTTCCGGGCATATTTACCGAATACCGATAAGATAGGTAGCAGTTGTGCCATCTACGATGATGCCATGATTGCACAGTCTAATATTTTGTGTGCTTGATTTTCGTACAAATTCGGTATCAAAAACATTAACAATTTTATAACGGTACTGTGAATCCTCATTTTCACGGTACCAAGCGTTAGTCCGATAATTAGTCGAACCGTACCTATTTTTTCAGCTCCGTGATAACATTCACTCAGCAGATATTAATAATGTACTGAAAAATGATCAGGAGCTATCCATAAGCGTAATGTAATTAGCCCACGAAATACGTCGAGGTGCCGATTTTTTTTAAACGGTACTGTGGATCGGATTCAAACTGCACAGGATTATCAGCAAAGAGGTTAGAAAGGTCCAGAAAAAATGTCAGCTCGGTGCTAACATATTGACTTAAGCCCATAACAACCTTGAAAAAATGTTTTTACGGTGCGAATTTCCCACAATTGTAAATATCCGGATAATTTGTTGCACTTAAATGGACAATTATAGTAGCAATGTCGTAATTTTATTTCGCGGAAATCTGTGCAAAAGGCTACGATTTTAAAAGGCTTTGAATGCTCAATAAAGACTTTGACGGTGTATTTTTTTTTAACTTGAGATTCCCGAATAATTTTTTGCACATGCTTAGATTATTATAGAAGACACATAGCGACTCAATTTATCAAGAATACTGCTGGCGTTTGATTTTTAAAAAATTTGTGAAATTTTTAAAATAGCGGTACCATTTCCTATAAAAAATTTAATATTATCATACGAAATAAAATTGAGTTAAAAACTTGCACAATGCTTCCGCACTCATTTACTTCTGTCCTAAAGTTGACCATATGAGCAAGGTTGTTTTTTGTACACAACGTTTGACCTGCGAGGAAGCCAAAATTGAAAAGCAGACTTACTCGCGGTACTGACGTATTGGCGATAAAAAAATAGACGTTACGATAGGGGTAGTTTTGTTTAATACAAAATAGTTGCTTATATAATCAACTTTGGCAGCGAAACAATATGAATGTGATAGCAATGCTGCTTTGCTTTGATTCAAGCACATTTTTAAATTTCTTCTTTTTTGTATCATTGCAGACGGAATTGCAGCCTTCTTGCGGCCAGCCGTGCAATCGCGAGAGAAACGAATTTATCTCGAGACGAGAATATATATAGCCAAAAGGGCCCGGCTCTTTTCCTTAGTTGTACCCCGCTTGTGCTTTTTTCTTCAACTTCTCCGAAATCACCGAGGGAAAGAAGCAAAACGACAGGGAAAAAAACATCGCGAGAAGCAAACTCCCGACATTGCTAGGAAAGAGAAGACCAGCGTGTAAAAGAGAAGAACATACACGTGTATTACCGTGTGTACTGGCGAGAAGAAATGAGTGGTTGAAGTTCGCGGAGCTTCTGGTGTGTTTATTTGTAAGCGTCGAGCTGCGAGAGCCCATAGTTGTTTATCGGAACACGCCCAGCGCCGTCCACTAGTGAGTGTTCGATCTTTACGTATACAAAAACACGGTTCTCCGCCTTCCCCAATATTTCTTTGTACGGCTTCTTTTCCCACGTTTCCATCAGTATACAAGCTCGTTCGCGATCTTTTCTTCACCCCCCCCCCTGGCCCCGGCAACTCTATACTCGATCGCTCCGTGATTGTTTTTTTGCCCCTAGCCGCGAGCCATTGCGCCTTGCACGACTATTTCGGGAAACTGGAACACGCGCGCGGCCAGCATTTTTTCGGTTACTCGATTCGTCTCTTTTGTCGCGGCGACATCTACGTAACGAGTTTTACCGACACATTTCGCACGCTCCGTTTTCCTCTGTGGTGCTCTTCAACGTGGATATAGGAAGACGGCGTTCCTGCAAATACCACAGCATGGGTTGCAATCTTTTGAATTATCGCGAGCAAATACTCAATTCCGGTTGCAAGAGACACCCCGCCGGAAGTCGATCGTTTCGCCGTGCGCCGGTCCCCAAGACCCGTTCGTGCGCGGAAGCCGTCGCTCGTACTTGTCTCGAGAGGATTTTCTCGTCGCCGGGAGAACTTGATACCCCTCAGTGCTCCAGCATGCGTCGCAAGTCAATGAAGTGCTGCAGGCAACTGCACAGGCGCGATCGCGAAATCGGATAGACGCACTAGTCTTCCTGGAAATAGGTCTGACGCCAGATGACATAAGAGAAAAAGTAACGTTTTTCTTTTCAATCGTGTCAGGCACGAGAGTGGGCCATATATTGGCCGGGTACTCTGCGCAGGTAGCCAATCGTTGAAAGTCGACGGCTGTGTTGCAAGACGAGCAAGAGAGAGAGAGAGAGAGAGAGAGAGAGAGAGAGAGAGAGAGAGAGAGAGCGAGGGGGGGAGAGGAAGTGAAAGAAAGCGGAACTGGGAAGACTTAAATGAAGAAATTGAAGGGCATATCCCGTAGGTAAAAAATCAGAAGCGCCGGTGAGGCTTACAAAGAAAATACCCTCGAACTAAAATATAGAAAAAAGATGATAATTAATCTATCAAACCTCCAAAGACTGATTGGTAGCGACTGATTGTAAATTCTATATATGTGTGAGTGTGAAAGAGAGGGGATTTTTTGTATACACATATAACATATGTAAGTAGAGGAGCTAGGCCGGTTCTGCTTCAAAAGGAGGTCACCGGGTCGAGAGGAGGTCGCCGGGCGCGTGTGATGCCACAGAGGGGACCTCTATGGAGGGGATAGCCATGCGGTCCGTGGAGTGACTGGCGGGAGGGGGAAGTCAGCGTCGATGAGTGTTGTGTGTGTGGGGGGCGGCCTTTCAAAGCCCAATATTTATGACATGCAGCTGGTTCCATTCCGAAAGACAATGTATATGGCATCCGCCTCGTCTCCAAGCTCGTCGACACTCGAAACAGGTCCTGACAGGTTCCTCGGGAAAAATCTTTAGGGATCAAAGGGACTGCGGATAGACCACTTGAGCGCAGCTCTTGAAAAGTCGCGCTCTCCATTCCAAAATATAACGTCAAGATGTTCGCATGTGCGAGTGTGTACGCAGTGCATCCAGCCAAGCACCCCCTGGACTTGACCAAAAACGAGCTCGAACAGGTTCCAAAGGTCTTGCTCCTAAAATATTGGGGTAAATATGTTGGCTTATTGTGGGATCGTTTGCCAGAACATCATCGAAAAGACAGTGAAGTGATATCATATCTTCCATGCTTGGAGCATACGCCGCAGATGAAAGATCACATCGATGGCCCTCCACCTCAACGTCGGGAGTGTACAAAATGCTGTGAAAATTCTCCACGTACGAGGTTCTTCGAACGTGTTTGAACCTGTTTTTCGGGAGCGTGAAAAAATGTCTGGGGGAAAATTCTCCACGGTTCTTCGAACGTGTTCGAACCGGTTTTTCACGATTGGAAGGGGAGGGGGGGGATTTGAGTGGGAGGCTTACGAGGGAGCTTATAATTTCGTGGACCACGCTCAGACTGCACGATTCCACTGTACCATCAACATCTAAAAAGAACTTTGAAAGTGCGCGGAAAATGGATCTCTCGAGTATCAACAAAGTCGGCCGGATGGCAGAATTCCTCCCAACGAAGAAGCTGTCAGAACTCTCCGTTAAGTCGGAACGACTAATCTCCGACATAAGGGCCGTACAAACCAAATTTGGGAAACGCTACATCGCAGACATCGCGGATGAGTTCTCCGTCTTCTTACCAGCGCGACTGGTGAAGGCCTTCGACCAAGATCCAACAATGTTCGAGAGTATGCTGCAACTGGGGCGCAACGGTCAACTCTGCATGCAGTATATTGGTGGAAAATACAACAGTGTTGAGTTCCGTCGTCTCTGAACATGGTGAACGGGGAAAAAATTCGTTGGAACACCATCGTCAAACGGCTGGCCGCATCATCGAGCGTATGCTGCAACTGGCGCACAAATGGGTACATGCAGTTGCGGGGACTACAACAGCGTTCCATCGTCTCTGAGGCGAAAAAAAGACTCAATTCGTTGGGACACCATCATCGAACTGTTAGCACCACAGTCGTCTTACCATCATTTTCGACGCTTAGTGTTGACTATGAAAAAAATGTATATGTTTGATCGAATTGTAAATGATGGATGTTTTCACCGTAGAATAAAGAATACAAATCATATATATTTTCATCGAAATGTGTTTTATTCATTCAAAAGAATCCCTCGCTCACGCTTCGTACACAGAGAGCCAGCTTTTCACCGATTTTACATTCTCATGGGCGCAGTTCGTGTTGAAGGGATGATGGGGACACTTGGAGTTTATGATTTTCGGCAGCCTCTGCAGCGATGGACAGTCCAGAGTCTCCAGATCGATGACTTTTGTTGCTGAATGCGTGAATCTCGACAGCCATGAGCACTTCTCGAATCCCTTGGCATAGATCGTAGGAGCTCCTTCCAAGATTCCTCGATTTGTCGTTCTAGCTGCCTCGTATGATATGTCGCTGTGATCCCATCGTATTCCATGATAATTGCATTCCAGCCACTTGTTTGTCATTTTGTACTTGGCCGGTAAAGCGTCCCAGGCCAATGGTGCATCGAAGAAGAATGTCAGCGGTTCAGCATTCTTCTCATGGAGTTTGACGATAGACATCTCCTTCAGGACAAATTCGTTGACGGGTCACTTGAAGCCCTGCACATCGACGATAAGCTCCATGTTGACCGAAGTGGATGAGAATCATCGGCATGATTTTCTACCATTTTTTAAACTCCATCACTGTTTGGATTGTACTCTTGGTAAGACGTTCCAGAGACTTCCGAAGACATTCATAAGACATTCAAAGACATTCAAGAGACGTTCGAAAACATTCATAAGGCGTTTGAAGACATGCATGAGAGGTTCAGAGAGTTTCAAAAGACATTCTACAACGTCATCAGACGTTTGAAGATGTTCGTGAGACCTTCAAGAGACTTTCGAAAACGTTTAAAGACTTTCATGAGACGTTCGAAGACGTTCAAAATATCTGTGACGATATTCATAATATGTTTGAAGACGTCGATGAGGAGATCGAAGACGTTTAAGAGATTTTTCAAGACATTCACGCGGGGGTTGGAAGATGTTCAAGAAACTTTCGAATTCGTTCAACAGACATTTGACGACATTCATAATACGTTTGAAGAGGGGTTCGAAGATGCTTAAGAGAGACTTTCAAAGACATTCACGAGGGGTTTGTCCGAAGACATATATAAGACGTTTGAAGACATTCAAGAGACGTTCGAAAACATTCATAAGGCGTTTGAAGACATGCATGAGGGGTTCAAAGAGTTTTAAGAGACTTTCTACGACGTTCATGAGACGCTTGAAGATGTTCGTGAGACATTCAAGAGATCTTTAACAATATTCATAATACGTTTGAAGACATCGATGAGGGGTTCGAAGATGTTTTAGAGACTTTCAAAGACATTCACGAGGGGTTTGAAGACGTTCAAGAAACTTTCGAATCCGTTCAAGAGCCTTTTGACGACATTCATAATACGTTTGAAGGCAATCTTGTGGGGTTCGAAGACGCTTGAGAGACTTTCAAAGGCATCCACGGGGGTTTCGAATACGTCCAAGAGACTTTCGAATACGTTCAAGAGACTTTCAGAGACATTCGCGAGAGGTGCGAAGACGTTCAGAGACTTTCGAAGACATTCAAGAGATCTTTGACAATATTCATAATACGTTTGAAGACATCGATTAGGGGTTCGACGACGTTTTAGAGACTTTGAAAGACATTCACGAGGGGCTTGAAGACGTTCAAGAGACATTCGACGACATTCATGATACGTTTGAAGACATTCATAAGGGGTTCCAAGACGCTTGAGAGACTTTCAAAGACATTCACGAGGCGTTCGAAGACGTTCAAGAGAATTTCGATAGCATTCATAATACGGTTGAAGACATTCATAAGGGGTTCGAAGGCACTTAAGAGAGACTTTCAAAGACATTCACGAGGGGTTCGAAGACGTTTAAAAGACTTTCGACGACACTCATAATACGTTTGAAGACGTTCAAGAGACTTTCGAATACGTTCAAGAGACTTTCAGAGACATTCGCGAGAGGTGCGAAGACGTTCAGAGACCTTCGAAGACATTCAAGAGATCTTTGACAATATTCATAATACGTTTGGAGACATCGATGAGGGGTTCGAAGACGCTTGAGAGACTTTCAAAAGCATTCACGAGAGTTTCGAAGACGTTCAAGAGACTTTCGACGATTGTCATAATACGTTTGAAGACATTCATGAGGGGTTCGAAGACGCTTGAGAGACTTTCAAAGACATTCACGAGGGGTTTGAAGACGTTTAAAAGACTTTCGAATACGTTCGAGAGACTTTCAGAGACATTCGCGAGAGGTGCGAAGACATTCAAAGACTTCCGAAGACATTCACAAGACTTTCGAATACGTTCAAGAGACTTTCAGAGACATTCATGAGCGGTTCGATGACGCTTGAGAGACTTTCAAAGGCATTCACGAGGGTTTCGAAGACGTTCAAGAGACTTTCAGAGACATTCGAGAGAGGTGCGAAGACGTTCAGAGACTTTCAACGACATTCATGATACGTTTGAGTACATTCATGAGGGGTTCAAAAACGCTTAAG
The DNA here is from genome assembly GCA_944452715.1 of Ophion slaviceki. Lineage (NCBI taxonomy): Eukaryota > Metazoa > Arthropoda > Insecta > Hymenoptera > Ichneumonidae > Ophion > Ophion slaviceki. The sequence continues at coordinate 5,814,850 of OX101791.1, forward strand.
AGAGACTTTCAAAGACATTCAGGAGTGGTTTTAAGACGTTTAGAGGACTTCTGATGACTCTCATAATACGTTTGAAGACGTTCAAGAGACTTTCGAATGCGTTCAAGAGACTTTGAGAGACATTCATGAGGGGTTCGAAGACGCTTGAGAGACTTTCAAAAGCATTCACGTGGGTTTCGAATACGTTCAAGAGACTTTCAGAGACATTCGCGAGAGGTTCGAAGACGTTCAAGAGATCTGTGACGATATTCGGAATGTGTTTGAACACATCGATGAGGGGTTCGAATACGTGTAAGAGACTTTCAAAGACATTCACGGGGGGTTGGAAGATGTTCAAAAACTTTCGAATTCGTTCATAATACGTTTGAAGACATTCATGAGGGGTTCGAAGACGCTTAAGAGATTTTCAAAGACATTCACGAGAGGTGTGAAGACGTTCCGAGACCTTCGAAGACATTGAAGAGATCTTTGACAATATTCATAATACGTTCGAAGACATGGATGAGAGGTTCCACGATGTTATAGAGACTTTCAAAGACATTCACGAAGAGTTTGAAGACGTTCAGAGACTTTCGAAGACATTCAAGAGATCTTTGACAATGATCATAATACGTTTGAAGACATCGATGAGGGGTTCGAAGACGTTTGAGAGACTTTCAAAGGCATTCACGAGAGTTTCGAAGACGTTCAAGAGACTTTCGACGACTTTCATGATACGTTTAAAGACATTCAAGAGGGGTTCGAAGACGTTCAAGATACTTTCGACACCATTCATAATACGTTTGAAGACATTCATGAGGGGTTCAAAGACAAGTGTCTTTGAAGACTTGAGAGACTTTCAAAGACATTGACGCGGGGTTTGAAGACGTTTAAAAGACTTTCGACGACACTCATAATACGTTTGAAGGCATTCATGAGGGGTTCGAAGACGCTTAAGAGACTTTCAGAGAGATTCGCGAGAGGTGTGAAGACGTTCAGAGACTTTCGAAGACATTCAAGAGATCTTTGACAATATTCATAATACGTTTGAAGACATCGATGTGGGGTTCGACGACGTTTTAGAGACGTTCAAAAGACTTTCGACGACATTCATGATACGTTTGAAGACATTCATGAGGGGTTCGAAGAAGCTTAAGCGAGATTTTCAAAGACATTCACGAGGGGTTCGAAGACGTTCAAAAGACTTTCGACGACACTCATAATACGTTTGAAGACATTCATGAGGGGTTCGAAGACGCTTGAGAGACTTTAAAAGACATTCACGAGGGGTTCTAAGACCTTCGAAGACATTCAAGAGATCTTTGACAATATTCATAATACGTTCGAAGACATCGATGAGGGGTTCGACGATGTTTTAGAGACTTTCAAAGACATTCACGAGGGGTTTGAAGACGTTCAGAGACTTTCGAAGACATTCAAGAGATCTTTGACAATACACATAATACGTTTGAAGACATTCATGAGGGGTTCGAAGACGCTTGGGAGACCTTCAAAAGCATTCGCGAGGGTTTCGAAGACGTTCGAGAGACTTTCGAATGCGTTCAAGAGACTTTCAGAGACATTCGCGCGAGATGCGAAGACGTTCAGAGACTTTCGAAGACATTCAAGAGATCTTTGACAATATTCATAATACGTTTGAAGACATTAATGAGGGGTTCGAAGACGCTCGAGAGACTTTCAAAGGCATTCACGAGGGTTTCGAAGACGTTCAAGTGACTTTCGAATACGTTCAAGAGACTTTCATAGACATTCGCGAGAGGTGCGAAGACGTTCAGAGACTTTCGAAGACATGCAAGAGATCTTTGACAATATTCATAATACGTTTGAAGACATCGATGAGTGGTTCGACGATGTTTTAGAGACATTCGACGACATTCACAATACGTTTGAGGACATTCATGAGCATTTCGAAGACGCTTAACAGACTTTCAAAGACATTCGCGAGCGGTTTGAAGACGTTCAAGAGATTTTCAAAGACATTCACGAGGCGTTCGAAGACGTTCAAGAGACTTTTGGCGACATTCACAATACGTTTGAGGACATTCATGAGCATTTCGACGATGCTTAAGAGACTTTCAAAGACATTCGCGAGCGGTTTGAAGACGTTCAAGAGACTTTTGACGACATTCATAATACGATATTCGACGACATCCACAAACCAAAGATATTCATGACGTTTGAGTTCCGCTGGAATTGTTTGGGTTTGTTTGGGATTTTCACAGTTTTGGTAAAATGTGTTTGGGTTTGACGAAACCCTCGTGAATGCCCAAAACACATACCCAAACACATTTTACCAAAACTGTGAAAATCCCAAACAAACCCAAACAATTCCAGCGGAACTCAAACGTCATGAATATCTTTGGTTTGTGGATGTCGTCGAATATCGTATTATGAATGTCGTCAAAAGTCTCTTGAACGTCTTCAAACCGCTCGCGAATGTCTTTGAAAGTCTCTTAAGCGTCGTCGAAATGCTCATGAATGTCCTCAAACGTATTGTGAATGTCGCCAAAAGTCTCTTGAACGTCTTCGAACGCCTCGTGAATGTCTTTGAAAATCTCTTGAACGTCTTCAAACCGCTCGCGAATGTCTTTGAAAGTCTCTTAAGCGTCGTCGAAATGCTCATGAATGTCCTCAAACGTATTGTGAATGTCGCCAAAAGTCTCTTGAACGTCTTCGAACGCCTCGTGAATGTCTTTGAAAATCTCTTGAACGTCTTCAAACCGCTCGCGAATGTCTTTGAAAGTCTGTTAAGCGTCTTCGAAATGCTCATGAATGTCCTCAAACGTATTGTGAATGTCGTCGAATGTCTCTAAAACATCGTCGAACCACTCATCGATGTCTTCAAACGTATTATGAATATTGTCAAAGATCTCTTGCATGTCTTCGAAAGTCTCTGAACGCCTTCGCACCTCTCGCGAATGTCTATGAAAGTCTCTTGAACGTATTCGAAAGTCACTTGAACGTCTTCGAAACCCTCGTGAATGCCTTTGAAAGTCTCTCGAGCGTCTTCGAACCCCTCATTAATGTCTTCAAACGTATTATGAATATTGTCAAAGATCTCTTGAATGTCTTCGAAAGTCTCTGAACGTCTTCGCATCTCGCGCGAATGTCTCTGAAAGTCTCTTGAACGCATTCGAAAGTCTCTCGAACGTCTTCGAAACCCTCGCGAATGCTTTTGAAGGTCTCCCAAGCGTCTTCGAACCCCTCATGAATGTCTTCAAACGTATTGTGTGTATTGTCAAAGATCTCTTGAATGTCTTCGAAAGTCTCTGAACGTCTTCAAACCCCTCGTGAATGTCTTTGAAAGTCTCTAAAACATCGTCGAACCCCTCATCGATATCTTCGAACGTATTATGAATATTGTCAAAGATCTCTTGAATGTCTTCGAAGGTCTTAGAACCCCTCGTGAATGTCTTTTAAAGTCTCTCAAGCGTCTTCGAACCCCTCATGAATGTCTTCAAACGTATTATGAGTGTCGTCGAAAGTCTTTTGAACGTCTTCGAACCCCTCGTGAATGTCTTTGAAAATCTCGCTTAAGCTTCTTCGAACCCCTCATGAATGTCTTCAAACGTATCATGAATGTCGTCGAAAGTCTTTTGAACGTCTCTAAAACGTCGTCGAACCCCACATCGATGTCTTCAAACGTATTATGAATATTGTCAAAGATCTCTTGAATGTCTTCGAAAGTCTCTGAACGTCTTCACACCTCTCGCGAATCTCTCTGAAAGTCTCTTAAGCGTCTTCGAACCCCTCATGAATGCCTTCAAACGTATTATGAGTGTCGTCGAAAGTCTTTTAAACGTCTTCAAACCCCGCGTCAATGTCTTTGAAAGTCTCTCAAGTCTTCAAAGACACTTGTCTTTGAACCCCTCATGAATGTCTTCAAACGTATTATGAATGGTGTCGAAAGTATCTTGAACGTCTTCGAACCCCTCTTGAATGTCTTTAAACGTATCATGAAAGTCGTCGAAAGTCTCTTGAACGTCTTCGAAACTCTCGTGAATGCCTTTGAAAGTCTCTCAAACGTCTTCGATCCCCTCATCGACGTCTTCAAACATATTATGAATATCGTCACAGATATTTTGAACGTCTTCGAACCTCTCATGAAAGTCTTTAAACGTTTTCGAAAGTCTCTTGAAGGTCTCACGAACATCTTCAAACGTCTGATGACGTTGTAGAATGTCTTTTGAAACTCTCTGAACCTCTCATGCATGTCTTCAAACGCCTTATGAATGTTTTCGAACGTCTCTTGAATGTCTTTGAATGTCTTATGAATGTCTTCGGAAGTCTCTGGAACGTCTTACCAAGAGTACAATCCAAACAGTGATGGAGTTTAAAAAATGGTAGAAAATCATGCCGATGATTCTCATCCACTTCGGTCAACATGGAGCTTATCGTCGATGTGCAGGGCTTCAAGTGACCCGTCAACGAATTTGTCCTGAAGGAGATGTCTATCGTCAAACTCCATGAGAAGAATGCTGAACCGCTGACATTCTTCTTCGATGCACCATTGGCCTGGGACGCTTTACCGGCCAAGTACAAAATGACAAACAAGTGGCTGGAATGCAATTATCATGGAATACGATGGGATCACAGCGGCATATCATACGAGGCAGCTAGAACGACAAATCGAGGAATCTTGGAAGGAGCTCCTACGATCTATGCCAAGGGATTCGAGAAGTGCTCATGGCTGTCGAGATTCACGCATTCAGCAACAAAAGTCATCGATCTGGAGACTCTGGACTGTCCATCGCTGCAGAGGCTGCCGAAAATCATAAACTCCAAGTGTCCCCATCATCCCTTCAACACGAACTGCGCCCATGAGCATGTAAAATCGGTGAAAAGCTGGCTCTCTGTGTACGAAGCGTGAGCGAGGGATTCTTTTGAATGAATAAAACACATTTCGATGAAAATATATATGATTTGTATTCTTTATTCTACGGTGAAAACATCCATCATTTACAATTCGATCAAACATATACATTTTTTTCATAGTCAACACTAAGCGTCGAAAATGATGGTAAGACGACTGTGGTGCTAACAGTTCGATGATGGTGTCCCAACGAATTGAGTCTTTTTTTTCGCCTCAGAGACGATGGAACGCTGTTGTAGTCCCCGCAACTGCATGTACCCATTTGTGCGCCAGTTGCAGCATACGCTCGATGATGCGGCCAGCCGTTTGACGATGGTGTTCCAACGAATTTTTTTCCCCGTTCACCATGTTCAGAGACGACGGAACTCAACACTGTTGTATTTTCCACCAATATACTGCATGCAGAGTTGACCGTTGCGCGCCAGTTGCAGCATACTCTCGAACATTGTTGGATCTTGGTCGAAGGCCTTCACCAGTCGCGCTGGTAAGAAGACGGAGAACTCATCCGCGATGTCTGCGATGTAGCGTTTCCGAAATTTGGTTTGTACGGCCCTTATGTCGGAGATTAGTCGTTCCGACTTAACGGAGAGTTCTGACAGCTTCTTCGTTGGGAGGAATTCTGCCATCCGGCCGACTTTGTTGATACTCGAGAGATCCATTTTCCGCGCACTTTCAAAGTTCTTTTTAGATGTTGATGGTACAGTGGAATCGTGCAGTCTGAGCGTGGTCCACGAAATTATAAGCTCCCTCGTAAGCCTCCCACTCAAATCCCCCCGCCCCTCCCCTTCCAATCGTGAAAAACCGGTTCGAACACGTTCGAAGAACCGTGGAGAATTTTCCCCCAGACATTTTTTCACGCTCCCGAAAAACAGGTTCAAACACGTTCGAAGAACCTCGTACGTGGAGAATTTTCACAGCATTTTGTACACTCCCGACGTTGAGGTGGAGGGCCATCGATGTGATCTTTCATCTGCGGCGTATGCTCCAAGCATGGAAGATATGATATCACTTCACTGTCTTTTCGATGATGTTCTGGCAAACGATCCCACAATAAGCCAACATATTTACCCCAATAATTTAGGAGCAAGACCTTTGGAACCTGTTCGAGCTCGTTTTTGGTCAAGTTCAGGGGGTGCTTGGCTGGATGCACTGCGTACACACTCGCACATGCGAACATCTTGACGTTATATTTTGGAATGGAGAGCGCGACTTTTCAAGAGCTGCGCTCAAGTGGTCTATCCGCAGTCCCTTTGATCCCTAAAGATTTTTCCCGAGGAACCTGTCAGGACCTGTTTCGAGTGTCGACGAGCTTGGAGACGAGGCGGATGCCATATACATTGTCTTTCGGAATGGAACCAGCTGCATGTCATAAATATTGGGCTTTGAAAGGCCGCCCCCCACACACACAACACTCATCGACGCTGACTTCCCCCTTCCGCCAGTCACTCCACGGACCGCATGGCTATCCCCTCCATAGAGGTCCCCTCTGTGGCATCACACGCGCCCGGCGACCTCCTCTCGACCCGGTGACCTCCTTTTGAAGCAGAACCGGCCTAGCTCCTCTACTTATGTACCATATACTATACAAATTGACCAACTGGAAGGATACTGCAAGTGTCCCTTGTTTATATGACTCATACACTTTGATACTTAGAAACATATCCACGTGGTGACGGTACTGAATTTTTTTGCACATATATTTAACAATACATATACTTTCGCTTTCGGATTTCAAACCATCGGCGGAAAGAGTCCTCGTTCACCGTGTTTATTCGCCTCGTGTACACTTGAACTCAATCCGAAAACGAATTCTCATCGATTGCTGAGAATTTAAGGCTAAAAAAGAAAAACTCATCGTCCATATGGTGCAAGCCCGGAAATGAAAAATTCTCGCTCGCAGGTTTCATCGATCTAATCGCGCGATCGGACGATCGTTCCTGCGCACAGTGCAAAAATGTGTACTGCCGTTACGTAATGTTGCGCGATGCGTGCTCCTCGGCCATCTACAATGATAAAGGTGAGAGTGATCGAGAGCAACGTGAGATTCTATGCGCTTCGTACCGCCCGAAAAGAAGAGGCGCAAGCGCGAATTGGAAAATGTGATTTTCACGAAGAGCTGTCATTCGAGTCACGAGAAAATCCCGCTCTGCGAGTTTTGAGGTTATAGGCTTTCCGAAGAAAACAAAGGAAAATAGATCGGACGTCATACACACACTCATATATATATATATATTTGTATATGAATATTGTGTTGGAGAGAGTTTCGTAGCGGGCGACCTGCAAGAAGAACGCTGTCAAACTGCCTGGCAGCAGGATGGGTTGTGGCCAGAGCAAAATCGGTAACATCTATTCGAAAAACAAGAAGAACAAGAACAACGCGGCGAAAAAATACGGAGACTCCATAGGTGAGTAAACATACTTTCTAATTACGCTCAATTACACTTGAATTACTAATCGAATTCGAGGTTGCGGGCTGATCGCCGTCGTACCCGTCGACAACTATGGGGTTGTCCATTAATCACGTGAGGCTCAAATAGGGGGGGTGGTGTGACATATCACGTGTATTTTTTGGTGCAACTGTGCCGACAATGCCATTTAAGTATACTGGCAATATATAATTTCGTTTTTCACAATAAAATACCGTACTCTCTATCGCTTGTGTCTGATATTTCTTAACAAAAAAATACACGTGATGTTGGCGGGGTTGGGGGGGGGGGTCAGCCTAGAACATCACGGCATATTCCCAGCTAACACAACCTCAGAGCTGTTACGAGACAGTAATGTGTTAGCTGTTACTTTCGAAATAATAGTGACATCAAATACTCCGTGATTGAAGCGGACTTTGTTCTAAAAAATATCAGCTTAATAGCTAATCACATTTTCATAAAAATGTTGAGTAGAAGCTTTGGAATAAAGTTGAAACTGATATGTAAATTACTAATAACATAAAATGCGTTTTTTATGTAACGGGTAAATAACACTGTTACATTAAATAATCACAAATGTTACGTGTAATGTACATAATTAATTGTATTGACCGTTATGAGATTGTGTCGTAAATTTTCATCTTAAAGGGGGATTGTCTTTTTTTTCGCAAAATTTACCGCTTTTTGGGAATTTTTTGTAAAGAAAGTATACAACGGAAAACTTGTGAAACTTGGCATATAGTTTTATTGATCTGTTTACTACATACAAAAAAATTTTTACACAATTTCATCAAAAAAACCGCCTCCCACCCCCCTCGACGCGCGATGGTCCTTTTTTGATGGTGTGCACGATTACAGCCTTCACGTTCATCCTGCAACAAAAACCCAAAAAGCATTTTACTTTAGACACATATAGCTATCGTTCGATGAAGGGAAAAAAATTGACGATTTGGTGACGTTTTGAACTTGAAGTATCGATTTTTCGAAAAAAATTGATCGATTTTTTGTTATAAATAAAAAAACTATTAAACGTATTGCTTTTTTGCTTCATCAAACGATAAAAGGATGTCAGCTGAGCATTCTGTCCAAATTTGAAGGCAATCGGTTGAATAGTTTTTGAGAAATCGTGCACACCATCAAAAAAGGACCATCGCGCGTCGAGGGGGGTGGGAGGCGGATTTTTTGATGAAATTGTTTAAATTTTTTTTTGTATGTAGTAAACAGATCAATAAAACTATATATCAAGTTTTCCGTTGTATACTTTCTTCACAAAAAAATTCCTAAAAAGCGGTAAATTTTGGGAAAAAAGACAATCCCCCCTTAATCGTGTGCTATACAATAAAAACCATTTTAATTTTAATTTTTTCATTTTTTTTATTGCATACTTTCAATAACTTTGATTATTATTGCATTACGATGTAGTATTATATAGTATGGTAAGTAGATAAGTAGTAGATTATATAGTATGATAAGAGTATCATATAGTATGATAAGTATTTTTTTTCTGCAATAGGGGCTGCGATTTTTTTATTGCAACCTTTAAATAACTTTGGTTATTGCGTTATGATATAATGAGTTGGGTATGACAAGAATTTTTTCTTAAGTAGGGGCTGCGATGGTGGCTGTTTTTTGCATCCTTGCAAATTTCTGTTTGCCCTGCCGGAACCATTTCTTGCTCTCGTCCTCGAAATATTTATCCGTACAAGTGTGCGATTTTTTTACGGCTTCTGGAAAAAAGATGTGGAATTTATTATACCGCTTTGCTAATTCAGTCTATTTCGTTTTTATACATATTTCCAAAATTCAAATTAGCGTCCTGGTATGCCATAAAAATGAAGAAACAATTTTACGGTACCAAACTTATTTTTGCATTTGTATCTACATACATTTTGTTGCATTGAAAAATTTCCCATAAAAGAACAATATGCACTACAACATATTTTGTTTACTTTGTTAACATAAAGAAGATATGAATTTTATTTAAGAAACGTCAAAGGAAGGAAATATAAATGAAAAGTTGTACGTGTGAAATTACCCGAGTAAAAATCCTGGTCCCGCTACAAAAAAGACTTGATCAGGCATCCTGATGTTTACCTAATGTCTTGCTCAGGATTTTTTATCAAGCCGTGATAATTTTTGTGACACTTTTTCTGATTTCGGTCTGATCAGGGTGAAAAATCAAGGACTGATCAAGGGAAAAAATTAAGGCTTGATCAGTGAAAAAAATCAAGGCCTGATCAGCACACAAAATCAAAGCTTGATCACGGTAAAAAGTAAAGGCCTGATCAGTGCAAAAACCCTAGCCTCTTGGGGCTTAATTTTTCAAGGATTAATTAAAGTGAAACATCATCGCCTAGTCAGGATGATGGAATGAGCCACTGCTGAGGATGTCCTATTTATACCTGAAATAAAAAGATACCACACATCGCCGAAATAGAAAAAGGCACAATTATAAAACACGTTGATACTTTATTTTCTAATGTAAATAAGAATCTTAGTTTATCACATAGATTTTTTCCTCACTCCACTTTATCATATATGTTTTGGTATGTGGAAAATAAATAAAACTTTGTTTAATTTTTTATATAAAAAAAGGCGAAATAAACTGATATTTTTCATACAAAACTGAAGGATCTTAGAAAGCAAGGAAAATAACTTAGAAATAAAGTTAAAAAAGGTTATAAAGTTTTTATGGACAGAGGTTTTTAGGGAACGTCACATTGTTCCTTCCGTTGCTGGTTCTTCCGCAGCACCCCTCGACATTTATCTCAGTCTTTTGCGAAATTGAAGACTGACCCAACGGCTTGTCTGTTTTCTTTGGAAAGAACTTCAATGCCATGTTCTTTTTATTTCGAGATAACAGCCGCTGAAAAAGTCGAAAAAATGCATCCCACTTAAGATTCAATGTTTACATCTACAGCCTTGGCCAAAAGTATTATGCGCCATATAAATGTTCTATCCGGACAAAAAATCGAATATCTCGACGGGAAAAAAAAATGTAAACCATTTTCTCACTTTGCAAAATCGCAAGCTGGACTTTGAAACATAACAACTCCACCATTTAGTGATAAGATCTTTGAAAAGGACACTGTTAGTTTAGTTTAGTTTTTTTTTAATTTGCAACTCTTATTTCTAGAGTTATTAATTTTTTTAACGGCAGGTTTCCGAAAAGCCAGTATCGTGGGGCGTAACTTGAAAACTATGAGCTTTGGAATATTTAGTCTAAGGATTGAAAAGTTGTATTTTGTTGTTTTGGACTCACTGCATCTGTTTAGATTTTTTTCCAAAAGTGCTTTGTATCGCTAGTTTTGGTTGATAGTCGACGATTTGTCTCAGTAATTTACTGCATTTACTTTGAAACAAAGATGTTTTAATGAAAAGACCAAGAGGAGAGAAGTTACATAATTGAAGTTTTAACCTATTCGCATTTTTTTCGGAAGTCTTATGCGAATTTTCTTATCCCAAAATAATATTGACGTCGATATTTCAAGATTTACACGTCTCCCACATAGACTTTTTTATTTAACTAATGTGTTAAAAATTTAATCATCTGCCTGTTCTCTCTCGATATTTTCATTAAAACATCATTGTTTTAAAAGTAACGGCAGTGCATTAATGAGACAAATTGTCGATTATCAACTAAAAATAGCGATAGAAGGAAATTATGAAAAAAATTAAAAAAAAATGTAGCATGTCCAAAAAAAAACAAAATACAACTTCTTACTCCTTAGATTAAATATTCCAAACCTTATATTTTGTGATAATGATAATCTGTACCGATGGCATCACATTTACCGGATTGAACTACAATGTGAACTTAACATTATTTCGTTGGCCTACGCTCTCCAGGCTAACCTGTATTGAAGAATGTCATGCCATCGGTGCAAGTTAGCCCGGACAGCGTAGACAAACCAAATAATGGCAAGTTCACAGTATACTACAGTTTAATGAATGTAATGCCTACCTACACTGTCAAGGCTAGCTTGCACCGATGAAATTGATTCCATTGGCACAGGTTAGCCCGACCAGCGTAGGCGAATCGAACAATGTTAACTTAACAGCGTAGTTCAGTCCGGTGAATGTGATGTGCATTCGAAGTGCATACTGAATGGACTAACCTGCACCGAGGACTGAACTACGCTGTGAACTTACCATTATTTGTTTGGCCTACGCTCTTCGGGCTAACCTGTATCGAAGAATGTGATGCCATCGGTGCAGGTCAGCCCGGATAACGTGGACAAACCAAATAATGGCAAGTTCACAGCGTAACTACAGTTCAATGAATGTAACGCCTACCTACGCTGTCAAGGCTAACTTGCAGAGATGAAATTGATGCCATTGGTGCAGGTTAGCCCGAACAGCGTAGGCGAATCGAACAATGTTAAGGTGACAGCGTACTTCAGTCCAGTGAATGTAATATCCATGCGAAGTGCATTCTGAATGGACTAACCCGCACCGTGAACTGAACTACGCTGTGAACTTACCATTATTTGTTTGGTCTTTGCTGTCTTGTAACCTGCACCAGTGGCATCATATTCACCATACGGAACTACTTTGTCGACTCACTATTATTTGGTTGGTCTACGCTGTCTATCTCCTTTCTCCTCTAAGAAAGGAGACAGACTAAGATGAAGGAAAATCGAAGAGATGGACAAAACAATATAAATCTACTTACATACTGGTAGCGGCGACATGTGCCAGTCCTCTTCGAGTCGTTCCTCGGTGATCAAGTACCTGTTCATCGCTGCAGTCTCCTTTTCCACTGTACTCCCCTTGTCGTCTCGTGGGGTACATTACTTATTTCGGGTGTCTGAAATGAGGTAATGTTTTACTGAAATGCATGATACACGTGGGCAACAGAATGAATGCAAATACACGCATGCAAAAAAATAGAAAAGTGTTGAAAAAGTATGTAAAATCAAAATGTATTGTTGGAATATAACAAAGTGGTATATACAGATATCTTACTTCAAATAAATATCGCAATGCCAACAATCGAGAACACGTCAATACGAAATAAAATGCACGAGATTACTGCCGAACTTGCATCCGGTTATTAGACACATCCGATGAAAATGTATCAACTGATTAAATTGGCGCACATTTCTCTCGTGTCTCTGTAGCATTTAACCAGATAAGGTTAGACACGTTTTTGGTGCCGAATTGTATAAGTCCAATTACGTGAAGATTGCTTGGAGCTAGTTGGGTCAGGCGAATTTAATTGAGCCGTACGTCCAGTTGCTTGATCATCGTCTGAAGCTTGCTGAATCAGGCAACTGGAGGAAACAGTATATACACTGTTAATTCCGCTACCTTCTCTTTTTTTTTTCTCTTTCGCAGGCAGGTCTCGAAGGAGTACACGGTAGGTATCACGTAAGTATTGTTTATTCGAAATAATAAGAGCACAGCACAAAAATGCTCCGAAGGAATGTTCCATTAAATTAAAGTACAAAAAGTCACGGCAAATGCTCACACACACACAAAAACGGCACATTCACGACAATACATGCTAAACGCCCTGCCGATCGCCTTAAGGGCAAGTCCACACGCACACGCACTCCCAAACCGTCCATGCGTTGCTCCACTTCGCGATTTTCTCTCTCTCACTTTTCTCTCACGGCCCTTTTCGCGGTGGCCCTTTTAACTGTTGTCTCTAACGCCGGCGATCGCGGTCGCTCGGTCGATACTCACGCCGGTCGCACGTACGCGGATTCGGCTAACGATAAAAGACTTCGCTACTTCTCTTTCGACCTTTTCTTTTGCTCACGGACTCTCGCGCTCACGCTCGCTGTCCGACTGACCTAATGGCCTCGTTTCCGGCCACGGCCACGCGGCTCCCGTTCGGCCGCTCTCCCACGCGCCCGCTGCCCGATGCGCCACCTCGCCGGCGCTACCGCAGCTCCGTCGTGCGCGGGACTTTTCAAGACCCCGCTGAGGGCTCGGTGGCTTTAACAGCTCGGCCCTTCCTGCCGGTTGCTCGCCCTCGAGCTAGTCCCCGAAGCTCCCGCCCACGGTTGTAATTACGGCACGAAATCTGCGAGGTGCCCGGGCGGGCGCCTCAGTCGTTTCGTCCGACCTACTCCTTCTACAGCCGGTTCGGCGTCGCTCGCGTTCTCCGCTGGAGACTCCAACCCTTCGTCGTCGCCGCTGTCTGTGTCGTCGTCGGGTGTCCAGAGCCGCAATTGCGAGGCGTGCGCCGTCGAAGCGTATCGTCTCGCACCCTCCTTGTCATCCAAGTCCGCCACTCGGTAGGTATCCCCACTCAGGGCTTCCACCACCACCAACGGTCCACGATATTTCGCCTGCAGTTTCGTTGACGTACCGGTCGCTTGGGGCGCTGACTTCACGAAGACAATGTTGCCCGGCCGGAAACACACGTCCAGCTGCCTACCCCGGTCGTACCTTTTCTTCATCCTCTGCTGGGCTTCCTGGATCCGTCGGCGCGCTTCGTCCTGCAGCACTCCAGGCGCGGTGTAGCGCTCCGCCGCCGTTGGATGCAGTCTCCTCAGCTCGGCCTCGCCTCGGTGGGGTAAGTACCCAAATACGAGCTCGAACGGACTCACGTTTGTACTGGCGTTCCTTAACTCGTTTAGGTCCCCCTGAATGCGACGCAGTTTCCGGTCCCACGTCGTTCCTTCCTCGTCCTCCAGATTTGCACGAATGGCGGGAACCAGCGTCGCATTGAGACGTTCCACTTGTCCGTTCGCCTGCGGGTGCCTCGGCGAATTCAGCCGATGGCGGATTCCATGGCGTTGGCAAAAGACCTCAAATGCTTTTGAGGTAAAACAGGACCCTCGGTCGGAGACGATCACTTCCGGAGCGCCGAAGTTGTCGACAAATTCTTCCAGATGCCGGACTGCACTCGCCGTTCTCGTGTCCTTGACCGCCCGAACGACGATGAACTTCGTCAAGTTGTCGATGACTGCGAGAACGTACTTATTCCCCCGGCGGCTCGTGATGAAAGGTCCCAGGTGGTCGATATGGATGACCGCGAATGGCCGCCCTCCAGGCGGAATCGGGTGGAGCCCCCCCGCCTGACGGCCCGGCTTCGTTTTCCCCACCGTGCAGGCCCAGCACGCCCGCACATGGCGTTTGACGTAATTACGCATGCCTGGAAAGTAGAAAGTCTCCGCGATACGTGCGAGAGTGCGCTGCGCTCCGGGATGACTCTTCAGGTCGTGATACCTCACGACCAAGCTCTTCCTCATCGTCCTCGGCACCACGTACAGCAATTTTCCCGATTGTCTTTTACAGAGTACGTCCTTCTGCAGCTCGTACCCCTCTACGCAGCTGCGCTCGTACGGCGTCCTCTCCCGCTCTGTCTTGGTTAGGATCGCTTTCTTTTGCCGCACCCATTCGTCGGTGTGCTGGTACATGCGCGTCACCTCGTCCTCGCCGTCAAGCGCAAGGATGGTGCCAACGTCGGCTCCAACAGTTCCCACGGGGGCTCGGCTCATCGCGTCCACGTGGGCCCTCTTTTCCCCAGGTCGGTGAACGATGCGGCAATCGTACTCGCTCAGCGCGTCACTCCAGCGTACGATCTGCGGATTGATGGTTTTCTGCGTACTAAGATAGCACAACGCCCGGCAGTCAGTAACGATGGTGAATGCTATGTTCGCCAGCATCGGACGCATCCTCGTGACTGCCCACACGACGGCAAGTAGCTCCAACTTGCTGCTATGGTAATTTGCCTCCGGCTCCGTCATACGCCTGCTCACGGCATACACGAGCCTCAATTTCTTGTTGTGGTCTCGCTGCAGCAGCATCCCCGCTAAACCGACCGCACTCGCATCCGTGTGGACCTCCGTGTCGGCGTCCGGGTCGAAAGCCCGTAATACCGGCGGTTCCGTCATCCGCGCCCTTAGTGCCTCAAACGCACTCCGCTGTGCCTCCGCCCACTCGAATTTTGCCGACTTCTTCAATAGGGACGTCAGCGGCGTTGCTAAGTGCGCAAAATGTGGAACGAATTTTCGGAAGAAACTTACAAGTCCCAGGAACCGACGTACTTCATGGGCATTCTTCGGCGGCGGGTATGCTCGGATGGTTTCCACTTTCGCCTCTCCTGGCTCGATCCCCTCGCCCGAGATCTCGTGACCTAAGTATGTCACCCGGTCAAACAAGAAGCGGCACTTCCTGAGATT
The DNA here is from genome assembly GCA_944452715.1 of Ophion slaviceki. Classification (NCBI taxonomy): domain Eukaryota; kingdom Metazoa; phylum Arthropoda; class Insecta; order Hymenoptera; family Ichneumonidae; genus Ophion; species Ophion slaviceki. Next base: position 5,830,290 of record OX101791.1, read on the forward strand.
GATGGTCAGCCCTGCCTTCCGCAGGGCTTCCAACACCAGGCGCAGTTTCGGTCCGAGATCTCCCCAGTCCTTCCCCGGGATGAGGATATCGTCGAGGTAGAATAGAGCGACGTCGTCCCTCAATGGACCCAAGGCCTTGTGCATCACCTTGCTGAAATACGCGGGTCCATTCATCAGTCCAAAAATCATCCGGGTGAATTCAACGGTCTCCTCTGGGGTAATTATGGCGGTTTTCTCGCGCGCCTCCGCTGCCAGCGGGATCTGCAGATACCCGTGCGCAAGGTCCAGGACTACGAACAGCGTGCTGTCTCGTATCCGTGCCAGATGGTCGTCGATGTTGGGCAGCGGAAAATGCACGCGCTCCGTTACCGCGTTCAACTTCCTGAAATCCACACACAACCGTGATTCACCCGATTTCTTTTTCACTAAGAGCACCGGACTCGCGTATCTCGAGCTGGTCTCAGTGACGACGCCCGCCTCCCGCCACTCCCCGATGATATCCCGGATCTCCTTCCTCTCCCGTTCCGTCGCGCGATAGGGCTTGCATTGCACAGGGGGTACGCCAGCCGGTATACGAATATCCATGAATACGTCCCTAGCACATCCCAGCTCACGGGAAGTCAAGGCTACACAATCCCGGAAGGAGTTCAGCAACCCCAGCAACTCTTGGCGCGCGTCCTTGGTCTGTTTCGGGCCCACCAACACGTCCTCCTCTCTGACGTCGTCCCTCACGACCGGCGATGCGATCGTCCGCACGGCCGATATACTCCCTCGAGTGGTCACATGCCCCGGGCGCAGTGTTCGTCCTTGTCGTCCCCAGTTTACCACCGGTACAGTGGCAGTGGCATTGCACCCCACGACGTCCACCAGCGCGATGGAGTTCGCTTGTACGGTTGTCTGCGCCGTTGTCCTCAGTGACGTCGTCGGCGCCGGCTCCTCGGATCGACCAGACGCGCTCCGATAGAAGGTCATGGTACCCCCTTCCTTCCAGAACGCCACTCCCGGGTGTTCCGTGTACGTCCGTCCCACCAGCATATCCATACCCTGGACGTTATCGGGTACAACCTGAATCGCCACGTTCTCGACCGTCACTCCATCGATGGAGACGTCCGCGATGATGGACCCGCACGTTCGAACGACGAAGTCTGGGGGGCCGAATGCCTTAAGGTCGGTGCTCGTCGACGTCACCGGCAAGCCCTCCGCTCGAGCTCGCGACAGCCTCAGCGTGCATTCAGAGCTGCCTGTATCTATGAATGCCGCCACTTCTCGCCCACCCACCAGAGCCATTTTCAAATACTTCGCCGCCGAATTGTCTGGCTTCGTACTTACAGCTTGCACTGCTGGCCTCTCGGTCCGTCCCGCTGCTGGGCACTGGCTGCGGATATGCCCCTTGGTATTGCAGCGATAGCAGGTGGGAATTTGCCGCTCCTCCGGGCAGTCCCGTGACAAGTGTCCCGGCTTCCGGCAATTGTAGCATGGGCGGTCCTGCCTCGACGCTGCCCCAGCCGCCGACTCCCTTGTACTCACCGATTGAGATCCACGGTCCGCGCTACCCTGAGTCACCCTGGGGTGCGGCTTCTTTTGAGTCCGGGCTCCTCGGTCACCGCGCTGGTCATACTCCCGCCGTTGGTTGGCCAATGTTTTCTCATAGAAAATGAGATCATGTAGCAGCGCGTCATGGGTGTACTGGGTCGCGGGCAACGCTAGGTTGCAAAGCTCCCTTGACCACAGCCCGGCCAAAATTTCGCCTCGTTCCTACAAGAACGTGAGCCCCAGCGGTGCGCACAGTCGCACTTTCGCGTGGAAGTACCGCGCCAAGTCCTCACCTCGTTCCTGGCGGCGGGCCTTCATCCGAGTCCATCGGGTCGACATGTCGTCGCGCACGGCAAAGGTGGCCAGAAACGCCTCACGAAATTCAGCCCATGACCGCAGTTCCCGGATGCGTGCTCTGTACCAGTCTTTGGCACCTTCCCTCAGGTGCATCCTCGCAGCGGTTAGGAGATAATTATCGGGCCACTGGTGCATGACCGCCAGTGACTCCAAATTTTCCAGCCACTCACGGGCTCGGATGCCGTCCGCCTCGCCACGGAACTCTTCAATGTCTCGTGACAGGTCGGGTAGAACCTGCCCCGTCCGTGGCAGAGCGTGCTCCTGCGCGTTTTCCGTCGCGGGTGGCGGAAGCCGCATGTTGGTTAAGAGTCCGGCCAGCATCTCCAACACCGGTTCCTGCGCTTCGCTCAGTAACGCTTTCCGCAACGCGTTCACCACTGTCGCACTCGTATTTTGCTCATTCATTGAGGATTGTTCCCGCGGTTCGGCGCGCGGACCCGACGGGGCACTACTTTCACGCGACACATCTCGCGCTTGCGCGGCCCTGTCACTCGCCACCGCAAATGGCGGCTCCGCGTCTCTCGCTGCCGTCGCATAGTTATTCGCGCGCTCGTCCGGCGTCGCTCGGCCGCCATCTTGGCCACTTGCGTGTCGCCCCACGTCGGTTAAACTCGACGCGTTTGAAATACCTCCCCTTCCCCTGCCCCGCACACCCGAATGGTTGAGCGGCATGGTCAAACTTTGCACGAAATTTTCGAAGAATTCCGCGTCTGCCATAAAATACTCGCCTCTACCACTCTCACTCGCGGGAAGGTTTTTTTTTTGTGTATTTGACGCCCCGACACGCGTGTGAATCCCACTTCTGAATGTTAATTCCGCTACCTTCTCTTTTTTTTTATTTCTCTTTCGCAGGCAGGTCTCGAAGGAGTACACGGTAGGTATCACGTAAGTATTGTTTATTCGAAATAATAAGAGCACAGCACAAAAATGCTCCGAAGGAATGTTCCATTAAATTAAAGTACAAAAAGTCACGGCAAATGCTCACACACACACAAAAACGGCACATTCACGATGTTGAGAAGTAAAGTTATCGCACGTCGATAGGCTCACTGCGCATGCGTGAGCAAAACTTAGTGTTAAGGCGCCGGAGCGCACTACTTGCGTTGCCGGTAATTTTTCGTTAGTTGGTCCGCGACCGTTGCCCACTAGACGTGTGCAATAAGAAGTTCCTTTGTTAACACAAAACTAATAAAGCATACTTTGAAACGTTTCGCGTTTTACCGCGAATGCTTTTATTCGTGTTTCCTCGTCTCTGAGGAAAACGACGTAGCACGGCGAATTTTCTGCCGTAGGATTTTAATGAGGGTTTCCCGTAGCCTCCTGAAGGACGATGTACGAGATGTGTGCCGGAATTGATGATTGAGATTTTGAAGGTTTTTTAGGAGATGCCTCAGTGGTTTTGAGGGTCTCAGGGACACCTGTCAGAATCCGTCATCATCGGCATTTGATGTTTCGGATTTTCGTATTAAACAAGGCTGATAAAAATAACAAGTGAGTGTTAGTTTTGTTAGTTCCGTGATTGGAGATTTATTTAATTGAGGTATCGACGTTTACCGGGATGCGGAGCAGGTCGCGAGAAGCGCGGTCGTGTTTAGAGGGACAGAGATGGAGATAGTCGGGAGAGGTGTCGCGCGCACGTGTCTCTCGAGCGCGCTCTCTTATCCTCGTTCGTTCGCTCTCTCGCTCGCGCTCGCACAAACCGCGAGCGTCGTCGTCCACGCGTTACGCCGGATTCGGGGTCGCTTCTGTAACAGATGCGATCGCCCGTGAATTTGCTGAGATCGGTTACTATATGGCGGTACAATCGGTTGGCACTGGTTGCAAAGTGCAACGTAGTACACGGTTGCCAGCCCGTGATACTCACGCGCTAGAGAGCTAGCGTACAAATAATGTGCTTGCTCGAGGCGGATTCAATCCCCTCGAGGGCACATAGCGGGGCCGTCCAGGAGGGACGGCTGACCTCCTCGGTGCCAAGCGAGGAGGACGAAAAACCGGAGAAGCCGGTTGAGAATGGGCCTCGGCGTACAGCAAGGTGCGTCCGGCACCTTCCGGGCTGTACACTTCAAGTAGATAGTGTGGGTGGAGTGGAAATAATGATCCGATTGTCGTAAGGACAACGGATCGATGTTAGATAAAGTTCCCTATCTCGCAATCACCACGACGACACTATTCTCGAGGTAGGACTTCCAGCGCAATGCTGGGGCTTCCCAAGAGAACAGTGTATCTAACCCGAAGCTGAGGTCGTTCTAGGATGAGGGCCAGGGCATCGGCAGCACGGCCTCCATCCTGAGCTCCGCGATGACGGATGCTGTTGACTCCACGTAGTAATGAAAGAATTTGCGAAGAGTGCCTCTCCGGCTCGCGCACGCCCTTAAATAGCCCAAGGCCCGTCAGGAGAAATTCCATTTCTCCCGCGATTCCGGAGACCTAAGTGGGAAATCACGCCGCCGAAGAACACTCCGTTGGTGGGATTGACTGCGTTGGTTAGTTCGAGGACGTTAGCACATTGTACTCATATCGAGGGGTAAGATATGCCCGATGGTACCTCTCTAGGATATTAGGCGCGCACGCGGTACGAAGAGGCGTCATGATGAGTTTAAATCACGTCCTTAGCAAGATAGGAGTGGTCGAGCGCGGGAGGCGAGAAATTCTATAAGACGCGGCGATTCGCTTGAGTCCGCGGTGGTCTTGTCCCTCGCAGTGGGCGGGGCCCCTTGCGAGGTGTCGCGGGCTTGCCCTGATTTCTTGACTTGAGTGACACGCCCGGCCGGCGGCATGGCCTATGGTTAGATGCTATCGCATTACGTGTGACGGTGGCTTACCTAGGTAACCGAACCGTTACATGGCCCCTCCAAGGTCGGTAATCCCTGCTTTAGGGGGCGACGACCTTGACCTCTTCCCTGTGGAGGAACGACCCCGTGCACTCTTGCGAGTGCACGCCTCCTCGACGGCGGGGTCGTCGGCAGGGCGCTTGATGTCGGGCCTTGTCGTGGTGCGTCGCCGTCCCCAGAGGATCCGCATCCCATCCGGGGTGCGTACCGCTCGTGGACCCTCGCGAGGTGGTGCTCTCCACTCTGGAGTGGGCGGGGGCGCCGGAGGTGTGGGGACCACGAACTTCCTCTTGATCTTGGTTGTTCCGGGCTCGAACCGGCTAGGCGCTCCTTCGGGTATCCCCAGCACCTCTCGCTGTCCCGCTTCTTCCTCCTCCAGGTGTTGGAAGTACCACGGCTCCGTTTGCGACTGTCGGCTTTTCCCAGTCAAAGGGCGGTGAGCATTCCTTTTTCCTTTTTCAGCGGGGGTGTAGGGTCGCGGTGAGACCTCGTGACCCTCCCAATCGCTGCGAGTCTGCGTTGCTTTGTCCATGATCTGTCGTGAACTGGAGTAAGCTCGGACGTGCTGGCTCTTATCTTCTTCTCCTGCCGGTGTTCTAGTAGAGGGGGTATTCCGTGGGTCGCCGATAGGGGCGCAGATCGCTGTGATGGAAGAGTCCTCGCTCCTTGTCGCTGCCTACGTGTTTTAGGATGTACGACGACTGGTGGATTTTCCGCGAAATAATGTAGGGTCCTTCATAGACCGGTAGGAATTTCGCGATCAGGCATACCGATGGTCGTGAGACGGCGAGGGCTCGAGCAAGTACCTCGTCGCCCACGTGGAATTCCCGTGTTCTATGCAGTAGGTTGATCTTGCCTGCTTGCTTGCTTCGTGCTTTCCGCATGCGTTCGGACGCGGCCAGTATGAGGTTTTCGTGCGTGGTGGGTGTCTTCGGGCGCTTGCTCAGGGCCTTCTGCCAAGGGCGATCCACCTCTGTTCCGAAGTGCAGCTCCCACGGTGTGAAGCCTGTAGATTCGTGATGGGTCATGTTGATGCACTCCTCGACGACGGGTAGCCATTTGACCCATTCGTTGTGCTTGCCTTGGATCAGGGTTCTGAAGAATCGGGATAGTTCCCGATTAGTTCTCTCTACGGGGTTGGCTTGCGGGTGCCGGATGGAGGTCCAGATCTTTTTTATCCCATTTTCTAGCAGGTATGCTTCCCATCTCTTGGCTGTGAATTGGGTTCCTTGGTCGCTGAGCAAGGCGCCAGGCTTCCCAAACTTCACGAAGTAGTCGTTCGCCAGCACCTTCCATGTCGCCTCCGTCGTGGCTTTACGCAGCCCATACAGGCGAGTGATCTTAGAGAAAACATCGATCACTGCTAGGATGTAGGATAGACCGTATCGATCCTTTGGGAGCGGCCCATAGTAGTCCAAGGATACCAGCTCGCGGGGTCTCGACGGCAGGATGTTCTGCTGGTGTGCGAAGCTTCCTACGGTGTAAATCTTGTTTCGCTGACAGCTGTCGCAGCTGGCCAGGGTTTGACGGATGACGTGGTGGAAGCGTGGAAAGTAGAAGTCTTCCTTGAGCATCAGGTAGCACTTCTTCGCGCCCGCATGGGCGTACGTGGTATGGCAATTTATGATCAGTTCTCGTATTCCCGAGGCGGGCACCCAGACTTTCTCACATCCCTTCGTTATTCTGAAGAGGAGCCCATCTCGCAGGAGATAGTGGGGTGCGTCGGGTTTTTGCTCGCCTTGTTCAAGGAGGTTCCCATATTCGGGGTCATTCTTTTGCAGCTCTTTGATGCGCGATATGGATGCTACTAGGGCTTCCACCTGGTCTTCTTCGAGTGAGGCTATGCGTATGTTTTCCTTAGCTCGTTCCGTATTGGGACGGCTGAGGAGGTCCGCGACGAGGTTTCTCTTCCCCTCGCAGTATTCTATCGTGGGGTTGTAATCTTGAATCGCGAGTATCCATCGGGTTAGTCGAGCGTGAGACAACCGACATTCCTTGAGGAAGGTTAGGGCTACATGGTCCGTTACAGCGACCACCTGTGCTCCAAGGAGGTAGGTACGGAATTTCGTCAGAGCCCACACAATTGCAAGCAGCTCACGTTCCGTGACGGTATATCGGAGTTCCGCGCCCTTCAGAGTGCGGCTTGCGAAGTGGAGGACCAGTGTTTCTCCATCGTCAGATTTTTGCGACAGGACGGCCCCTAGCGCGAGGTCACTGGCGTCCGTTTGAAGATAAAACGGACGGTCTTTTAGGGGGTACGCCAGAATCACGCTCGTGCAGAATTTAGCCTTGATGTTGTCTAGGGCCTTTTCCTCGTTGGTCCCCCATTCCCACTTTTCCCCTTTTCGTAGCAAGTGGAGCAGGGGGGCTGTCGCCTCGCTATGTTCCTTAGTGAACTTACTATAGTAATTAACTAATCCAAGGAACCCTCGGAGTTGTTTGATATTCTTGGGTGAGGGGAAGGTTTGGATGGCCGCCACCTTGTCTGGATCAGGTCTTATCCCGTCTTTTGACAGGATGTGCCCCAGAAACTTGGTCTCGTTTTTGAAAAAATGAGATTTTTCTAGGCTGAGCGTCAGGCCATGTTCCAGAAATTTTTGGAACAGCTCCTCGAGGCATGTGAGGTGATCCTCAAAAGACTCAGAGGTGCATAAGATATCGTCCACGAAGTTGGTCACGTCGTGAAGCCCTTGAAGGACCTTTTCGAGTCCTCTCACCAGACTAGCCGTGCTGGTGGAGAGACCAAAGGGCGTCACGCGGAATTCGTAAGTTTTCCCGCGATGGGAAAAGGCGGTGTATTTCCGTGAGTCCGGGTGTAAGGGGACCTGCCAGAAACTGGCACGCATGTCGAGAGTGGACAGGAATGCCACACGGCGACATTCCTGGAACAATTCCTCCGCGGTCTCCATGCGCTCATGGTCCGGTTCCAATATCTGGTTTATGCGTCTCGCGTCCAGACACAGCCTGACTCCGCCATCCTTTTTTCGGGATATCAAGAGTGGGCTGCTGTAAGGGCTTTTCGAGCGCTGAATTATGTTTTGATTAATGAGTACCCGTATTTCCTCATCAACTGCTGAGCGGTAGGCGAGGGGCACGGGGTAGCTCATTGCCTTGAATGGTACGTGTGGTTTGACCTTCAACACGTGTTGGTATGATCGGAGCAAACCAGGCTTTTTATTGAAGACTGGTTTGTTTTTCTCGAGGAGGTTCCTGAGCTTTTCCTTCTCGGAGGTTATGAGGCCGGTGGTTTCCGAGACCTTTTGGTCCAATTCTGAATCGGTGACTTCCTCAGAGTCGAGCATTTCTCCTCGATCGGAGATATGCGTGTCTAGATAGGTAGCTTGCAGGGGTATGGATTGATGGGCCCTATCATCCTCCCTGTTGTCAAGAGTAATGAAGTATTGTCCCAGATCTATCACGGACCGTGTTCTTACGAGGAAGTCTATCCCTAAGATGCACGGGCTCGTGAGATTGGGAACAATTAATATGGTGTGCTGCACCTTGATCGACAGGATGTCGATCTCCGCGTATATTTGTTTGGTTACAGGAGTTGCACGTCCCCGTGTCGCTCCTGTGACAGTTGTCCTTGTTAGTGGTAGAGTGGGACACGCCTGAAGGGCCCGATGACTGTTGAAGAGGTCCAATCCTATTGCTGTTACTTGGCTTCCCGTGTCTACTAGCGCAGACACCGGGATGCCCGCGATTCGTATCGCGATCTTGGGGCATTCTCTGGGCTCCTCTTCTTCCTCGGACTCCTCTGCTAAGAGGTCGCCTCTCACATCCCTGCCCAGGCCGAGCGTCACCTCCCTTATGGCGTAGCAGGAGGGGGTGACGTCTGCTCGTTTCCCTGCTTGGAGGGAACGGGAGGATCGGCGACCGTCTCAGAGGCTGATTCGGTGAGTTCAAGGCTCTGGAAGACCTTGCGGTTGTCCCGGCGGTTCTCGGGGAATTGTCCCTTTTCGGGTGGCCCTCTAGGGTGCCCGTATCGAGGAGGCTTTATATTCCCCGGATGGGATTCTGGACGTGGGGGTTCCCGAGAGAACCCCGCAAACGTTGGTCGAGGCGGACGGCCTGACCCGTCACGCTCCTGGTTTCCCGGTCCCTCTTCGTCCAGAGAGGACAATAGGTCCAGGAGGCTTGAAATGGTGTCGATGCATTTTGCTCGGACGATCATTCGGACCTCCTCCGGGAAATGCCGTCGTATTTTGCTGATGATCTCCTTGTCGGAGAGTGGCGGCCGAAGATCTTTAGCCAGACCGATCAATGAGAGCGCGTACCCAAAACGGGACTCCTTCTTTAGAGGATCAAACCATCCGTATTCAATTTGATTTTTGGCTCTGTATTGACGGTCCTCACTCCAGAATCGCTCGAGGAACATTTGCTCGAGCGATTCCCAGGAGTGGATGTCATTTCTCGCTATCTTCCACCATTGGAGGGCAAGATCCGATAGGCATTGAGATACGATTATCTTGAAATCGTAGCGGGTGCCGAATACTCGATGGTACTCCCTCAGATCCGTTAGAAATTGCCACGGGAGTTCGTGAGCAAGTCCTCCAAAGGTGGGGGCATTTATCTTCATCACTCCCGCGCTTGTGCATGCGGGGATACCTTCCCGTGGTGCTGGAAGAGTGCAAGGTGAGTCGGTAGTGGGGTTTTCCCTGATGGGATTCCCATGACGCTGGTTGATTTCTTCCGCGTACCTTTCCGGTAAGCCCAAGTTTCCCAGGTTGAGGAGTCGTTCCTCTTGGATAGGATGTGCTTCCTCTTGGGGAGCGCGAAGTCCACGCGACGTAGGGACGCCGTGGCGCGTGGATGAGAGGGGGTCATTTCCCCAATGCTCGAGGGTCGAGTTCGCGTCCGGAGGTCTCTGGAGTAAACTCCGGACTTGTGTGTTGATTACGTCCTCCAGGGACTCGAGCTTTTTGGCAAAGGTCTCGTTAATTGAGAGGAGTGTGGCTGTCAGCGCCTTAGCGTCATCATCAACTCGGCGTTGGATGTTGGCCATCATCTCCTGTATGGTTGATAAGGATAATTGGGATTCTTCCGGTGTGAGACGAGCGTTATCCGCCTCGTGTACGTGCGGGTCAGAAATATTGGGGTTCCACGCAGGAAGACCCCTCGTTCCTTTCCCGGTACCGTCGTCCCTGCGACGCACCCCCTTCTCCCCTCCCCGCTGCTCGCTCCTCACATTTGTGAGGGCGTCGGGTTCGGTGGGAGGGCCGGTCGCGAGGGCCGAGTCTGTAGCGGCACGGGGCGGTAGGTTTAGCGCCCGCCCCTCCTGAGGAGGATTCCCCTTCCGGGCCTCGCTCATTTCGGCGCGCTAAGCCTCGGTGTGGGAAGAGGGGAGGTGCTCCTCGCGCACCGAGCGGTACGTTCAATTTCTTTGGACTTGAAGCGTGTCTCCGTGGTAAATACTTGTTAGGTATTTACGTCTTACGCGCGGCCTTGCGCAATGCTCGAGTTGAGACTCGGGCTTAGTGTTATTATTTTTTTTTTTTCTCTTTGTTCGGAATTTCGAGTCGAGCTCGAGGCCTCGCTAATCCCCCGACGAGCGCGCGACAGAAAAAAAGTTTTTTTTTTCTTTCTGTTTTTGCTTTCGCTCAGCGCTCGGGAATCGCGTGGCCTTGCCAAATTGTAGGCATTCGTGCTCGAGATTGCGCGTTTGAATTTTGCCAGGCGTGAGTGAGACGGACGAAATATTCGTCTTTACCACGGGATATTATTTCCTCTCCCACGAGAGAAAGCGAGCAAGCACGACGTGCGGATACTCGCTTCTCTTATGCTTCCTTTTTGTGCTATGTTTGAGACACGGATCGTCTCGTACTTTAGCTCGAGATATTTACTCGGCTTGCCTAAGAGAGAACGAGCACGCTGCGTGCGCGAGTGCTCGCTTCTCGTTGTATGTTTTCTCTTATTACAAAAGACCTGAAATAGGAATTTTCTCAGCGTACGCTGGCTATACGACCTAGTGGTGATTGCAATCGCCTAACTATCTTATTTCATACGAATACGTTCGGTCTTTGTACATTTTCAGGATATTTAATATGGCTTTCGGGCCCCACGTTGGGCGCCACTGAAACGTTTCGCGTTTTACCGCGAATGCTTTTATTCGTGTTTCCTCGTCTCTGAGGAAAACGACGTAGCACGGCGAATTTTCTGCCGTAGGATTTTAATGAGGGTTTCCCGTAGCCTCCTGAAGGACGATGTACGAGATGTATGCCGGAATTGATGATTGGGATTTTGAAGGTTTTTTAGGAGATGCCTCAGTGGTTTTGAGGGTCTCAGGGACACCTGTCAGAATCCGTCATCATCGGCATTTGATGTTTCGGATTTTCGTATTAAACAAGGCTGATAAAAATAACAAGTGAGTGTTAGTTTTGTTAGTTCCGTGATTGGAGATTTATTTAATTGAGGTATCGACGTTTACCGGGATGCGGAGCAGGTCGCGAGAAGCGCGGTCGTGTTTAGAGGGACAGAGATGGAGATAGTCGGGAGAGGTGTCGCGCGCACGTGTCTCTCGAGCGCGCTCTCTTATCCTCGTTCGTTCGCTCTCTCGCTCGCGCTCGCACAAACCGCGAGCGTCGTCGTCCACGCGTTACGCCGGATTCGGGGTCGCTTCTGTAACAGATGCGATCGCCCGTGAATTTGCTGAGATCGGTTACTATATGGCGGTACAATCGGTTGGCACTGGTTGCAAAGTGCAACGTAGTACACGGTTGCCAGCCCGTGATACTCACGCGCTAGAGAGCTAGCGTACAAATAATGTGCTTGCTCGAGGCGGATTCAATCCCCTCGAGTGCACATAGCGGGGCCGTCCAGGAGGGACGGCTGACCTCCTCGGTGCCAAGCGAGGAGGACGAAAAACCGGAGAAGCCGGTTGAGAATGGGCCTCGGCGTACAGCAAGGTGCGTCCGGCACCTTCCGGGCTGTACACTTCAAGTAGATAGTGTGGGTGGAGTGGAAATAATGATCCGATTGTCGTAAGGACAACGGATCGATGTTAGATAAAGTTCCCTATCTCGCAATCACCACGACGACACTATTCTCGAGGTAGGACTTCCAGCGCAATGCTGGGGCTTCCCAAGAGAACAGTGTATCTAACCCGAAGCTGAGGTCGTTCTAGGATGAGGGCCAGGGCATCGGCAGCAAGGCCTCCATCCTGAGCTCCGCGATGACGGATGCTGTTGACTCCACGTAGTAATGAAAGAATTTGCGAAGAGTGCCTCTCCGGCTCGCGCACGCCCTTAAATAGCCCAAGGCCCGTCAGGAGAAATTCCATTTCTCCCGCGATTCCGGAGACCTAAGTGGGAAATCACGCCGCCGAAGAACACTCCGTTGGTGGGATTGACTGCGTTGGTTAGTTCGAGGACGTTAGCACATTGTACTCATATCGAGGGGTAAGATATGCCCGATGGTACCTCTCTAGGATATTAGGCGCGCACGCGGTACGAAGAGGCGTCATGATGAGTTTAAATCACGTCCTTAGCAAGATAGGAGTGGTCGAGCGCGGGAGGCGAGAAATTCTATAAGACGCGGCGATTCGCTTGAGTCCGCGGTGGTCTTGTCCCTCGCAGTGGGCGGGGCCCCTTGCGAGGTGTCGCGGGCTTGCCCTGATTTCTTGACTTGAGTGACACGCCCGGCCGGCGGCATGGCCTATGGTTAGATGCTATCGCATTACGTGTGACGGTGGCTTACCTAGGTAACCGAACCGTTACAACTTATATATTGTAAGTTATCTTTCTCTCAAACCCTATCGTCTCTCTTTCCCTTAGATAATCTCAACAGGTTATGGGCCCAGGCAAGCAGCCTGCGTAATACCCGATTATCGAAGTCAGAGAACGATAGAGAGAAAACGGTGATCTCGATTTTTTCTTCCTTTGTGGTCGACACGTGGTCGCCATTGTAGTGTACCGGTAAACGCGTACGGGAAAATAATCGAACGAAAATGGCGGAATCAACTCTGATAAAGAACATCAAGAAGTTTGATAGCTCGAATTTTCAAGCGTGGAAATTTCGAATGAACTCGATGCTTATCGCGAACGCGATTCAAGACGTCGTAACGGGCGCGCGAGTGATGCCGGCAGACGCAGATTCGGCCGATGGCAAAAAGTGGGTGAAAGACAACGCGACGGCCATGTGCATAGTTTCCTCGTCGATAGAGGATTCCCAGCTCGACTGTATGCTCAACTGCACCACAGCGAAGCAAATGTGGGACAAATTGGTGAGAATTCACGAGCAGAAATCAGTGTCGAACAAGATGCTCTTGCTACAAAAGTTCCACGGATATCGCATGGAATCAAACGAATCGGTTGTACAACACGTTTCCCGGCTACAAAACATGGCGTCTCAACTGAAGGATCTGGGGGAAGCGATTTCGGACACGGCCATAATGGCGAAGGTTCTTGGCAGCCTACCGGTAAAGTACAACGCTCTCCAGACAGCATGGGACAGTGTACCCGAAGAAAGACAAACCCTTGATAATCTATTAGAACGATTATTGAAGGAAGAAAGAAGACTCGAAGGTGACGATGACGTCACTCGAGCGTTAGCCGCTGTTAGTCTTGGCGGGAACAAAAAGAAAAAGTTCGCCGCGAATCAAAACAATAACAGTGAGAAAAACCGCGAAAGTAGAAATACGAGTGTCGAGTGTTTCTATTGTAAAAGGAAAAGACACCTTGCTCGCGATTGCCGGAAAAAGAAAAGAGACAAAGACAATGCCGGTGAAAACCCTCGCGAGTGTGCGTTCGTCGCTTCGACAAGTGAACAAAAACAGCGACAAGTGAAATCGGAGACAGTGCCGAGTAGTGAGGTCGTAGAACGACTCATGGCAGTCGACACAAGCGATGTCTGGATTACCGACAGCGGTGCGTCCAGGCATATCACTTATCGGCGGGACTGGTACAGTGAGTTCGAACCAAGCAGTGGCGAGTCGATATCGCTCGGGGACAATGGCGTGTGTGACGTTACCGGTAGTGGCACTGTGCTCATCGATAGACTAGTGAACGGTAAATTGTGTGAAGCTCGAATCGAAAACGTGCTCTACGTTCCGAATATTCGAAAGAACTTGTTTTCAGTTGGCGTATGCACTGAAAAGGGTTTCGATGTTTTGTTCAAAGGAAAACTAGTGACAATTAACCGTGACGGTGAAGTTTTCGGTGTCGGTGTGCAACAAGACAATCAGATTTACCGAATGCTCTTTAAAGTGAGAAAACCAAGTGTTGCGAGAGAAGCAAATGTGTCAACTGTCAACTTGCGTGTCTGGCACGAACGAATGGGACACGTAAACAATAAAGTTTTGCGCGAAATGACGCAAAAGGGGCTAATTCGCGGTGTGAAATTAGCGGACATTGACAATTTCTTCTGTGAATCGTGTGCCTTCGGAAAAGCACACAGGCTTCCGTTCAAGAAGAACGAGACAAAAAGAAACACTAAACCGGGAGAATACATACATTCGGACGTATGCGGACCATTCTCAACAGAGTCGATCGGTGGTGCAAGATTCTGCATAACCTTCAAGGACGACGCATCAGGATTTCGGTATGTTTACTTCATGAAACACAAATCTGATGTTTTCGACATTTTCAAGAAATACGAAAAGTTGATCGACAACAAATTCGGCAAGCCGATGAAGGTGTTACGTACGGACAATGGTCGAGAGTATTGCAACCGTGAAATAAAGCGATATCTCGAGGCTCGTGGTATCGAGCTGGTAAACACGGCACCTTACACTCCCCAGCAGAACGGGAAAGCCGAGCGCGACAACAGAACGATCATCGAGAGTGCGCGCACGATGATAACGGCAAAGAAACTTCCTCTGTCGCTATGGGCGGAAGCAGTCGGCACAGCAGTGACCGTGCTTAACCGAGTTCTGGCTACCGGTAAAGAGAAAACGCCATACGAGATCTGGTTTGGAAAAACACCAGATGTGTCTCATTTTCGAGTGTTCGGATCGGATGCGTACATGCATATCGACAAACAATTTCGCAAGAAATTAGATCCGAAGGCCACAAAGTTGATCTTAGTTGGATATCAGAACGACTCGATGAATTACCGTTTGTACAATCCACAGAATAAGAAAATATCTGTATCGAGAGACGTCACATTCAACGAGAAGTCGCAACTTGGGGCAGAAAAGGGGGAAGAATTCGAATACATCCTTCCAGCGGACGAAAATGAAGATGTGGCAGAACCCGTCGAGCCGCAACCGGAGGAAGAACGCCAGGAAGCTCAGGAAGAAACTGAAAGAAACGAACAACCAGAAGATCCTCGAGAAGAAGATCAAAATCAACCAGACAATGACAGACAACTGCGGGACCGTGCAAACATCCGATGACCCATAAGGTATGAGATCGACTTCGCTGAATATAATCCGCCAAACACATTTCAGGAGGCAATGAACAGTGCCGAGGTAGAAAATTGGGCCGAGGCGATTCAGGAAGAGCTCGACGCGCACGAGCAGAACGAGACTTGGTCGATCGTACCAAGGAAAACGGATCGAAAGCCCGTAGATTCGAAATGGGTGTTCAAGGTCATACGAGACACGTCAGGCGACGTATACCGGTACAAAGCGAGACTTTGTGCACGAGGATTTCAACAAAAAGAGGGACTCGACTACACGGAGACCTTCTCGCCAGTCGTGAGATACGACTCGTTGAGAGTTCTATTGGCCATGGTGGCTGAACAGGACTTGGAGCTCACACAATTCGATGTGAGAACAGCCTTTCTTCACGGCCAGCTGAAGGAAGAGATCTACATGGAAATACCGGAGGGACTCAACATCAAGAAAGAAGAAAAACGTGGTTTCGTGTGTAAACTGAACAAGTCGTTGTACGGCTTGAAACAAGCACCCAGGTGCTGGAACGAAAAGTTTCGCGAGTTCTTAGAGAAATATCAGTTTCGCGAAACGGAAGCCGACAAGTGTATCTTTCGAGGACGGGTAGACGGTGTAGATGTATTTTTGGCGCTTTTTGTAGATGACGGACTCATCGCAGCAAAAACAAGTAAAGCCCTCGAGTCAGTAATAAAATCGTTGGGAAACGCGTTCGAAATTACGATCGGGGATGGAAAGTTATTTGTCGGGGTACAAATAGAACGAAATCGAGTAAAGAAAACCATGTTCTTGCATCAAGAAGCGTATGTGAAGAAAATCCTTAATAAATTTAAGATGATTGATGCAAAAGCGGCAAGTGTTCCTGCCGACCCGCACGCGCGACTAGTTCCAAACGATTGCGACGATGAAAACCCAAGCACAGTACCGTTTCGAGAAGCAGTGGGCTCGTTAATGTTTCTTGTGGTTGTGACGCGGCCAGATATCGCATATTCGGTGAATTCGGTTAGTAAATTTCTTAGCAATCACAACGAGAGCCACTGGCAAGCGGTGAAACGAATCTACTGGTACTTGGTCGGAACAACGAAAGTCGGGGTAATGTACAAAAGCGGCGGGAGTAACTCGGAGTTACAGGGGTTTTCAGACTCGGATTTCGCAAGTGACGTGGAGACGCGTAGATCTACCACGGGATATGCGTTTTGTCTATCGAACGGGATTGTGACGTGGTCGTCCCAACGACAAAAGCTAGTCACACTCAGCACAACGGAGGCTGAGTACGTCGCGGCAGCAGCGGCTGCGAAAGAGGCCATTTGGCTGAGGAAATTGTTAAACGATCTCGGGTGTCCACCGGTAACTGCTACAGTTTTGCGACTAGACAATCAAAGTGCAATCCGATTAATCAAAAATCCGGAGTTCCACAAGCGAACCAAGCATATAGACATTAAGCATCACTATGTTCGCGAAACTGTGGAGAGTGGGGAAATATCGGTAGAATATGTTCCTACTGATCAGCAGCTAGCTGATATATTTACCAAAGCACTTCCAAAGAGACAGTTTCAGCATCTATGTAACGGCTTAGGCATAGGGTCCTCGACGCACTCAAACGGCGGGAGTGTTGAGAAGTAAAGTTATCGCACGTCGATAGGCTCACTGCGCATGCGTGAGCAAAACTTAGTGTTAAGGCGCCGGAGCGCACTACTTGCGTTGCCGGTAATTTTTCGTTAGTTGGTCCGCGACCGTTGCCCACTAGACGTGTGCAATAAGAAGTTCCTTTGTTAACATAAAACTAATAAAGCGTACTTATATATTGTAAGTTATCTTTCTCTCAAACCCTATCGTCTCTCTTTCCCTTAGATAATCTCAACACACGACAATACATGCTAAACGCCCTGCCGATCGCCTTAAGGGCAAGTCCACACGCACACGCACTCCCAAACCGTCCATGCGTTGCTCCACTTCGCGATTTTCTCTCTCTCACTTTTCTCTCACGGCCCTTTTCGCGGTGGCCCTTTTAACTGTTGTCTCTAACGCCGGCGATCGCGGTCGCTCGGTCGACACTCACGCCGGTCGCACGTACGCGGATTCGGCTAACGATAAAAGACTTCGCTACTTCTCTTTCGACCTTTTCTTTTGCTCACGGACTCTCGCGCTCACGCTCGCTGTCCGACTGACCTAATGGCCTCGTTTCCGGCCACGGCCACGCGGCTCCCGTTCGGCCGCTCTCCCACGCGCCCGCTGCCCGATGCGCCACCTCGCCGGCGCTACCGCAGCTCCGTCGTGCGCGGGACTTTTCAAGACCCCGCTGAGGGCTCGGTGGCTTTAACAACACTTGCGCGACTATCACCTGACACCAACTGGATCGGATAAATTGAGGCATACCTTAAGTAAGGCCTCCGTACTACAACGTGATCAGACCGGGATCAAATGTCAGGCCAGCCTGACAATATTTTTACTCGGGTACACAAGCGATAATTTCCAAGTTAGAGACTTTAAAATTCCTACGTTGACCACACCATGAGCAGTATTTGGCTGCAGTGAGTGCGATAATTTTTTAATGCATCCGACAGATGCATTCTTTCGCGTTTCTTCCCCCAACTTGTACCAACAATGATTTCTAGATGAGAAGGATAAAATTATTCAAAAATTCGAATAAAACTATGCAATAAGAACCAGAAAAAACTATAATATATATATTCAACTGACCAGTCGTGATTTGATATCTTCAACGGTGAGAAAAGTTACTGTACAATTGATCATTTAAAACTTTATCTTTTTCTTGTGATTTCTTCGTCAAATGTTGCGGTTTTAATTTCTCTTCCGTTATTGATGGCAAGGCGTTCATCTTAGATTGGTTTTTAGCGCAAATGTTCGGCTCATCGTCACAACTGGAAAACTCGTCAGCCTTGTGACGAGCAGATATGATGTCGTCTAAATGAACATTTAAAAAATTATGAATATGTATTGTGTATGGGTATCATGTATTTTAAAAGATTTTATTAGTTACCATAAAATCCTATGAAACGAATTCGATAAAGTCCCCATTTCGTTTTATCTGGTTCCGTTTGTTTCACGATGTAAGGCCCAACGTGCCTCACACAGCATGATTTTTTATCTTCCGTCAACCGAATCGCTGGTATTTCCGAGGCCGTTTCCATTTCTTTTGAACTGTCGTTAATGAATACAACGACTGTGTATCCATTTTTCTGATTGCGAGTAGTGCTCGCTCCTTTCATATTTGTACTGCAGATACACGTGACGTTTTTTATAAGCTAGGATCTACTGAAAAATTGTTCTGAATTTGTTTGAATTGAAAAGGACTCAAGTTTTAGATTAATTTATTACTCAATACAAGACATCAATGATTAATTGCAAATTCAACAACATATGCTTATTTAGCCAGATTAAATCGTGTAAAATTAGTACAAACCTGGCACTGCAATAAATCACGTCCCGCCAAATTTAGCGATTGATGGATATGGATACTCCGTGGAGCTTGCTGATTATATCTTCGATGTCAGAGCGTACACTTCCTGCCGTTGTGTTGTCGTTTATATTTTTCGATTTTTCAAAGTTTAAACTTTTTTTACATGATTTTTTAGATTGATTGAAAAAACATTTAATTCGTTTTTAGGTGTATATTTTTCGCGTATTATTGTGCGTATTATTTGATATATTATTTTGTACGCTTATCTGATACTATTGATAATAATAATATAATCACTACTATTGAAAAATTATTCATTGCAATGAAGTAACGGAAGCACGACAGTTTCATCAGAGTGTAAAGGGATCGCAACGCATTTTTGCATAATTTGAGATTCCTGTATGGTTATTTCTTCGTCGTTCTTGTTGTTTATAATGGTAATGCCGAGCGAAAAATCACAGAATACATTTAAAAAAGGCTGCTCGCTCAAAAAAAGATGCCCAGTCATATAGATTTCGTCATTGTTCATAGAAATAGTTTTTATCTGAAATATTTTGTTCAAATTAGTACGGACATAGTTATTCCCCACTTTTTTACTCAAAATATACTTTTCGTATTGTATAGATTTAATAATTTTTGTTGAATCGACACTTTTTGCGTATAAGTATATCGGATATTTTTTCTTTTCAAATTTACTGTCGATAACGTAGGATTCTTCGGTAAGCCTGTTAATGATTTGACCCAAGGGATTTCCGGTAGGTTTAACTTGTTTTTTGATTTTTTGGAGATAGTTTTCATACTTGAAGCAGCTGTAACTATCGAGAGGACCGAATCGTTCAACATCATCGCAGATGTTTACTAAATTATGTACATTATAACTTGTGAATTCATGTCCATAGATTGAGCCAAAGCATCCAGCCGTGTATTGCAATAATAATCGCGCGTATTCGCGCAAGAATTCATAGTGTTCGCGATTTGCTAAAATTCTGATAGCCACACTCAAGCTTAAAAAGTGCTTGTATTTTATGTCGTCTAAACAATTGTAGAAAACGACTGGGCCCGTATATAACAATATTTGGCGTAGTTTTGTCGCGTTATACCGTTCAAATTCCGAAAAACACTACGCGGTTTTCTCGAAAATTCTTGCGGTATTCTATTTTTCGCAGCCATCAAACGATCTTCAGCGAGCGTAATTTTTTCATTAGACATGCGAACATTCTTTTTGCCTTTTACCAAAATCCCAATAACTTTTTCATGACACCAACGCACACAAGGTGCATATCATCTAATGGGAATTGGCTCACTATTCCAATATTATCAATGCTCTCTAAAATGGATGTTTCTGTATGATGAAGCTCGTCTAATTTATTGGCAAACGCAACATCCGTTCTGAGCGCGGCATTAGTTTCAAGAAATGTCACTCGGTGTTTGCATAAATAGCCTTCCTGAACACATTTTCTACAACCGTGATATGCGTTGTGTCCTTTCGCACCAGTAATATACGCTTTTGCCGGTGTATCGCAAATTAATGCGTTTGCTTTACAAATTATATTTTGCCCGTACAATTTTACACCGATTTGCTGAACATCGTTAATATCTTCGGCCAGTTTTTTTAGAAATTCATTACAGTGTCGAGACTTTTCCTCTCCACTGTAAATGGCAATAGTGAACGGTTCGGTATAGAAATCTGCGCAGATACTGCCAGGGATAGGCCAAAATTGCATTTTACTACTCTTTACAAGTGGTAGTCGATCTATATTAATGTCAAATTTTATTTCGGCCGGAATTTCGTTTCTTTAAAAGTATCGCGAAATAGAGTTTTCAAGTTCGACCTTGAGACCAACATGATAATATTTGCTAGGTGAAACGTTTGAATAATGTTTCACACTTCTAGGCGTTGCAAGTAATGTTCTATAATCTGATGGTAGTTCCGGATGACTATGTCGTTTCAAAATTACGAGTTATTTATTGACCCAAATTTTTTCGACATTTGACTCCAAACTCCACCTACGTAATTCGGTATTTTACGATTCGGGTATTTCTTCATTTTCATTGTCAATACCTATTTGGCTGGTATTTTCATTGGTTATTCCATCGTCAATATCGTTATTATTGATGTCAATATTAACCCCCGATTGTGTTGAAACGCTGATATTTTGCACGATCGGTGCATTTTTAGCGATCGGAGGATCCGGAGCTCTAATCAGCTTGTCCGCACTATTCTCAGATGGTTTTGTTCCGACTCCTCCCACCTTTACTCCTTGAATAGGTTTTAAAAAATCTTTTTTTACTTCTGCAATATGAGACAACAGCCGTCTCCGATGTTGTCGACTTGTAATGCACCTTGCGTCTCTCAATTTTTATTTAATCATTTAAATAAAATGCACGTGTATTAATACTTGAAATAGAAATGTTGGTTATGTTGAACACACACTTCCACTCCACGAACGTATCGAGACTGATCATCCAGAGGGACTAATAAGGGGAACATATTCATATCTCGTAATATATTCGAAACTGTGGTATGACAAAAGATGTAACCATGACGTTCATTCTGTGATTTTTATATTACAAAGAAAGCAATTGAGTATGTGAAAATCTCATATCCTCATAGTCGTATTGAATACGGGACATCTCGTAACATACACGTATTCCTGATAACCATACATTTACATAATTTGGATGTCCACTTTTTTACATGTTTTCTTCGTCACAAAGAAAGAAATAAGATACTCGTCTCGCAATGACATAAAATTGCTAACTTTTAGAGATATCATAAATTCATTTGCGTGAAACATATAAAGTATATCACATTTACGGATGAAACGGATGAATTACAGCATTATGATCACAAATGTGTTACTGGACTGCTATATACCAAAAATACATAATAGTTTCGAGTGTCATCACAGTTGTGTTAGCTGAGTTACTATGGGGGAGGGGGGGGGGTCTCGAAAAGTGGCCTAAAAACCCCACGTGATTTATGGACGACCCCTACCCGGTCACCCAGTATATGCGATATCCTGGATTGACGTGAAACATAATTCACGTCAAAAATTGAAAAAATTGGAGTGTCAAAACGAAAATGTTAAGGCAAGCGAGTTTTTAAATCCAACGATTTGCTTAATTCGAACGGAAAATAATATTGCTATTGTCGTGCTGAGGGGGCTTTGACACGCTGCATGTGCGCGATGGAGATTTATCGGTCGAAAAAGAGCGATATGGACGAAAGGTGGGAGAGAGATAGACGCAAGTAAAAAAATGCGTATGTTCAATTATACATTGATGCTGCAAGAGCGCGTAAAGGAATGGTAGGTAGCCTGGGATGTTATTTTAATTGTAAAGGGCCACCGACCTATGACGTTTGTTTTGACATTGTAGTACATAACTGTTGACATAACTGTACATGTCTCGAGATGTGTAAATCGTGGCATCCTGTCAGTTAAAGATTTTGAATCTGAGTGACAATTGTTGGATCGCGCTCCAAGACAATTTTTCTGCGTTCCAAATTGAAAACGTTTATTTTTTTAGGACGACAGGTAAATTAACCCTGCGTGTGTATACCGGCTCTTCAAGGGAACTGATGAAATTTGATGCAGAAAAGCGGGTGAGTGCACCCGCTTTTCTGCATTTTCAAGTATACTTCAATTTTTGTTAACAACGGTTTAAAATTTCTTACTTTCACACTTTGAGAAGTAACCCTGAATTTTCTCAGATTTTTTGAAAGCCTAGAAAACTTTGAAAACCCGACTGTTCCCTCAAATACCTAGTTTACCTCCGTGTCTTCAAAAATATAGTGTACATATGGGCACTTTATATTCCTTCTATCTTACATTCTATAAAAGTAATAAATAATCAATTTTATTCGTTGTGAGCTGTAATTTACCGTTGAGTAAACAAGTACACTAAGCGCAAAAATTACAGGATCCCTTTTTTCCTACGAAAAATAGCCCTTTTCAAACGGCTGTAACTCAGTGAAAAACGATCAGAAAAAAAAATTTTTAAAAAGCATTTTGTAGCGTCAATCTCAGATTCGTAATGAGCGACCTCGAAAACCCCCGAACACAGCGTTTCATCCGATTTGGAGTAATTTTTGCATTTCGATCCGCCATATTGGATCCACCATTTTTATTTTTCTATTTTAACCTCAGATTCGTAATGAGCGACCTCGAAAACCCCTAGAACACAAAATTTCGTGATTTTCTAATTTTCTGTTTGGAAATCGAGAAATTTCACTCTGCGCTGGTACTTGAGAAATCTCGATTTTTGTGAAAATTGACGGATCTTCGATTTTCTCGAAATGAACGGGGTTGCAACCCAAATAAAGAATAAAGGCAGCGATCTGAAATTTGGTGGATTATTTCTACATACTCTTAACTAAAAAAGCAAAAACCTTTGGTGCCCCTGCATTTGTTATAATGTTATTACATGATAAACAAAAAAGTGTAAAAACGGGCATTTTACACACTTTAAAACAATAAGTTTTGGGATGTTTAAAAAAAATCAAGAAAACCATCCAAAGTAAACCATTTTGTAGAGGGGAATCCAAGCTTTCCAACGATCTCAGTCTGGATGCTGTGCGATGATTTGGATCAGAGTTATGACAGGTTAAAGTGGAAAAATGTATTTTTTCATTAAGCTGCGATAACTTGGCTTCAAAAAATCGCACAGAGGTTTGTAAAAAAGAAAATTGTAGGGGGAGGTACAAGCTTTTTAATGGTCAGAACAAATTTTTGAAAAAAAATTCTGTTCCCCGTGCACCTTGTCAAACTTGAGCAAATTTTTTGGTTTTATGTTTTGTTTTGTTTAGCAACAAATATCTTTATTAAAAAAGACGATAATTTTTATTATAGTCAGATTATTAAAGTTAAAGGTTGACGCTGCTTTGTTTTATTTTTTTCCGATCATTTTTCACTGAGTTACAGCCGTTTGAAGAAGGCCTTTTTGAATTTTTTCGTAGAAAAAAAGTGATCCTGTAATTTTTGCGCTTAGTGTATTACAGTGCATGGTCACTTACCATTCCGCGAACCCCACAAATATGGTTTTAACAAATTCCCCTTATAAACATGTGATTCTTTTCAATATTGACATTAATCCCTTTGATATTTTTCATAACGACACTTATTTATTCATTTTCAATATTAATAAAGCAGACTGGTAGAGAAGGGTAACACGGTGGAAAAGGCAGCAAAAACGTCGCAAAACATAAGAACATTATTCAAGAAGAAAAATCTCACACTCGACATATCAACCAGAACCAAGCCACAGATGGTATAATGTGTGAGAAGACAGTCAAAGTTTGAATACAGTGCCATTTTTAGAAAGATCGGGTCCACGAGACTTGCATATATTTAAATATTTAGGGGGTATTGCCGTCTAGAAGCTTGTTTTTTAAAGTAATTTGTAGGAATTAATTCTGCGAAAACGATCAAACCTACAGGCCGGGATTTTTGACGCATATTGAGATATGTTTCAACTAGGAATACAAATTTTTATGAAATACTTTATGGAAATCTATACGAGTAATGCGCTGTTATGCAGGTCGTGGCGCGAGACGGCCGTCTAATCGGGCCCACGAGTTGCGGCGATCCTAGTCGTCTGACAAGGGGGCATTCCCTACTCCCCATCACCAATTTCGCTCAAATTTATAGGACATGCAGGGCTTGGCTAGAAATGGAAGTACCCGAAGTGGGAACTCCGGATGGCCAAGCGTTTAGAGAATAAAAATGTTGACGCGGCTCTCGCACCATATAAGCCATTACGTTTGTATGTTTGCAAAGCAGCGGTTGGCGTAGCAGTAAGAGCTCGGACTAGTAATTCGATGGTCGTGGGTTCGACTCCCCGTGCGGAGACTTTTTTTTTCTTTTTCTATCTTTTTCTCAATTTTTATATTATTCATTTTTCAATTAAGCAAAGAGGTGATTAATTAATTTTATTTATGTATTTATTTATACGCAAAAGGCATATAGGACGTCATTTCTTAATGAGCGCATAATCGTAGAAAAATTGGAGTTGCTGATTGACTTGTGGGAAGGACAAACAAATCCGCAATTATACGACGAACTCTTCCAAGATAAAGAAGGATTGCCAACGTGTAGCATCAAAGTAATTCCCCCTAAATGTACTCCACCGGTGCAACCCTGCGATGTATATTTTTATCGTTAGATTAAAAACTTTATTTAAAAAATACAAAATTTCTCTGATATCATGGAGCAAGAAAAAGAAATAACTTCCCGAGAAGACTGCATAAAAATACATTCGATTGTTCATCATCAATTATCCGTGCCAATATTCGATAACATACCACGTAACGAACCTCGTTACGCGTGATTCGCTTCTAAACTTTGCGATGAGAGAGAATGCTTTATGAATGTCAATCAAGTATGTTTTTCTATGGAGACGTTGAAACAACGATGTGGTTGTAAGAATGCGGCGTTTATAACGTGTGCTAGATGCAGAAATAATTATTGTTTCCCCTGTTTCTACGATAAATATCATCCCGACACATATAAATGATCGAATGTCAACGAATAAAGTTTTGATTTTTCATGTACAAAGTCTTTTCGTATGCGCTGTGATTACAATCCCTTCTTGAAAAGTTTGAAATCCCAATTTTTTACCTTTTCATGCCTTTTGCGTATAAATAAATAAATAAAATAAATTATTCACTTCTTTGCTTAATTGGAAAATGAATAATACAAAAATTGAAAAAATTTAGAAATAGACAAAAAGTCTCCACACGGGGAGTTGAACCCACGACCATCGAATTACTAGTCCGAGCTCTTACCGCTACGCCAACCGCTGCTTGGCAAACATGCTAACGGGAATGGCTTATACGGTGCGAGAGCCGCGTCAAGATTATCATTTTCTAAATGCGTGGCCATCTGGAGTTCCCACTTCGGGTACTTTCATTTCTAGCCAAGCCCTGCATGTCCTATAAATTTGAGCGAAATCGGTGATGGGGAGTAGGGAATGCCCCCTTATGAAACAGAAGGACCAAGTTTTTTTGCCTATATAAACGTCGTTATCGTCTGAACTAGAACTCAGTAAGTACGACATTTGTTATCATAAGCGCAGCTGTTTGAAAATGAAGCTTTAATTTTCCCGGAAAATTGTCAACTAAAACATGAGAGCGGGGCTAAAATATTCAAGCTATCGGTATCATTCTAGTTCGGACTATAGGTGAAGATTCTTTCGAAATGTGTGCAAAACCCGAAGTCAATCGGTATAATAGTTTTTTTTTTAGAAATACCTGCGCCCGACTTGAAAAATGTCGTTTCGAGAAAAACGCGTGTATAGTTTGCCATGCATTTAGCACTGATATGGCTGAATTTACGGTGGATAACAACTGATTTGAGTAACTCACCCTTAATGAGCTATACCGGGACCACACAGACCACCTTCCTCTGCTTCAAAAAAAGAATATTGAGCCGCACTCGCTTCTCTTCTGGCGGGCCGCGCCTTTTTAGATGCGGTAGACGCCCGTCTGTTGGACCGTTGTGTACGCTCGTTGTCTCTAAACTCTGCGTATTATTTTGCGTTAGGGCCGCTTTTGTTTCCGATGTACGGCCGAGTTGGAACTCGTGAATTAACGCATGTAGGTTTCACCAATCGAACCGTAACGGCCAATACTTGGACCAATGTTGGCGGGGCGATGATCGATTACCCAATTGTACCCCAATGCGAGTATTGACTAGCCAACATTGGTTTGCCGATACGAGGGCAATGTTCGGCCAAATATAGCCTCCCTAATCATTCGCTTGTCGATACGAGGCCGATGTTTGGCGAAGTATAGACTCGCCAATCATTGGTTTGCCGATACGCGGCCAATGTTCGGCCAAACATAGACTCGCTAATCATTGGCTTGTCGATACGAGGCCGATGTTTGGCGAAGTATAGACTGGCCAATCATTGGTTTGCAAATACGAGGCCAATGTTCGGCCAAATATAGACTCGTTCATTATTGGTTTATCGATATGAGGCCGATGTTTGACGAAGTATAGACTCGCCAATCATTGGTTTGCCGATACGAGGACAATGTTCGGTCAAATATAGGCTCTCTAATCATTGGCTTATCGATACCAGGTCGATGTTCGGCGAAGTATAGACTCGCCAATCATGTTTTTGTCGATACGAGGCCGATGTTTGGCGAAGTATAGACTCGCCAATCATTGGTTTGCCGATACGCGGCCAATGTTCGGCCAAACATAGACTCGCTAATCATTGGCTTGTCGATACGAGGCCGATGTTTGGCGAAGTATAGACTGGCCAATCATTGGTTTGCAAATACGAGGCCAATGTTCGGCCAAGTATAGACTCGTTCATTATTGGTTTATCGATATGAGACCGATGTTTGACGAAGTATAGACTCGCCAATCATTGGTTTGCCGATACGAGGCCAATGTTCGGCCAAATATAGGCTCTCTAATCATTGGCTTATCGATACGAGGTCGATGTTCGGCGAAGTATAGACTCGCCAATCATGTTTTTGCCGATACAAGGCCAATGTTCGTCCGAATAACGCATGATCGAACCGCAATTCGTATATTGACGTTTCATTGTTTCGCCTTCGAAGTCATTGAGAGACGAGATAAATACTTTTTACGAGTCCATTGGACATTATTCTTAACAAATATACTACCAAATCAATGCACTCATTGTTGGCCGATTCTCGAACGAGCTCATACGCGATACTCTGCCGATTGTTATGAACCATCCTACACTGACAGAAAAATTCTATTAATATTAACTAACCGCGTCTATTTATTTATTTTTTATTTGAATTAACTAGATTTTTCGTAAAATCAAATTTCGCATTCCATTATTGGAATTATTCATTTTAAATTTATTTATTTATTCAAATTAAAATAAAACTAATGAACTAATGGTCTGTCTTTATTGCAACACACATATTAAAGGGTTGTGGGGATAAGGAGGGTGGAGAGAGAGGAATTATATATATATATATTGTAACGGGTGTTATTTCGTTACAAATAAATTTATAGGTTCGGGGACTCGAACAGTGAAGAAATTAATTGAAACTCAGGTGTTTTTTTTTGGGTATTTTGACAAAAGTATGTTTATTCAGGTTTTTATGGCTCGATATAATGCAATAATAACGCGATGTACAAGTGTAGTGGGTTGTTTGTGTTGTTTTTGTATTCTTCGCAATGTTTTTCTCGGTCGGTCAATTACTTTTTACTCGCCCGGTACATTTAGTTCGGCAGGATCAGTTATCCTGGATCGGTAGAGATTATGCGCTGTCTTCTATTTCGGTGGCTTCTATTGGCCTGAGTTTGCGGCGTGTTCTCGCTAGCGGCGCGATGTGTATCGTTGCTTAGCCTATAGCGCCGCGGGCTTTCCGTTGGCTCGTTCCCTTAGGGCGAGTCGAGTCGCGGCGCTCTCTCGCTCGTGGCGCTAGGACTCGCGGTCTGCGGGCCGTGGGCGCGCGCTCTCTCGCGTCACGGTCGATTCCCCTACCCTAGCTCGGCCCTTCGCGCCGCGGTGATCGATGCTCTCTCCCGATCAATTATCGCGCGTCGATAATTGATCGCCCGGTCCTTGATCTAGGCGTTCGATGTCGCCACCGACCGGTCTACGCTAGTCTACTCGAGAGATGTACCGCGAGCACTCGATTTACCCTTTTTTGCATATGTTTCGGCGCTCTCGTAATTTCGGGATACCTCTTTGTCCTTTCTTCGATCCTGATCCGTATAGCTCGATAATCACGATGTGTGTGTGTGTGTGAGTGTGTGTGTGTGTGTTTCGTATGACTGTAGCGTACTCTTCCTTATCCCCTAATGTAATATTTCTTTTATTTTTCAAATTTCATATTTTCCCTTACATCTATTCGCAACGCTCGCTCGCTATGCTACCTTCTCTAAACCTATTTTCTCCTGCTCTAATTTTTCTCTCTATTTTCGATAATCGTTCGCTCCCCTTAAATAATTAACTTTCCTTATTGCTCTTTTTATTTTTCTTTGATTTTCCAGTATTTTCTCGTAATATAACTTTATTTTATTTCTCCTTCGTTTTTTGTTCCTTAACGTTCCGTGTTCTAGACGTTTCCGATCCGTGGGGGATTTACTAGGTCCAGCAGTACTTGTTATCTTCCAAAAAAATGAAGAGAGCTTTCTAATGCCGTTTAGGCGCGACTCCGTTTTTTCCTTGTTTCCCAACGTTCCGTGTTCCAGACGTTTCCGATCCGCGAGGGATGTACTTGGTCCAGCAGTACTTGTCGATCCACGAGGAATTAAAGAAGTGATCTTTCCAATGCTTTTTAGGCACGACTCTGTGTTTCGCTTGTTTCTCAACGTTCCGTGTTCCCAGCGTTTCCTTCCACTAGGGATGTACTTTGCCAAGCAGTACTTGTCGATTCACGAGTGACTCAAAGAGTGCCTTTCCTCCCAAAATTCTCCTCCTTTTATACACGGGTTTTACCGCTTTTCAAATCCCCTTCTTCATTTTCCCTTAATTCAATTAGTTGGTTTTATCCGGTTTCTGCCGGTTTTTCCCCTTAATTCGATTAGTGTAACGTCTAAACAAATTTTTCATGTACGACGGTTAGTCTCCCTCTCTTATTGTCCGCCATTAATTTAATTAGCGCTGTGTCGACCAACATGGCGGGTCGCTGGGTGTGTTTTTCTCTTCACCCCTTCCTTTCCCCGAAATCGGTTGACTCCTAAATACGCTTGGGTCGATAGTTTCTTGGTTTGTTTATGAGACGGCCTTTTCCGTCTCATTGTCCCCCTTGACTCTTTGTGTTTTGGATCACTTTCAGCGATCCAACTCACGAAGAGTCAAAAAAAAATTTTTAACCAAGGTCTATACTTCTCTTTGTTTTGATTTTCTTCGTTCCTACCGGTCTATTTCCTTGGGTCGGCCTCTGGTCTCCTTCTTCGTTTCCCCCTCCCCCTTAAATTAACCGCTCGCTTATTTATCGGGGCCGCTGCCCATCGCTCGCAAAAAAAAAAAGGATTTCTCCTAACACGCATTTGGGTTCAAAAGGATTTTTTATTCAAGTGACGCTATGCTGATGCCGTCATCGCTGGATTCCTCCTCCTCCACCTCCTGGTGAAGGCCAATTTTCCGCCAAAAGCGGTCCTCGTCGCTGTCGGGTCTTTCGTCCAAAACGAGGGTTTCGGCGTCGTCATCGTCGTCGTCGTCGCCGTATTCGTCGTCGTTATCGTCGCCGCTCTCAGCACCGCGCATGTTGTTGGTAGTTGTTCCGTTTTCGTTGCTTCCGGTTTCGTTGGTGGCCCACCTTCGCTCGGCCTCCCGCTGGTACGCCCTGTCTCCGAACAAACCAGCTTTGCTGTTGAGGGTGGTTGGGGTTGCGCCTGCGTTTTTCCTTGCCGCTCCCATCTCGATAAAAATCTCGGCCATGGTTTTGCCGTTGTTCGGGCCTTCGTTCTCCAGATAGAGGTCCACGAGTATGGGCCCATTTGGTTTTGGCCTGGCCAAGATTTTCATCGTCTACGTCGCGTTCTTTACCAGGGACCGGCAATACTCGATCTCCTCCTCCTCCCAGGATTCCTCCACCGGAACGAGGTCTCCATGGGTTACCGAGATTGCCTGGAACGGATGTATGAGTGCCATGGCTGGGGCGGTATAGCACTGCTCTTGGTTGCCGTATATGCTATTTCCCCAGTCCCCCAGCCATAATACGAGTTTTTCGTCCCTGGTCTTCCGGTGATATGTGGCCCGATAGAAAGTGGCCTCGTGTCGCCAAAAGATCGATGCTCCCGGAAAAAGCTCCTCTTCGAGGCAGGGGTGGATGTCGGGTTCCTCCGGACTCATGTTCTGCCACGTATTAATTATTGCTGCCCCTCTCCCATCGCGTTCGCTCAAATGGATCCCAAATTCGTTTGGACTGATGAATCCCGCCACAGTAACTCTGCGGTATACTCCGCTTAATCTTTCGACGGGGTAATTATGGTACATGTTTTCCAGTGTACAATTGACGGTTGACTGGCGGGCGATAGCGTCGATCTTCGATACCTTGATTAATTTTGTGCTCCCCTCCATTTTACCATCCCGATGATTTTCCGGGGTACCATTCTTGAATATTTTCGTCTGAAGCCTCGAATAATTCGAATTCATCGACGTCCGGCGCGCTGTATCGATTCTGTTTTATCGTTCGATTTTCGTAGATCTGGATTCTCTTGTCTCCGGTTTCTGATTGGTCCTTTATATTTTCTTGTTGTATTTCTGCCTGTTTTCTCTTTTTAACCTCTCGCTGCGACTTTGACCACCGTTTTCTTTTTTCAGGTGTCTTGCTCGAGGACTGTCTGGTATTATTTTTATCTCCCTCCATTTTCTTTTTAACTGATTAATTTTTGGCGCGACATCTCCTTATATACTCCTCGTCCCGTGATTATTTTCTCATAAGACTCTCCGCTCGCTTCGAAATTATTTATATCTCATTTCTCTTTTCTTCCGCTAGATATCGCTTTAGGAGACTTGCGTGGAATTTTCCTCGTTCTTTCTTGTTTTGTGTGTCTTCTAAGAGGTATGTCGCTATTCCCACACATTTTTTTATTGTATATGGTCCTTCGTATAGGGGCATAAATTTGGCGGTTTTTTGTTTCGCTGGATCCGATACATTTAGTGCTCGGACCAATACCCGCTCGCCAATTTTGAACGTGACTGTGTTGTGTGTGTTGTTAAACCTTTCGGCCCTTTTTGCTCCTTTTTTCTTTATCCTTTCTCGGACTAATTCGATTTTTTGGTCGTAGGTGAGAGTTGGTTCTTGTTCCTTTTTTAATGCGAGGACCCATTCTTTCCAAATACGATAAGGCTTCTTTTTTAATTGTAATTCGGTCGGAGTGAACTCGGTAGTTTCGTGCTGCGTGTCGTTAATGCAGTCTTGTATTATGGGTACCCATCGATACCATCCTGAGTGTTTTTCAGTGAGGAACGTTCTGAAAAATCGTCCGAGCTCTCTGTTTACGCGTTCGACCATATTTCCTTGGGGATGTCGTATCGATGAGAATACTCCTTTAATTCCTTCTTTTTTTAGTTGTTCCAACCAAATTTTTGAAGTAAATTGTGTCCCATGATCGAATTGAATCCTTTTTGGCTTACCATATTTTGGGATGTAGTCCTTGAATGTTCGGTTAATGGTCGCCGCCGTATTTGCCTTTTTTAATGGGTATAATTTAACGAACTTGGTGAATGTGTCAATGGTTACTAGGATGTGTTGTACTCCCCCGACCGATTTTGGCAGGGGTCCATAAAAATCTATGGAGACGAGGTCGTTCGGTCCTTCCGGGATAATATTTTGCATGTTGGCATAATTTGTTTGGACTGCCACTTTTACCCTTTGACACACGTCACACATGGCTATTGTCTGCCGTACTTTTTTAGCCATATGACTACACGTAAAATCTTCATTTATCAGGTGGAAGATTTTTCGTGCCCCTTGATGACCATAAATCTCATGGCATTCTTTTATGAAATTGTGAACCAATTCTTCCGGCAAGATGACTTTCCATTTGCCGGTTCTGTCATACTTTTGCAAGCATCCTTCATTTATCCGGTATTTTTTATTTTCCTCCTGGTTTTGGCAGTTTTTCCATGTTTCTTGGAGGTTTTCTTGGCTCTGTTGTAGTTGTCCAATTTTCTTAAAATTTTGTTTAATCTCCCCCGATGGTTGTCGAGCAAGAATGGCCGTGAGTACGATTTTCCCGGGTGTATTTTTGTGCTCGTCCCCCTGGAAATCATACGGCCTGCTTAATGCGTCGGCCACCTCGTTGTTTTTTCCAGGACAGTGCTCGATCTCCAGATCATAGTCCTGAATTAATAGTGCCCATCTTAACATGCGATCCCCGATGAATCGTCCCGTTTTCAGAAACGTCAACGCCTTGTGATCAGTTATTATTTTGATCCGGGCACCCAACAAATGGTTTCTGAATTTTTGGAGCGCCCACACGATTGCCAGTAGTTCTTTCTCGGTTGTTGTATATCCTATTTCTGCTCCTTTGAATGTGCGGCTGGCGAAGGATATTACCCCTGTATCGCCTGTCGCATCTTCCTGGCTTAGGACGGCTCCAATCGCGTAATCGCTTGCATCGGTTGTTAGAGTGTATTTTTGTTTCGGATCGGCATGTTTGAGCATTACGGTCTCCACAAAAAGTTGCTTAACTCGTGTGAATGCCCTTTCTTCTTCTGTCCCCCATCTCCATTTTTGTCCTTTTTTTAGTAGTTCTAGAAGAGGCACCGTTTCCCTAGCGTGTTTATCAGTAAACTTGCTGTAGAAGTTGACAAGTCCGAGAAATCCACGCAATTGTTTTATGTTCTTTGGTGGAAGGTAGTCCCTGATTGCTTGGATTTTTTCTGGTTGTGGTCGTATTCCCGTAGTTGTTAGAATATGTCCCAGGAACGATATTTCACGCTGGAAGAATCGTGATTTCTTGAAGTTCAAAGTCATGTTGTTGATGCTGATTCTCTCGAATAATTGGTGTAAATGTGTCAGATGGTGCGTTTCGTCTTTTGACATACACAGGAGGTCGTCTACAAAATTGATTACCGAGTTTCCAAGATCCTGAAGCACGATATCCAAACCTCTGATCAGGCTTGCTGTGCTCGTCTTCAATCCGAAAGGTGTTACCGTGAATTGGTAACATTTCCCGTCGTGCTGGAAAGCGGTATACGGTCTTGATTCCTCCTCCAGTGGTATTTGCCAGAAACTACTTGTCATGTCTAAACTCGACATGATTTTTACACCTCCACATCTTTGAAATATTTCTTCGGTTGGTGGGGCATTATCGTGGTCTTCTACGAGAAACGTATTGAGTTGTCTGGCATCCAGACATAATCGTACCGACCCATCTTTTTTTATAACCGTTACCAGTGGGTTAATAAAGCGACTCCTTGCCCGCTCGATAACGCCATGGTCCAACATTCGCTGGATTTCCTCTTGTACTTTTTCTCGATATTGTATTGGTACGGGATATGAGCGATGGATGTATGGCTCTGGATCCTTTAGTACCAATTTGTGAATGTATGCGTGCATCCGTCCTGATTTTTTACTGAAAATGTGCCTGTATTGCCCGATTAATGCCTTAAATTTGTTTTTCGTATTCTCAGGTATATTTGGACAATTTTTTAATTTTTGATCGACTTCGTCTTCGGTCAGTTCATAGTCTGTGATGCTTCCGATTTCCGAAATTTTTACCAATTCTTTATTGTCCTTTTTCCATACCCATCTTCCTTCCTCAAATTCCGCGACGATTTTATTTTTTACTTTGAGGGTTCCCTGGTGTGCGTCGATTCCAACTTGTAACTCTAGCATCCCGTCGACGCCTAATATGGCTGGTCTGCTCATTTTTGGGATTACTAACAGTTGTAGTATTCCTGTTGCATCGTAGAGTTTTGCTTCGGCTATTATTTGTTTTTTTATACGGCCGGATTTTCCTCCGAATGCTCCGATGGCTTCTGTGCTTCTTACAGGTACTTCTGGGCAGTTTTTTAAATCTTCCTGGTGTTGGTTGTAGAATTCCTCTGAAATACAGGATATTTCGCTCCCGCTGTCGATCAATATTTCGGCGGTAATTCCTTCGATGTCGATCGGTAAGGTATGGCATCGTGGGTGAATTTCCCGTATTATTCCCCGTTGTCCGGGTTCTTCCATGAGGAATTCTTTTGGATGCTCGTATGTGTCGTTCGTTGTTATTTTCAGTGCCTTATTATTTTTTTGTGTTTGTTGTTTTTCTTGGTTTCCATTCTTCCAGTCTTCTTTTTCGATGTGGTTGTTATGGACTATTCTGATCATCCCCATTGTTATCGGTTGCTCGGAATTTTTATTATCTTCGGGTTCCAATTTCTTCTTCCTTCTTTCCTTCTTCTTTTTGTTTCGACGCATCCTTTCTAAAGCTTCTTCCATGGCGATCTGTGCATCCTCGTCTTCTTCCGTTGCGCCTCGTGATATTTCATCCCGTGGTATCTGTACGGGCGCAACGTTTACTCGTTTCCCTGGTTCTGTGGGCTGGTTCTCGGTGTTTCGTTTTGTGCTGGGATATTGCTGGTACTTGGACCGCCCTGTGGATGCGGAGTCCATGGCGCAGCGGCGGGGTTAAGCGGAGGTCTGTTATTCCCGTATCCCGTCTGCCACGGTTGTTGTCTGGGATATGGCGCTGGCATCGCGTTGTTATTCCCGTATCCCGTCTGCCACGGTTGTTGTCTGGGAAATGGTGCTGGTATCGAGTTGTTATTCCCGAATCCTCGATTACCCTGTTGTTGATATTTGAATGGTGGTGGTGGTCCCTGAGAACCTGGATTCCCTGGCCGCCATGGCTGGTTGAATCCCATTGGCCGTGGTCCCCCAAACGTTCCAAATTTTTGGTTTTTCCATGGGTTGTTTTGTTGCCATGGTGCCCCCATGGGTTCTTGCTGACGGGGCAAAGATCTTTTTGCATTGAGTGGTCCTGCCCCATCCATACTTTCTAATAGTTCGAGGAATGAATCGATCGTTTTTATTCCGCTGACGCGTACTGCCATTCTGATCGACTCGTCGAAATGATTAGCGAGTTTCCTGATTATTTGTTCTTCAGCCGGGCCTTCACTCAAATCCTTGGCATTTCCGAATATCTGGGTTGCATATTCGGTTCGAGTCATCCGATGTCCGTCCCATTCGTAAGCCCCGAATTCGAGATTTCGGCGTACTTTATCCTGAATTTCTTGGCTCCAGTACCGTCCGCGAAATTTTTCCTCGAATTCGGTTATCGTCTGTACCCTCTCCTCGACAATTCTCCACCAATCTTTGGCGGTGTCTTTTAGAGATTGGCTGATCAAGTAATGGAGGTCTGTGTTTCCGGTGATTCTCCAAAATTCCTTGAAATCTTGCAAAAAACGCATAGGTCGTTCTCTGCCGTCGCCATTATACGTCGGTGGTTTTTGTTTCGCCGCGTATGCTTGGCTGACGTTCAATCCCGCTCCCCAGGTGGTGTTGCACATTGTATTTGAATTTTGTGCCCGGATATTTTTTTCACACTCCGTGATACGTTTAGAGTGCTCCGTGACCACTTGTCCCACATCCTTTGAACAATGGAGGAGCTGAGATATGGTTCGCCGAATGGCTTCCATTCGAGTGTCGAAATCCTCGATTTTATCGTCACTTTCTTTTCGCAGTTGACTGTGGCTTTGCTCTATTAATTTTTGAGCCACCACAATTTTGCGTTCCGTGCGCTCCTCGATTTTCTGGACTTCGTTTGTAATTTTTGTGTTGACTTCCTCGTGCAGCTGGCGCGATCTTACGATGCAGTTATCGTTCTGTTGCTTGATTTCTGCTTTGGTTGTTATTCGTTCCCTTCGTTGCTCATTTCGGATACTATTCATCGCTTTGATGAGGGCTTTAATTGTGTCACTTTCCTCCGCAACTCTCTCCTCAGTCTCGCCTGACCCTTCGCTGATGTTGAACGTCTCTGCATTTGGTGTTTCTATCGGTCTGGGTCCGATCGCCGATAGTCGCCCAATATTTCGACGATCCCTTTGACGGGCCTCTTCTAACAGTCCATCCGCTGTAGTTGATTCCCAATGAAGGGAGTTTTCATTGTTTTGTTGCGCCATTTTATTCGATTCTATTTTTCTCTATTCTATCTAAATTGTTCGATTTTATCTATTTTTATTAATATTATTATCTATTTTATTTTATCTATTTTATCTATCTGTTTATTTTATCTATTTTTATTAATATTATTCTTATTATTATTATTTAAACACCTTTTACGAGTTTTTCTTTCTTATGTTCGGGCCCCACGTTGGGCGCCAAAATGTAACGGGTGTTATTTCGTTACAAATAAATTTATAGGTTCGGGGACTCGAACAGTGAAGAAATTAATTGAAACTCAGGTGTTTTTTTTTGGGTATTTTGACAAAAGTATGTTTATTCAGGTTTTTATGGCTCGATATAATGCAATAATAACGCGATGTACAAGTGTAGTGGGTTGTTTGTGTTGTTTTTGTATTCTTCGCAATGTTTTTCTCGGTCGGTCAATTACTTTTTACTCGCCCGGTACATTTAGTTCGGCAGGATCAGTTATCCTGGATCGGTAGAGATTATGCGCTGTCTTCTATTTCGGTGGCTTCTATTGGCCTGAGTTTGCGGCGTGTTCTCGCTAGCGGCGCGATGTGTATCGTTGCTTAGCCTATAGCGCCGCGGGCTTTCCGTTGGCTCGTTCCCTTAGGGCGAGTCGAGTCGCGGCGCTCTCTCGCTCGTGGCGCTAGGACTCGCGGTCTGCGGGCCGTGGGCGCGCGCTCTCTCGCGTCACGGTCGATTCCCCTACCCTAGCTCGGCCCTTCGCGCCGCGGT
The DNA here is from genome assembly GCA_944452715.1 of Ophion slaviceki. Lineage (NCBI taxonomy): Eukaryota > Metazoa > Arthropoda > Insecta > Hymenoptera > Ichneumonidae > Ophion > Ophion slaviceki. Next base: position 5,867,072 of record OX101791.1, read on the forward strand.
GATCGATGCTCTCTCCCGATCAATTATCGCGCGTCGATAATTGATCGCCCGGTCCTTGATCTAGGCGTTCGATGTCGCCACCGACCGGTCTACGCTAGTCTACTCGAGAGATGTACCGCGAGCACTCGATTTACCCTTTTTTGCATATGTTTCGGCGCTCTCGTAATTTCGGGATACCTCTTTGTCCTTTCTTCGATCCTGATCCGTATAGCTCGATAATCACGATGTGTGTGTGTGCGTGTGTGTGTGTGTGAGTGTGTGTGTGTGTGTTTCGTATGACTGTAGCGTACTCTTCCTTATCCCCTAATGTAATATTTCTTTTATTTTTCAAATTTCATATTTTCCCTTACATCTATTCGCAACGCTCGCTCGCTATGCTACCTTCTCTAAACCTATTTTCTCCTGCTCTAATTTTTCTCTCTATTTTCGATAATCGTTCGCTCCCCTTAAATAATTAACTTTCCTTATTGCTCTTTTTATTTTTCTTTGATTTTCCAGTATTTTCTCGTAATATAACTTTATTTTATTTCTCCTTCGTTTTTTGTTCCTTAACGTTCCGTGTTCTAGACGTTTCCGATCCGTGGGGGATTTACTAGGTCCAGCAGTACTTGTTATCTTCCAAAAAAATGAAGAGAGCTTTCTAATGCCGTTTAGGCGCGACTCCGTTTTTTCCTTGTTTCCCAACGTTCCGTGTTCTAGACGTTTCCGATCCGCGAGGGATGTACTTGGTCCAGCAGTACTTGTCGATCCACGAGGAATTAAAGAAGTGATCTTTCCAATGCTTTTTAGGCACGACTCTGTGTTTCGCTTGTTTCTCAACGTTCCGTGTTCCCAGCGTTTCCTTCCACTAGGGATGTACTTTGCCAAGCAGTACTTGTCGATTCACGAGTGACTCAAAGAGTGCCTTTCCTCCCAAAATTCTCCTCCTTTTATACACGGGTTTTACGGCTTTTCAAATCCCCTTCTTCATTTTCCCTTAATTCAATTAGTTGGTTTTATCCGGTTTCTGCCAGTTTTTCCCCTTAATTCGATTAGTGTAACGTCTAAACAAATTTTTCATGTACGACGGTTAGTCTCCCTCTCTTATTGTCCGCCATTAATTTAATTAGCGCTGTGTCGACCAACATGGCGGGTCGCTGGGTGTGTTTTTCTCTTCACCCCTTCCTTTCCCCGAAATCGGTTGACTCCTAAATACGCTTGGGTCGATAGTTTCTTGGTTTGTTTATGAGACGGCCTTTTCCGTCTCAATATATATATATATTGTGACGGGCGATATTTTCTCTAACCACGGAAACGAGAACTTGATCACGAGAGCTAAGGTGCGAGAAACCGTCACCTTCGGCCGTCCACGTGCATCCGCAATACCCGGGGCGCCAGAGAATTTTGTTTCACCGGATTTCTCAACCGGTATGCCCTGGGGTCAGGGGGATCCGCCCTGACCCACCATCGGAGCTGGAGAACTCCGTGATTTTTGTTTCACCGGAATCATAACGGGTATGACCTGGGAGTCTGGAGACCTCCCTGATTTTTGGATCGCCGGAATCATAACCGGACTAATTGGATGTACTTACACGGGAGGACGGTTGCGGTACAACACGGCCGCTCAGGCTGTGGGTTGTGGTAGAGGGGTCGGGATTCACTGGGGAGTAGCTTAGCTGTCACTACGCGACACCGGTAACATTACGATAAAATAAAACGAAGTTTTATTTTATTGTGCGGGAGCCAGTGGGTTAACCACCCGTGAACTTTTTACGTAAACGAACCCAACGCGAACGCGAAGTGCACGCGGAAACGTCACACGCACGTGAACGAGAGAGCACGACGACGTGCCTCTAACGCGAGAACGAGAGCGCGACGTCACGGGCGCGAGAGAGACACGACACGTCTCTCCATCGCGACGGCTGATCGACAACTCTTTCACGATATCTCTAAAATCGGGAGCGATCGCGATTTGAGAGACAACCGTCTCACGCGAAGATTCGGTAGCAACTCTCTACCTCGCGCGACCAAGGCCGGCGTGCGAGGGATTATGCGAGAGCGAGACAGAGCGCGTAGACCAAAAAAATGTCAACACGCTCGCGGGATCCGATCATGCGAAATCGCCGGTTCAAGCGAGAACTTTATCTCGTATAATATCGAGAGCTGAAATATTATTTTGGGAACTGGAATATTCTCATAGAATATTCCTTTCGGAATCTATATTTTCTGCCCAAGTTACCCCGAAAACGGAACGGTAACAAATTGGGACCTTTTCTCAGCGGTAACATGGAGGCTCTCGGAAATCGCATCCCCGGGTCACCGTGCGCAAGCGGGCAAAGCTTCTGTCTAGAAGCGCGGCGCGGAGATCTCCAGCCTCCGCCCGTAACCCAAACGACCCGCTCTCCAGCACGATGCACCTCTACGGTGGGGCGCCGGCGTTTCAGCCGGGCGTGCACCGATTCCCCGAGAGGCCTCACTGGGTGTATCCCTCGGTCGGGATTGCTCAGTACGTTGAGCCACACGCCGCTCGACCGAGTTCCGCACGCCAACTTAAGGGGTTAGGCCACTGTAACGGTCCAAAAAAAAAGGTTTTTTCACGAATTTTTTGCTTCCAAAATTGAAGGTAATTGAAAAAAAACTTTTAAGGGTGTTATCGGGCATACATTAAACTTTATTATCAAATTTTTTTACAGCAAAAAAAAACAAAATGGCGGTTCCACAGCTATCTTCCCGGGGCATGTTTTGCTTGCAGGGCTCCGCGGCACGCAGCACCACTGGTGCACTTTTGAATCTAGAACAAAAAAAACCATCAATCTAGAGGGTTATAGCTAGAGAATTTCGATCGGATTTTAAAAAGTATCAATTTTTGTGGATTTGGCGTGCGTTTGAAAAAAAAATTGATTTTTGACGAAAAAAACGGCTAGTTTTTTGTTAATAAAAAATCAATAAATAAAGTTATTGAAAATCCCGATCGACATTCTCAAGATAATGTTAATGTTCACATCTGGTCAAAATTTCAAGTTAAAAAAAATGAAAATTGTTCGAGTGATGCTGCGTGCCATTTTGAAAAACCGTATTTCGAGAAAAACGCGTTTAAAGTTTTGCGAATAGCTCTATTTCCTAAGGAAAAAATTTTTTTCTCGCACCGGACCTTTTTTTCCTTATTCTAAAGGGTTTAAACTATTTTTGAAGCCAATAAAAAAAATGGATTTTTCAAAAAATTTACAGTGGCCTTACCCCTTAACCAACACGGAAACACAACCCAAAACCTCAAACGCAACAAGACAAACACTCTAGAGAAAAGACCCTTAACACGAGCCCCATGACACTGGGTACTATTCCTATGGCAATAAATTATTCGCGTGTTGTCCGGGATGTTTAATTGCGCTCCAGTCCACTTCGTGGCGCTAGTAGTTCTCTGCTCGGCTTCTTTTACGCCTGCGCGTTCTATACTCCATATATTAATAACATTTTCCGAGTATTCGGAGAGTGTTACGCGTTTTATGGTTATGGTTGTGACTTGTGGCTTGTTCAAATTTTTGTCACGTCTCGAATGCAACAATGCGACACGCGTTCGGTACGTTCGGCCGGTCCACAGATCATACGGCATGTATATAGTTATCGAGCAGACGACTACTGCCGCCACACGTGGCAGCGATTGAAAATAAAAGCAACGGACATTACGAGAGCCAAGTATAAATGATGGTAACAGGGGGCTGCTTAACACTAACGGATGTGTCGCAACCCGGGCATCGAGAGCATATCTTAATCATCGGTAGCATTTTTGTGACGTGGCTCAAAAATCACGTCACAATATATATATATATATATATATATATATATATATATATATATATATATATATATATATATCCTTAAGATGGGCAAAATGCAATTTTAATGGTCTCACATCCCAAATTGGTTCGAAATAATTTTTAAAAAATGTCAGAATTTTTAAAAATGTTTCCCTCTATATTTACCCACCGCTAGGAAGCCTTACTTTTTCCCATAAGAAAAGCATTGATTTTTCGTGATTTTTAATCTTGTTTTTGCCGTTGCGCTAATTATCAGCTAAAAATCGCAAATTCTTAGAAAATGTTGACAGTAATGTTACCTTTTTGTCGGATTTTTTTGGAATTCGATACAAGCATTTTTGGGCTACAACAATCACATCTTTATTCTTTGTATGTTGCGAAGAACGCGGAGAAAAACAAAAAAGTCGAAGAACGTCGTTTTGAGAGCTAAAAATAGGAGGAATAAAATGGCAGAGGTTAAAAAAATAGGAAACTTTTCGCCGAAGATGATAAATTCTCGGAAATCGCTGAAAATCGAAAAAAAAGTCGAAAAGTATCTTTCAGAGGTTTGAATATAGAAGTCAAAATCGGTTAAGTCTTCACACATTTTATTATTATTATAGAAGAATAGAACAGAACTTCTAGTTTATAAATATAGAAGTTAAAATCGGTTAAGTCATCACATATTATATTAATGATCTTGAGCCTGTCACGTATTTCTAAATTATATAGCAAAGAACATCATAGTACTTCCTTAAACCGATTGCTTTGTTACCTTCTTCGAATCAGGAAATTTTCTCCTATGTTCCTCAATGACTTGCAAAATGTATTGTTTCTGGTTTTCATTCTGCGTCAGAATATTATTAAAATCTGTGAATAGACCAACAGCCCTTTCTGCCGCATCATTCACAACTTTCAATTTTTTGACAATTTCCGAACCTTCTCGGAAACTCTCATTTTCAGACCAAAGAGATGGGTCAATTTGTAGAAACAATTGATCAATTTCAAATCGGAAAAAAACATTCCGGATTTGCGATGTTACAAAATGATCCATCTCTTCGTCACAGAAATTACCAACGTCTTTTACGTTGATTACAATTTTCTTCGGGCAATTTTGATCAATTTCTTCGATTACGTCGAGCGGGCCCAACTCGGACACCATGCAACGTTTCACGTCCAATGGTAAATTCTCATAAAAAATGATAAGGCGACCGTTTCAGGGCTCAAAAACCAAAGGTGATTCACCAATTTTTGCAAAGCTGCATTAGCTATCTCTCTGTCGACGCTCTTATAATTATAGAGTTATTTAAAAAATTGAAGATCATGATTTGGAGCTGCTCCTGCGAGTGGAGCAGTGAACCATGCTTCCAGATAAATCGTTACGAAAAAAAAACCGATACATCTCGGATCGCCCGATATTCAGTTTTCGTCATTTCGAAACTGTCTCGGAACAAAAATATTTTCAAAGAATAAATAGCTTTGGACATGAAACGTGCATGATACATTGCACCCGGTGAACGTATTACGACTCCTTGCGATGGGATGGTTCCGAGAAATAATTTTGTTGAATTCAAAAGCTCCTTGTAATCCGCTCGAGGATGATCCGTTTCTAATGCCCATTCAACAAATGAATTTATTCTCGTGATATTCTCCACAGTTACAATGCTCTGTACTTTTTTATCATCAATTCCGATGCGAAATGCCGTTGGATCGATTTTCGACCAGGAATCTTTGAAACGTTTGAAAATATGTTCATCTGGTTCAGTCGAGGGGGACTTTTATTTCGCGTTGAAAACGCTTTTCAAAAATATCACGAAAATATGGTGTCGACATAGCAGGTATACGAGGGTGGGGTGAAAAGTTTCCGGCCTGACCAAGAAAAACGATATTTAAAATTTTTTTTTGCTTTATTTTTCAACATAATCTCTATCAACACTGATACATTTCTCATAACTCTCGCATCCCAAAAAACAGTAGCCATAACCTTGTTTGCCGATAAAATTGTTTTTGCCTTCTTTGGGGTTGGTTCCCCTTTTCCAACCCACTGTTTTGACTGTTCTTTACTTTCAGGAGTGTAGTGGTGGACTCATGTCTCATCAACAGTTATGAATCGACGCAAAAATTCGTTTGGATTATATCTATACAGCGCCAAATTGTCGGTAGCGTCGAGCGTTAGCAAACGCTCGATTGGTCGAGCGTTAGCAAACGCGGCACCCACCTTGCACACAGCTTTTCCATGTTCAAATGGTTGTGCAATATATTTCGCACACGTTCAGCTAACATCCTACAGGTCTCAGCTATCTCATGCACTTTGAACCTGCGGTCTTCCAACACTATTTTATGGATTTTTTCAATCATCTCTGAAGTTGTGACTTTAACGGGCCGTCCTGAGCGAAGCTCGTCAGAGGTGCTCACACGACCAATTTTAAATTCAGAAACCCACTGATTAATAGTTGAATATGATGGGGAGGAGTCTCCTAGTGCTGAATCCATCTCTTCTTTTATTTGTTTTGGTGTAAAACCTTTCAAATGGTAGTATTTGATGACAGCACGTTTTTCCAATTTTTCCATTTTTACGAAAACAACGGAAGCGTCTCGCGCAATGTGCTCTCAAATGCAAACTAACGTAGCGATTGGGCTGAAACTGTACATACAAGCTCGGTAGGAATGGTACTGTAGGACGCCGCTCCAAAACTAGACCTAGTGGCACCATCTCTTGGTCAGGCCGGAAACTTTTCACCCCACCCTCGTAAAATAGATTTCTCTAACATTTGTTCAAATAAAATCACCGCGCCATTCATGACACCCATGTTCGAAGCCGTTGTATCACAACAAAGAGCTTTTATCGAGCTCAAAGCACCCCACTCATCGAGAATATCACGAATGGCGTTTACTTGCGTAACGCCTCTCCCATTTTCAAGTTTTGAGACACCTAACAGCTTCTCGGAATCACTGTTTGTTATCAAAACGGGTAGTCTGTCAGGCTTCTTACCGCTTTTATAATCAGGCAAAAGTTTCCCGTCCCAATGTAAAACAGCGGCTCGCAAGTCAGTATTTTGGAACATACTTTTTATTCTCATGGATCTCATTTCACGCAATTTTTCACGCTTTCTCTTTATTGAGCTCCGATTAACAATCAACGCATTTAAATCGAATCCAAGAGACTGAGCTACAGAAGCGACTAAATGAACGACCGATGTATCAGAGACTTTGAACCTATCAAGAACCGCGACGAGTTTGTCATTCACCACATCTACAATGCCTCGAGATTTTTTCGGATTCGATGGTCCAGCATCATCTGCAGGATGGTCTTCTGTGAAATAATTCGAGAGTGTGCCAATGGATTTTTGTGACAACGTTTGTGAAAAGTCGCCACCATCACTCGATGCCAACTCCACGATTTCATCTGGAAGAAATTTTTATCGTTATTACATATCTTTGCTGATTGAGGATCAATGAAAAAAATGACCCTGAATGAAAAAAAAAAATGACGCCGCGGTTTACAAAATATGGCTCACAAAAGGACGAAATTTGCAGATACGGATGAAAAAATTAATTAAAAATCTATAAATAAGCGCCATTAGAAATGTGAAAAAGCAGCCAAAAAGGATTACATTTTTCGATAGCGCCCCTCAGTGTAAATGTATGGCAATCAATATCTCTAAATGGCAAAAAAGGCCACTAGCGTACACGCAATTGAAGTTCAAAAAAATAAAAAATACGCACAGTTAGGTAATTGGTCCAAGAACAATAGTGTATTATGATATTTTTCCGAAAATGCACAAGTCAGGAAATAGAGGTTTCAAAAGGTCGAAATTTGCAAATGCAGAAATCTTCAGGGTCATAAAAAGATGGTTTCTTCAAGATATTCGGATAAAAATGATCAAATAATGCTCTTTCCTGTTCCATTCATTCCAACCTCTGTAACACATCGGTTGTTTTTCGCAATTCTGCTGCCTCCATTAAATCATATGTACTTTGGACATCCCAGATGAAATCGATACGACCAGATTTCCTTTGATTTTGCAGAAATTCCGTTCTTATATCGTCGAGACCTGCAAGCGCATCTTGATGGGCGATGCCAAAAAGGTCATCCGGTTTACCGCAAAATTCCTCTTCCCTCTTTTTATTGCTTGGGGCATTAATATTTTTTCCCAATAGATGGCATTGTTGATGCAAATCCATCAGTTTCGTTACGCAGTTATAATCTTGCTTCGTTTTTAATCTGGCTTTTGTCCAAAAAATCATAGTTTCACGCACGGCTAGTGCTGCACTTGTTTTTATATCAAAACCTGACACTCGTGTGTTGAAAAATAAAACTTTTAGAACTTGACGAGTTGGTGGTAGTTTGTTCCCGAAAATTTGGGAATTCACATAACCAATCAAACGAATGTTTTCTCGTAAACGCATTGTGCACCTAACCTAAATTGACGAAATATGGGAGAGTGCAATTGTTGGCTGTCGGAGACCGACTCACAGTGGGGCAGAATCCCAAAAAGCTGGCCAAAAGTCAAATTTTTGAGTTGTATATATTCGTCTATATATGTTCAGATCTTGTTTACTGATAGTCCTAGGACGAAATTCCGGACCGGGCAGGTTTATACCTGCTCTAGGGTCGCCTCGACATCAGTCGACATTCAGCCGTCGTTCGGTACGCATTAAATAAGCGTACGCGTCGAAAAATTCTTGCCTGTTTCGAAGTGCTGTGAAACGGACGAAACTGTCTCAATTTTAATTCTGCAAAATGGAAAAACTTTCTGAAGGTATGCAGAAAATATAATTATGCACAGTTATTGCTTATTTTATGTTTGAAATATCTAAATTTTGCAACAAGTAAACATAAAAAATTATACATTTTTTTTCGAAAATCGATTTTCTAAAGTAGTTTTAAAAATGTCTTCGCGAGTCTCGACCTTGTTTCAACAAGAAACTGATAGTGTACAGTACTAAATATAATATACTAAAAAACTGGCTGCTCAGGAGTGCTCAACGAATAGTTAGACTAATTTTTAGGGAGAAATACGTGGCGCGACATTAACGGACGTGTGAATGTAATCCATTGATTATTACGTTACAGCGCGTTGGTATATTTTCTGTCTATTAACATAGATTAATATTTATTTATCAATTCCATTTGTAGTATGTTCATTTATTGATTAATATTCATAGATCATTTAAATTGTAATACAGTAATTTATTATTCTAAATGTACGCTTTACGAAAATCTCAACATTTTATAAAATATTCCTGCAAGAACTCTCAGTAGCTAGAACTGTGTTTCCCCCATGTTTGTACGGCGTAACGGTTTTCGGCAGTAAAGGTGTATAGTGTATACGTACATAGTGTATACGTAGTGTAGACGGTGATTCGGCAAGGACTGACGAGGGGCTCCTAGAGCAGCCATGTATGAAAGAAAGGAGCCCGCCTGCTGTTCAGGCTTTATTATACCTGTTGTATACTGACACAGAGGTGATTCTCGTAAAGACAGATTTCATGTAATTTCGGTTTTTTTTTCGTGCAGAATGTATGTAAATATATTTGTTAATCATTTATATCATAAATATTCGTTTTCTTTATAAATATAAAATCATTTTTAGTAGTAATAAATTATTTTTGTACATTTCGAGTCAGAACACCGTATATAGTTTTGTTAAGTATAAAATGATTTCAAAATAATGTCATTCAATTTTGTACATGTTTATATTGGTATTTTACAGAGTCTTCCCAATCTTCAAATATGGAATTATCAAGAAGAGATGTTTTTTTCATGGTGAAAGACAGTTTAAAAAACGAACAGAAATTCGTTATTGGAGTTTTGAAAGATGCAATTTTCAAGAAAACAGAACATGTGATACAAGTAGACGAGGATGAAAAGTTATTAGGACTGTTATTTGCAAATTTTCGATCCAGATGGAAAGCAGCAAATGGAGGCCAAGAAAAGTTTCTAAAAAATAATGAAGAATGGTTGAATGGCACCGTATGTTTTTCAACATTATCCGATACTGAATGCACAACATCAACATCTGAGAAGATTGTGAAGAATGATGAAAAAGGAACATCTGGACGACCTTCGAAATCCTTTGCTTCATCCAGCGATAGATCTAAGAGGCGAAAGACTGAAGAAATACGTTCTACTTTATCTACAGAAGAATTGACGTATGCTGCTCAAATGAGTTTAAGGACTTCTGGTCAAGTGGATGCTGCTCAAGTTCTTAAAGATGTCACATTAACCAGCCCAACAAGAGCCTCAAAATATATAGCTGCTGTTCGGTCAAAAATGAGACACCTTTAACCCCAGACGAAGCACTTTCTTTGATGATCGAGAAAGGAGAATCAAAGCGCTCTTATCAGCTATCAAGAAATGCAGCTAGAGCACGTAAATGCAAATTATACCCATCATACCATGAAGTAGAAAAAGCAAAAAATCATTGTTATCCATCAGTTGTGTACATGAATATTACTGAGTCGTGCGCACAAATTAAACTATAGGCTTTACTTGATCATACCACATACAGAATTATACAACTTCAGGCTGATGTCATCGATACTCTAAATTCTGAAATTATGCAAAAATTAGTACTTCACTGTAAATGGGGATGTGATGGAAGCAGCGGTCAAAGTGTTTATAAGCAAAAATTTGATGAGGCTGGAAAATCTGATGAAAGCATTTTTTATACTTCTCTGGTACCTTTGCAATTAATCTACAACAATCACGAGACGGATGAAGGAACTATTGTGTGGAAAAATCCTAGACCTTCATCTCCTCGATTCTGCAGACCAATACGATTGCAGTTTGTACATGAAGATGTACAATCAACATTGAAAGAAGTTACCGACATTGAACAGCAGATTGCGGGTCTTGCACCATACACTACTGAACAAAATGAAAAATCAATATCAGTAACCTATTGTATGTCGTTTACGATGATAGACGGCAAAGTCTGTAACGCTGTAACCGGTACCACTTCTGCACAACGCTGCTTCCTGTGCAAAGCCACCTCTAAAGATTTTAATAACATCGACAAAATTATAAAAATGGACATTACTACAGATCATTTAAGATTTGGCATATCTACATTACATACGTGGATTCGTTTTTTCGAGTGCTGTTTGCATTTGTCGTATAAGCTCACAACTCAAAAGTGGCAAGCTCGTGAAGAGGAAGTGAAAAAGATTGTGAAAGTACGCAAGGAAGACATACAGACTCAATTTAAGACAACACTGGGGCTTATCGTTGATCGACCAAAGCCAGGATATGGCAGCTCAAACGATGGAAATACCGCCCGCCGCTTTTTCGAAAATGCTAATATATCTGCTGAAATAACAGGAGTCGATGAAAATTTAATTCACCGATTTCATGTTATTTTGCAAGCAATTTCGAGCGGGTATGATATAGACGAAGAAAAATTCAAAGACTATTGTGTAAATACTGCCCGTTTATTCGTTGCTTTATATCCATGGTATTACATGCCAACATCTGTGCACAAAGTGTTGATGCACGGAGCAGAAATTGTAAAATATGCCCTTTTACCGATCGGACAACTTTCTGAAGAGGCCCAAGAGTCACGCAATAAGGACATAAAGAACTACAGGTTACATCATTCAAGAAAATGCTCTTGAGAATCGAATATGAGAGACATTTTCTATAGGCTCTTAGTATCATCAGATCCATTTCTCTCAAGCATCAGGAAATTGCCCCAGAGACCGGCGAAATCTTTACATAAAGAAGCTATAGAAATGTTAAAACAACCTGAAGTCACCAGACAAGAGATAAGGAACGATTCCGATTTGGATACAAGTGGGTCAACATCAGAATCCGAATCGAATGATTCCAACATTGAAGATGACATACAAGATTTTTGTTACTAGAAGTAAATAACAGATATTTGATTTATTGCAAATTTTGTACTCAAGAAATTGTTCAAAAATAAAAACATGGCTCAAGAGATTTTCTACTCATTTAAACCTAAAAATATTATGAAACATTTTCTATTAAAAAATATTTAAAAATTGAAAATTTTTGTGGAATCGTCTATATATCGCGTCTGCTATTTTGAAAATTAACATTCCTATAACAAATTCGTAATCAGCGATCCCAAAAACTCTTAAGAAATATGATTGGGTATTTTTTACTGAATTATTTGACTAATTGGTTGAATTATGTCCGCCATTTTGGGTCCGCCATTTTGAAAATCGTAATTCTGATAACAGATTCGTATTCAGCGACCCCGAAAACCCCCGAGAAGAGAATTGGAGATCATTTTGGACACTTTCCGAATTTTGGCCAGCTTTTTGGGATTCTGCCCCACTGTGCGACTGCTGGGCCTCGAGTCGACGCTCTCGGAACTCGGAGCTCGGAGTCCAGCGGTGACAAGACCCTTTGCTCGGGCACGTTGGTGTTACTCCGCGCGGATATAGTCCGGGCGCACTGCGCACATAGCGCGTGCAGGGTCGGACGAAATAGGACAATGGTGCGTTGTAGAAAGAACAAAATTAAGAAAGGAGACGTACCATTTCACATTGAGCTAATCTCAAATAGTTTATTTTGGATAATTTCATCCAATTCTCGTTAACTTATGATCGAAAATCTTGATGCACTTTTTCTCATTACTGTAATTGATTTCCAAAACATAATACGAATAAACATTCAGGACAAACAATCACGCGATGCCAGGTTCTTGAAATTGGTTTTTGTGGGGGTGCGCCGTGCTCGAACAACAAGTGAAGCAGGAAAAACAGAAAAATTTTAAATCATGGCATTATCGATTTGGCTGCAGGGGTGGCCTTGAATTTTTTTACGTGATTAATTATTTTGTACAAAGAATTCCGTATGTTTTAAGACTACTCCAATTGAATTCTTTCGATATTTAACTCTTCAAATCACGTTTTTCGACTTTTTCCGCGTTTTTCGCAACATACAAAGAATAAAGATGTGATTGATCTAGCCCAAAAATGCTTGTATCGAATTCCAAAAAATCCGACAAAAAGGTAACATTACTGTCAAAATTTTCCGAGAATGTACGATTTTTTAACTGAAATTAGGGCAACGGTAAAAAAAAGATTAAAAATCACCGAAAATCAATGCTTTGCTTATGGGAAAAAGTAAGGCTTCCTAGCGGTGGGTAAATATGGAGGGAAACAATTTTAAAAATTCTGACATTTTTTAAAAATTATTTCGAACCAATTTGGGGGGGGGGGGGGTAAGACCATTAAAATTCGATTTTGCCATTCTTAAGGACAGGTCTAATTTATATATATATATATATATATATATACAGGGTGATCCAGAATAGGTGTATCAGCGGGAAATGCCGGGTTCGGCAGGTTACTCCGAAGATTTCTACCGAGCCGTTTTCTTTTTTTCGCCTCCGTCATCAAATGGGAAGCATTAGAAAATAGGCGTTCGATCTTCGAAATTAACGCTCGTATCCGCCATGTTGGACGATCGAAAAGGGCAGAAGAGTAGACGAAGGGCCACGAAGTCGTAGCCGAAGTCAAGAAGGTTCTGCGAAACAGCAGCGTTTGACAAATGCCAGCGCGCATGATCTGACGTTTAGCGAAACATTCGCTACGTTGCCTGTCAACCTATTCGGCCCGAGAATCGTGACACGCGATTTGACGTTTCACCTATCGTCTGCTATCGCTCGGCGTATTGCGTGCCAAAGCGTGAAGCGCGCCGCAATTAATGACATTTACGAATTTTGCAGCGATTATCCATCGAGAGCGCCTGTTCTTTTTGCTTCCTTAAGAAATAAAAATTAACAAAACCAAAGAAATGTCAATGATTATCAAATTTCGATAAACCGAACGATTTTTCTTGCGTATTGAAAAAAAATCAATACATAAGTTTTTATTAACAAACTCTCAATAACTTGACGCTACATTTTCGAGAATTAGATGTTTTCGGGATTCCATTTCTCATTCGACCACTCCGTTCAGTATCATAGTCGGATTGATCTCCAAAAATACATTTTTCTGTACGAATATCATCTCAAAGTGTGTTCGAGCTGGGTTAGGAAACATGAGGAGAAGCTTTCCATTTTCTCATTAGGGGAGACGAAATCAGTCGGTTCCGGCAGACGAAAATCGATACGACGTTTTTTTGGGATTGACAATAGATGAGAAGATCTTCTGCACCGCCTGAGATACAATTTTTCACGTACCGATACGGGTTGATTCTGGAAATCCCAAAGCGTTGCGACTCTGTTTGCGGTTTCTCTTAAGGGGTAACACCACTCGAGCGGCAGAAAATTAGGCCTAACTTTGACAATTTATTTTGGCAGCATGAAAAATGGAATAGGATTTCTTATGAGAGGGTTTATGTAAGACATATTAAAGGATGTAAAAATTATTGTAATTTTCATACAAAATAGCGACGACAGAGCCCATCTTGAAAAACTTGTTTTTCAAACTGGGAGGCCGGAATACGCGAACCCTTTGCATGAATCGATTTGAATTTTGATCGCAGCTTCATAATTACATTCTCTATGGGCGTACGTAGCCGTTTTTTAAAATTAAATGTAAACTTTTTTTTTATAAACAATTGATCGCTTATCTTTTGGGCAAAAAATCGATTTATTTCTTTCAATGTCCGCCATTTTTTCAAAATTTGATCGAAAAATCCCTACGTCGTCCCATAGAGAATGTAATTGTGAAGCTACTATCAACATTTCAAATCGATCCGTTGCAAAGGTGTTCGTCTGCTCCGTTCTCCCAGTTTTAAAAAACATGTTTTTCAGGATGGGCTCTGTCGCCGCCATTATGCATGAAAATTATAATACATTTTTTTTTATCATTTAGTATGTGTTAAATGAACCCTCTAAAAAGAAATCCTATCCTTTTATCAAATTCCCAAAATAAATTGTCAAAGTTAGGCCTTATTTTCTGCCGCTAGAGTGGTGTTACTCCTTAAGAATATTAGAACACCAGCGTTATGTAAAGGGTCAACATTTGTGCTACTTTATAATAAAATGTTATTTATTTATTCATTTCATTTGTGATCAGAGCAAATGGACAATTCATGCGGTGCACGAATCGTTAGTAGATACATACATATATGGGGAGACGACGGCGGTGATGTCACAGGCGTTGTGTAGTGGGTGTCCCGCGGCGGCGCGTGGTGGGGGTGTCTGGCGGTCGCGGTTGCGTCGCTGTGGCACGTATGGGGAATTAGTGGTGGGGGGAGTCAGCGGTGTCGGAGGGGTGGGGGGATTGGGCCCTTTTTCGGGAGCTCGTGGTGTTGCTATATAGGTATAGTGCTTATTCGTAGCGGTGTATAAGACAATGAATAGATGCGTTCGACGTCATAGGTATTGTTGTGGCACTTTCGCGCTCTACGGGTGGTAGGTGATTTCGGTGGTTTCAAGGAATGACTCTGTTGTGTAGAGTGAATGGAGCAATATGCTGATTATGTGTAGCGCAGTGTAATGTAAAGCTGGGAAAGCGAGGTTAGGGCGTGGAGGCGGATGGTCATATTTTCCGCGTGAACAGTGGTTCGTTAAGTGAGAGGGAGTGGGGGAAATGGAGAATAGCTATATTTTTCAGGTGTTTAGAGTTTGTGCATTGCAAAAGGTGTTGGGTGTGGTCGCCGGTAATTAAGTATGCAGATATTAGAAATCAGTTTGCGATTGGTCTGTTTTTACGACGTTGCATTTGGGAGTTTCTACGTTTCCTTAGGCGAGTCTTTACTTAGAACGACAGAACGTTTTTCGAACTCGTACTGTGAGCATTCGAAGAGTTTCGAACGGAAAAGCTGAGATCGTCTTGCTCGTACAACAACGGTGGAATTATCGCCAGGGAGCTCTGGAATCAGGAGTCCTTTTTACATCAACCGAGTAAAATACGGTGTCTCGCAACCGGTATTATCTCTGGGAATCCAGTTTGTGTGCACTATCAGCGCTACGATCAACCACCAAATCGCTGACTCGCCACAGAAGATCGCAGTAACCAGACGTTTCCGACTACTCGCCTGATAACCTCATTGTGGGATTCGACAATGGCTGGCATCAATCTAACTGTCGAGATCAACGCGGTGGACGAGCGAGGA
>OX101791.1:5888090-5972989 GCA_944452715.1 Ophion slaviceki
ATCCATCCATCCATCCATCCATCCATCCATCCATCCATCCATCCATCCATCCATCCATCCATCCATCCATCCATCCATCCATCCATCCATCCATCCATCCATCCATCCATCCATCCATCCATCCATCCATCCATCCATCCATCCATCCATCCATCCATCCATCCATCCATCCATCCATCCATCCATCCATCCATCCATCCATCCATCCATCCATCCATCCATCCATCCATCCATCCATCCATCCATCCATCCATCCATCCATCCATCCATCCATCCATCCATCCATCCATCCATCCATCCATCCATCCATCCATCCATCCATCCATCCATCCATCCATCCATCCATCCATCCATCCATCCATCCATCCATCCATCCATCCATCCATCCATCCATCCATCCATCCATCCATCCATCCATCCATCCATCCATCCATCCATCCATCCATCCATCCATCCATCCATCCATCCATCCATCCATCCATCCATCCATCCATCCATCCATCCATCCATCCATCCATCCATCCATCCATCCATCCATCCATCCATCCATCCATCCATCCATCCATCCATCCATCCATCCATCCATCCATCCATCCATCCATCCATCCATCCATCCATCCATCCATCCATCCATCCATCCATCCATCCATCCATCCATCCATCCATCCATCCATCCATCCATCCATCCATCCATCCATCCATTCATCCATTCATCCATTCATCCATCCACCCCGCCTCTCTCTCTCTCTCTCTCTCTCTCTCTCTCTCTCTCTCTCTCTCTCTCTCTCCCTCCCCCCCTTCTCTCTCTCTCTCTCAACGCGAAAAAGTAATGTAAAAATTCCATTACTCATTACATTGGATTTTGCAATGTAAAAAAATTCCATTACCCATTACATTGTAATGGGCAATGAAAATTTCTACGTTACAAAATCCAATGTAATGAGTAATGGAAAATTTTTACATTTCAAAATCCAATGTAATGAGTAATGGAAAATCTTTCCATTACAAAATCCAATGTAATGAGTAATGGAAATTTTTTACATTACAAAATATAAAGTAATGGGTAATGAAAATTTTTTACATTACAAATTCCAATGTAATGGGTAATGGAAATTTTTTACATTACAAAATCCAATGTAATGAGAAATGGAAATTTTTTACATTACAAAATATAAAGTAATGGGTAATGAAAATTTTTTACATTACAAAATCCAATGTAATGGGTAATGGAAATTTTTTACATTACAAAATCCAATGTAATGAGAAATGGAAATTTTTTACATTACTAAATCTAATGTAATGGGTAATGAAATATTTTTTCATTACCCATTAAAAAAGTAATGAATAATGCATTACATTTTCATTACAAATTTCGCAACCCTGGTTGTAGGTCGCTGAATTCGTCTTAAAATCGGTAATAATGTCATCGAAAAAAATACATGGTTCCATTTTAAAAAGTGGAGTTGACCTTGACGTAGCTCCAGCGTCCCCACCGATAAAAAAAAATAGAGTGGTCCAGTGTGATCGCCTTCTCGAACACTGAAACTTTTGTCTGAAACATTTTTGGATATGATCAATAGTTTGAGTGCTATTGCTCTGTAACACTTTATGTGCCTCACCCTGTATAGAGTGTTATATCCGACGATTTGTAGCTCATTTGTCAATAGAATAAGAGTAACTATTACATTACACTGTAAAAAAAGTCATTAAATTTACTATACTTTTATAATTGAAAATTTCTAAACTCGGAATATGAAACGCAAATTCGCACTTCAGTAATGGAAACATCAGTAATGTAAATGAATTTTCATAGATTCGTATACATTTTAATATATGGGACATTGAATATTAGTATGCTGCGTATGATTTTTTCAGCGCGCATCATAATAATACAAATATTTGTTTGATTAATGCAACAATCGTATATGATTTCATTATTTACACAAAAAGTATTAAAATCGCAATATGACTATTATTTGTAACTTCATTCTGTTGAAAAGTACAATACCTTGTACATTGAATATTATAAGGAGTACAACTTTGCAGTGACCGTTTTTTTCAAACGTTTAAGGCTTTATTATAAAAAAGTGGCTACATATTTTTTAATCAAAGTACTGCCCATCGCTAGCTACGACCTCGGCCCATCTTTCAGGTAGCATTCGAATCCCGCGTCGATAAAAGTCTCGGTCCTTGGAGGCAATCCAGGAATCGACCCAATTTTTGACTTCTTCGTAAGCACCGAAGTGCTGGTCAGCCAAATCGTGTGCCATTGACCGGAACAAGTGATAGTCGGAAGGGGCAATGTCTGGAGAGTACGGCGGGTGGGATAAAACCTCCCATTTCAGCGTTTCCAAGTACTTTTTCACGACATTTGCAACATGGGGTCGGGCATTGTCATGCTGCAGTATCACTCATCTCGGCTTCAACTCATGCGGGACCCAGTTTCCTTGCTTTTGGATCATACCCATATCCCGGAGACGTTTTGAAACTGCTTGCTGGGTTACTCCTAACGTCTCGGCGAGTTCCTCTTGAGTTTGGCACGAATCCTGGTCCAGCAAGGTCTCCAATTCTGCGTCTTCAAAAACTTTCTGCCTTCCGCCTCCATGCTTGTTCTCGACCTCAAAATCTCCACTTTTGAAGCGTTGAAACCACCGCCGACACGTTTTCTCACTAATAGAATCCTCCCCGTAAGCATCTACAAGCAAACGGTGGGCCTCAGCCGCAGATTTCTTCATGTTGAAGAAGTAAATCATAACCTCCCGCAAATGCTGGGAATTCGGTTCGTAGGTTGCCATGTTTGAGTGCCTATAACTTTATAATGCATACACGTATCCGTTAGCTTTTTTAAATTGTTTACATTGGCAGAGCCTCCAGTTTAAAATGCCACTTTTTTTATTGAGCTAGGGCCACTACTTCGGCTGCAGTGGCTCTCTAAGTAAAACGGTCACTGCAAAGTTGTACTCCTAATACAAAACGCTGTTTATGGTAGTTCCTCTGCGAAAATCTCAACCAACAGTTTACATACCATGTTCATGTTTAAAAGATTGATAATTGGTTTAATTAGTAATAAATAAAATTAAAAACTACGCAATATTGACTCGGTACTAGTAGACAATACGATGGATATCATTTATTGCCGTAAAATATATTTTATATTGTGTTTTTGATCTACCATTGCCAATAAACTTTTTGCCGGGACTGTCCAGGCTTTGCCCCAATTGTTTTTTTTCTAGGCTTTGCCAGGCTTTGCACCAAAATTGTGAGGGCTTTTCATGGTTATATCTTAGAAACTAGATGGTGAATCATTCTCATTTTTTTCACATTATTCGTGATATTTTACTCTAGCTTATCCTCTTTTTTTTATCAATTCCTTAATTTTAGTTTTGACGGTAAAATTAATGATGCTCTGTTTGCCCATCATAACGCATTTATTGCGTGTAAACCAAGCCAACTTTAAGTGTAAATATCTCAGGTTTGGGGTGGTCAAACTTATTCAAATTGCACAGATGTTTGGATAATGTATTAAATAACATATATGTCATATTTCAACCATTTCTTAATTCAACTCTTCTGTGGAGGTACTACCTTGAAGAAATATGAAATTTAAAATACTTTTACAATACTATGGTAAATGAAATTTCAAAACTTAGTATGTGAATGAATATTTAGGCTTCAGTGTTGTAAAATTCAATACCGGACCTACATTTCATACGATTTCGTAATACGTACGAATTGAATATTAATATACTATCTACAATTTTTCAAGGCGTCTAATAGAAAAATAAATATTCTTAGTTGAAAAATACAACAAGCGTTTTGAGTATATAAAATGTAGGCAAAGTAAGAAAATTACAAACTGACTTTGAATTTTTACCATACTTGGTTCAGGAGTATGCAATTTTTCGTGCACTGAAAATTATGATAGACCGGAAAAAATTAAGAAATGAATAGGACATTTACAATACGAAGGCATGTATATTTTCTGATTTAGTATATGAGGCATTCCACGTCACTTCAGCCAGTAAAAAAAAATCAGGGCAAAATATGCAAAAATACTTTTTTTCTTAAGGAAAGGCACGCGTTATTTTATTTTTCAGAATTTCCCCGAATTGTGAATACGAAAAACGGATTTTTGGTATTTTTTATATTATGGGATTCCTAAACACCGTGAAGTAACAGCTATTTTTTTAAATTTTTTATTAATATTCGATTGAAGAGTGTGGAGCACTCCAAGGCTTCAATACATATAACATATTTGTCATATGTATTTTAAACATCTGGTAAACATCCAGCGAGTGCTCCACACTCTTCAATCGAGTATTAATAAAAAAAATGTTTAAATAAAATAGCTGTTAGTTCACGGTGTTTAGGAATCCCATAATATAAAAATACGAGAAATCCGTTTTTCGTATTCCCAATTCGGGGAAATTCTTAAGAATAAAATAACGAGTGCCTTTCCTTGAGAAAAAAAATTTTTTGCATATTTTGCCCTGAAACGGACGTTCGATTTGCTCAATGAAATCTAAATTAATTTTTTTCTGGAAGGCTAGAAAAAGACGCACATTTTCGCTTTTTACGAATGTGAATACGTCAAATCCTGCCAAAGATACAGCAATTTAAATGGAAAAATATTAAAAAATGGTAATCAACGAGAAAAAACGTCAGAAATTTTAAAAAATGTCGACACTCGGTGAATATTTTTCAATAAAGTAACTCGATTTGTTAAAATTATTAGTGGACTTTTTATACTGGCTGAAGTGACGTGGAATGCCTCATATGTTTATTTTGATAGTCTGATTTAATATATAATTCAGTGCAGAAAACTTGAAACTCGTGCTTTGGTCAGAATGTTAAATCAAATCATAAAAAACGTATCGAATAACACCAAATCTAAAGTAAGTGGTGAACACCGGGTGCGATGGTCCAGTGGTTAGCGTGCTCGCCACGGAGCTATGAGAGTCTTGCCGAGGCAGTGACCGTATGCACATCGCTCCGCAATCCTACAGTCGAATAAATTGTCAACAGTATCTAGCTGCATCCAAAGTGTAATCCATCGCATCCTAATACAGCCTAGAGCTGTAGCATCGCTCACAGTGCCCAGGGATTCGTGTTGAGCCATCTCAATAGCATATAATCCGTTCAACTTATAACCTATACATCTTAGCGGCCCGGCCGCGGGCCAAGATGGCCGACCCGCACGCTAGCCACGCGGCCCCCGCAACCAGCGTGTTTGAACAATCTAGCCCTCTCAACACCAGTTTGGGAGAATTTCCGGGACTGGGGTCAATCCACCTCGATCGTCTTCTCAAAAGAACGCCGAAAGATCATAGCAAAGCAAAGCAACAAAGCCCGGGTACTCCTAACCTAATAGCATTGCGAAAACGTAAAAACACGTCGTCGCCCGGCCAACGAGACGAGGACACCGGCCCCAGGACCTCAGACATACAGACGGAAGGATGGGAAGTCCCCAAACGCTCCGCAAGGCGCAATACGAACGCATCAGCAGCCGGCAAGAACGATTTCTCCTCTGGCGAGAACCGATATCTACCCGTATCTGACGATAGCGATATGAAAGAAAATGCCGTCACCGACGGCGATGCAACTTCTCGTAAGGTAACTCTGGCAAAAAAGTAGGCCACCCCCGATCTACCAAACGAATACGTGTATGAAGGACATCATATCCATCTTGAACGAGCTCGTAATCTCTAAGAAGGAGGTAACCATCCTTGAGTCAAACGAAGGCGGCATTCAGTCTCACACCGTGTACTCATAGACCGCGAAGCACTACACAAAGATCAAGCAGGCCATAAGCACAAAGCAACTGGAATACTATACCTTCACACCAAAGGACGAAAAACCAAAATCCTACCTCATTAAAGGAATCTGAGGTCACTTCATAGCGGAAGATATTACGAAAGAGCTGAAAGAGCTAGACCTACCTGACGTAGAATTCAAAAGTGTGAGCAACTTTTATTTCGACAAGGAGAACCCGGAGAGACACCATCACTTGGTTTAGCTGTCGTGCAATAGCCCAACATCGGAGATCCTCAAACTCAAAACGCTTGCCTACCAACGTATAAAGTGGGAGAGACTAAGAAAACCTCTGGTCTACCAGTGCCGCAGATGCCAGCGCGTTGGGCACTCAGGCAAAAATTGCCATCTAGGCTTGAGATGTGTAAAATGCGCGGGAACACATGACCCAGGCAAATGCCCCATCGCGCCAACAAGCGGCAAGGAGGCACTTAAATGCTCGAACTGTGGGCAGTCAGATCATCCGGCATCATACAAAGGCTGCCTCTACATGAAGCTCGCGATCGGCATCAAACGAAGCCAGCAGCGTCTCAACAAAGCTTCGACTCGTCAAAAAGTTGAACGCATCACAACATCGCAACCGACAAACCAGCTGAACCGCTCCTTCGCGCAAGTAGCGAGGTCCACCACTGCGCCAAGACCATCGCTCCCGTCAAGGCTTTCATCTGCGGCAATCCCACGCCATCAACCTCCAGCGAGGCCTACGGTAGCCTCTACGATAAATAACCTCCACTGCACCCAGCAGGCACAGGCAACACAACCTCCGTCCGAGCAACAACCCCACTGGGTCAAAGACTTAAAAACCGAACTAGTAGTCCTCCTATCGGAGCAATTGCAAGCCATCTCGGCTCAAGTAGCCCGTAACACGGCAAGAATAGATTTAACATTTAACTCGCTCAATTTTGACTAATGGCCCCAGTTCCGAACATAATCAATCAACTGAATATTGCCTCTATTAATGTGAATTCCATTATAGCTAATTACCGACGTCTTGAACTATTTGAATTCATGCGTAAGTACAACCACGACATCGTGTTACTCTCTGAAACTAAACTCAACCCCAAGCACAATATCTCATACAAAGACTACAATATAATGCGCACAGACCGGCCCAACTCCCACCAAGGAGGAGGCACTGCAATCATCATAAAAAAAGGAATCCCATTCGAAAAGATATCCCACCCATCCTCGATCGGGAACAGCATTATGGAGTTCACAATAATAAAGCTTGCTTTACCAAGAGCTAAAAAAACTATTCATTGTAAGTGCCTATGCAACGAATGACAACCGTGTACTTTTTACTGCCGAACTGGACACCCTTTTCAATAAGTTGCATCTACACCAAGGTAACAACTATTACATCATGGCTGGTGATTTCAATGCTAGACGCAAGGATTGGGGAGACAGGACAAACAACCAACGAGGCAAATACTTTGCTCAATGGGAGGCTAGACAAGGCGCAAAGTTTAAGTTAAAAATATTCACTCCTGCCCAACCCACATACCACCCCGCACACATGTACGTAGACCTATGCCTCGCAGACGCCAGACTGTCGATCTCCAACAGCATTAACGACAGAATACAAACACTGCCATACGATGGCGATCACGCAGCCCTCTCCTTTCTAATACAGCTCGACAATAACCACATAGTCAAGCCCATCCAAACTGACGCCATACCCAGATTCAACTTCAAAGTCACCAACTGGGAAAGATTCCAAACGAAACTAGTTGAGACTTATCCAGCAACGCTCCCTGAGAACCAAAACATCTCAATTCCAGATATTGACAATCACTTAATTCTCATAAATAACGCCATTTTCCAAACAATCAACAGCACAGTCCCCAAAATCATACCCAAGGACACCTTACTAAAGTACTGCAGCTCACGTATTAACCGTTTACAACACCACAAATCAACCCTAGTCACACTAATGCACTCGCTACATATTGTGGACCCGACCTGCAAAAATAGGATAACGAGAAATGCCAAAGCGGCTCTACGCTCGATCGGCGAATCCCTTAGCCGAGAATTCAGCCGCGCTGAAACTGATCAATTACAAAGTCTCTGAACAATTCTTTCCGCGCGTTAACCGACTTCTAAGGCCCCGGCGCTCCATTCGCATAGCCAATATGCACATCGACAATAACAGACCGGAACTGATCTTGAGAAGTAGAGTCAATGTTACAGAAGCGCAGTCAGCCAAAAACAAAATAATTTTCTCATCAGCCCCTGACAAACTCAACGCCCTTGGTGCGTATTTTGAGGCTATCAACTCACCGCGACCTCTCAACACAGGCACGCAACTCGCGAACCTTGTCCCCACCTCCGCTACCCAAATCAAAGATGCTGCCGCCACTCTGCGGGCAAATCGACGCTGACTTCCTTCTCAGCCGTTAACAACTCGGTTAACCCGACCACATTAGACTTAACTCCCCCCTCCCTGCTAACTTTGCAGCGGTCTGCAAAGTCCTTGCAAAGCTCTCCAATAAAACCTCACCTCCCCTCGAGCATAATCAGAGCACTAACAATAATATTCAACAATGCGATCAACCACCACTATTTCCCCAGTGGTTGGAAAAAGGCGAAGGTTCTACCAATTCTCAAAAAGGACAAAAACCCAAACGACCCTTCGAGCTATCGCCCCATTAGTCTCACCCCCAGTCTAAGCAAGGTCTTCGAAGCCATTGTCAATACTAAAATATCATCCTTCTGCCTCGCCAATAATATCATACCCAATTCACAATTCGGTTTTAAACACCGTCACTCCACCACCCACGCAATCCACAAATTACTCACCGATTTGAATAAATGGGTCAGCAACAGCCAATTAGTCGGTGCATCTTTACTGGACCTTTAGAAAGCATTTGACTCGGTGTGGCTCAATGGATTACTCTTCAAGCTACAAAAGAAAAAAATCCCGAACTGGCTCATTTATTTAATCTGGGATATGATATCGTTCAAGACGTTCGTTACCTGGGACGGGTCGTCAATCTCGTTTGAAATTTTTGAGATTTGAC
This sequence comes from Ophion slaviceki, assembly GCA_944452715.1. Classification (NCBI taxonomy): domain Eukaryota; kingdom Metazoa; phylum Arthropoda; class Insecta; order Hymenoptera; family Ichneumonidae; genus Ophion; species Ophion slaviceki. Next base: position 5,896,922 of record OX101791.1, read on the forward strand.
AAGGTCTCCAGCAAGGCACCGTTAACTCTCCAATCCTTTTAAATATCTACACCTGCGATATCCTCAAGCTCTTCGGCATTAACAACGGCGCAAATACGGCCGCAATTGCGTTTGCTGATGACGTCATCGTATACACTAAGAGCAACTGAGCCCTAACTGTCTGCACAGAGCTCGAGAATATTACAGAAAACATCAACCAATTCTACATTGCTTGGAATCTGCGCCTGAGTCCTCAGAAATGCGAGACAAGCCTGTTCAGAAAGCCACTCCGTGGCCTGTCCTCCAAACATAAAGCAGGTGGCGCAAACTTCAGCATTGAAACCACCATCCCTGGTACAAATGAAAAACAGCGAATTCCCCATAAAAAAACTGTGAAGTATCTAGGCGTCCAAATACATTATCTCCTCCGAGGAAACTCCCACTTGTCCGTCCAACTACAGAAAGCCAAAAACGCGCTGCAAGCCAACTGTGCGATTTTTTTCAACAAGCACCTAACTCCTCGGACTAAAATTATATTATATATGTTACTGGTGAGACCAGTACTTACGTACGCCGCACCCATCTGGTGGACCACCAACCACACGATGTTCGAGCAACTGCGAATGTTTGAAAGAAAGTGCCTCAGAATGTCTTCGACTATATCGGTCCGCGCACTCTGACTATCGCCATCTAGACAGCAATAGCACACTATATAATTTAGCTACCATCCCAAGAATTGACTTGTTTGCACTGAGGTTAACATGGGATTATTTTAGCCGGATACCGCTTCTCAATAATGCAGTAATGGATACGATATCGGATCAAGACGTGCGCGAATCAGAACGGCAAATTAAAATCGGCTACCCAACACCGCAAGCGTCACTCTTCTGCGATAATAACGGCCTTCTGCAAAACGCTGCCAACGTCCCGCTTTTATATAATTGAAGGCGAAATAAGGCGGATAAACGCATAAGAATGTCCCATAATGATTATGCAAATAACCCCGAAAAATTCGCCGGCTCGCCTTCAATCCCGCCGTGCGATTTCCTCGACTTTTCCAGGCTTAAATTCGACCGATATTGGTGGCTAAGCTCAAACTCAGCTCACCTAGCTGAGCTCAATGGAAGGCGGGCTCAACACGCCTAGCTTATCGCGCGGTCTCGCCAGTAACGGCCACCTGACGATAGTACGCTAGCTGGCCAGCCAGCAACCCCTGTAGATATGTAAATAGCTTAATTATAAGTCCCTAGGTTAAGTACTGACACCGAGAAGTTGATAGAGGTTTTTCTTACAATCCGTACTTTTCCTCGTGTCCCCAAAGTTAAATGTGCTGGTCAGTGCACATGTGATTTTTTCTCTTACGTATAAGTTACTATCCTAAGCAATCTTCTATAATAGTCAAGTCGCCTTACACATTGTGATAATAGTTATAATACTGTGAGCACTGTAAGCAAATAGTCATGAGTATTTTAAATCAGATTTACGGTTTTGTGTTATTTATTTGTTGTAACCATAAATGTAAGACTGTACCATCAAACACAATAAACATTAAAAAAAAAAAAAAAAAAGCGTGCTCGCCACTAAACCAGCGGACCGGGAGGTCCCGGGTTCGAATCCCAGTCACGTACATTTCGTCGTGAAATGTTTTTCTTCTGCATTTCGCAGCAAAATAAGACTAGGTCATGATGAATATAATACAGAGGGGGAAGTCGGCTGCAGCCGCAAGAGGGGGGAACAGGGAGAAAAAAGGAGGAAACAGTAGAGGAAAGAAACGGTCACAATGAGGGGACGAATAAGTAACAAACGCGAAAAGCGTGTACCTAAGGAAAACACAAATAAGTAAGTGGTGAATTAACTGAACAAGCAGCAAAGTCTAATTAAACCCAAACAAACCCAAACAAACTAAAATCTATGCGCATTAATTTTGATATATCCACAACTGATACTTTTGAATAAGTACATGATTTTTTCAGGACTTTGGTATTACAGCATTACTACATATTACTTAGACATTCAAAACGTAGTGTATTAATTTTTAAATAACGATTATTGGTTTTCACAGACTGAATCAGTAAAAAGAATTCCGGAATTTGTATATTAAAATTCATACAGAGTTTATTAAAGACGCAGAAAGTAAATAATAACAATTACACTAACCTACCACCGTAAAATTAATACACTTTTCTATGACAAATTTACTTTTTTTATTTAAAAATACAATCTGTGCATATTAATTTGAATACGCTCATAATAGATACCTGGCGATACGTATATGATTTTTCCAGTACTTAAGTGTTGCGATATTACTGAACGATTATTAGACATTCGTAAAGCAGTGCATTGATTTTCAAACGACAATATTAAAATTCATAAACGGTATCTGTAAAAAGACTTCCTGCACTTTTATATTAATTTTAATACAGATTTTTTTTACAGTGTAACAAATAACTTAAAAATCGTCGAAAATAACACTCTAAACATGAAAAAAAAATTTAGCCGAATAATTTTGTTATTCAACTGGGAGATTTTATCAGTGCCATCTGTGAGTAGTAAAATCTGTCTCGACGTTAATGTACTGGAATTTGCTATATGGTGACATTTCGGGAAAACATTTCCGAGTTATGGCGAAGTATGGCATTTCTGAAGAATGACTTTCTTGGATTCTCGCAGCTTATCTCCAGCTGCAAAGTTGCAACTGGTGTCAGTGGTAAATAAATAGCATAATTATATCACATTGACATGCAATATCAACATCGAATATCGACTCGAAGGAATGGTACCTTCATAATACTCTCATGGAACTTGTATGTGTTCACTGTATCTCAGCTAGAAATTATCTGAAATCAAGTACCATTAAAATTTAGTCAAAGTATCATCAAATCCTCCCCCCAACGGTCTTTGATCATTTTTTTATTTATAAATTTTTGGTGGTCAAGTTAAAAGTGCTATTTTTCACAAAAAATTCCGCCATTTTAGGGGTGGAAAACCCCCTCAATGTAAAAAAAATCTCAAACTTACCGTTAGGGGGAAGTATTTTACATGTAGAAAGTGTGTACCAAGTTTGAAATAAGTCGGTCATGCAGTTTTGAAATGGCAGTGAACACGGACTTTGAAAAGGTGGTTTCGAGAAAAAACGCGGCACCGGCTTGTTTGTGGATATTTTCGCGTATAAATTTCACGGAATGTTCTTGAAATGACACTTAACAATATACAAAAGGTTTCAATAAATTTACTCTATCCATATAGATGAAAAACATTCGCAAAAAAGTGTTTTTTTTCACGCTGAAACCCCTACCCTCCCCTTAATGCAAAACCATATGGTGAAGATTTTGTAATAAACAAAAAGGAATGCATAGGGCATGTCTAAAAGATAATGGGAACACGTCTGCGTGAACTAGTAAAAAAAAGCGTAGTGGACACAAAAACCAAGGCCGGAAAGATCGTAAAAAGAAAAAGCCTTTCTGGCAAAGGAAAGCTTACTGCTAAAATGATTGACAAATTGACTGTTTACTATGAACTGGCTATTCGACGTAATCATGATTCAGTTGAGAATATGAAAAAGTGCCATATGGGCAACTTATCATCACTACAGTTCAACCGACGAGAACCCACAGCTCGAGAAATGCCCGAGCAGCGAAGACTCCTGGTGCGAATGGCAGGAAGCTGCAGCTGCAGATGCTCTACAATCATTCAAACACAGCTACACAGCCCTTCCTACTGACGTTCTGGAAGCCATTAAGCCCATTTACAAGGAATTGAGCAAGGACGCACTTTTGCAGCGATGTCTTGGAGGTTTCACGCAAAATAATAATGAGAGTCTCAGTCAGCATATTTGAAAAATCTCTCCAAAGTCAGTCAGTGGCACCTCTACAATTGTTGAAATTGCAGCTAATGTAGCTGCATGTACTTTCAATGAAGGTTCCTTTGCTTTGTTGCCCTTTATGCAAGAGATGCACATCGGTACAGGGACAAGTTCTCACAAATGGGCGCGACAAGTTGACGAGTTGCGAATTAGTAGAGCAGCGGAGCCAGCAGCGCACGACAGTAAAGAAGGAAGAGTTTTGCGTAGACAAATTCAAAAAAATGCTCTAGATCATGTGGATGGAAGCTTTTTGCTCTACGGACCTGGCATCGACGACTCTGTGTGAGTATAAGAAAATTATCGAGTTTTATTTTGAAATTTTCAGTGTGAAAAACTTTAAAGCGTTTTTCTGAAACTTGTCATGTTTGAAGTCCGTGTACGCCATAACTCAAAATCTACTGGACCAATCGTTTTGAAATTTTGCACAGTACTTCTTCACATAATTCACCAGGTATTGTCGGGAGCTTTTTTGTTTTCTTTTAGAAATTATGAATTTTACAACAACAAATTAGCCGATTTTTTAGCGAAAATCTGTTTTTTGGCTCCCAAGTGCTACGAAAAAGTGAAAATTCGAAACAAAAAAAAATCCTCCCGTGGTTACCTCGAGAAACATCTCCTTTAACAAATGTATTTTAATTTTTTTGTTTCAGATGATTCTGTTGCGAGTTATGATATACACCGCAAAACAACTTTTTTTTCGAGGCACCTCCGAAGATTCACTGTCACTCGCTAAGTTTTCAATATTTTGCAATGAAAATTTAGGAAAATATTGTTCAAATGTTGCATTATTATATGGAAATTGACTGAATAAACTAACACTATCTGTATAGCCAAAAAAAATCTTAAAAATATGCCTTTTCTTCACCGAATTAACCTTACCCCGCCCTTAAACTAATCTACATTTATTCATCTTTTAGTTTTGGAAGCAAAAGAGTCAGTCTTTCTGATTGTTACCAAATAATATATATTTGTAATTAAACTTTAATTTTTTTCATCTTACGCCGTATGAGGGGCACGATGAACCGCGCTGGGAGAATGATGGGACACGAATTATTGACATTGTTCGCATATAACAGTGGTTTCATTCTCAACACCAGCAATTTGACAAGCCAATCGTCTAAGCTTTGTAGTATTGAGTCTGCATAATCTTGCTTCCATATTATTTTAATAATTTGTAAGTTCTTTTTCTTCCCCTGGTAGAAACACCGGTTGAAGAGGAACCAAAGGCTTTACTAGTTTCACTTCACCCTTTCTAAAGTAAATAGTGGTATGTTGTAAAATATTGCGGCTTTGCGATAGTTTGTATTCATCTTGCTCCAAGAGACAGTTAGAGAATTAACAAAACATCACCCAATAACCTTGAAAATTTCTGACAAACCGTTCTTATTATATAAATAATTAGTACTTTAATTGTGTTTATCTACCTGCTTCTAATCAATATCAGCAACTGAAATGAACTAAAACGATGGTAACATTTACCAAAAATTAGGTCGTTTTCTCAAAAAATTGATATTGCTTTCTCACTCGAGATGCGTGCTTCCGTCACAGTTGATACTTTTATACTCATTCACCTCCCCGCCGCCTCTCCAAACTCCAACGGGAGCAGTGTGCTCGCACACACTGCTTAAAGGGCTATCCAATGTGAACGGTGAAAATTTGGGTGATTTTCGGAAATTTTTTGGAAGAAAAGTACTCAATTAAATGTTTCGGAAAATTAAGAATATATTTGGCTATATTTAACCTATGTTGCATAATTTTTTCATTGAAAAATATTGAGTTCCAAGCGACTTATGCACTGCCTTCGGAGGCGACAAAAAAAAAGTTCCTCCACTGCTGACATGATTCCGGCCGATTGAGTAGCTGAAACCGAAAAAGGAAAAAACGTTGTTAAACTGGAAGGTATTTCCTGTACAATGACGTAGGATTTTCGAAAAATATCAAAATCTAACAAAATAGCGTAGTTATGAAAAAAGTCTGCTTCCTTACCTATAAAATGGTCGTTTTTTTGAATGCCAAATCGTCCATTTTCATCCAACCAAAAATATTCTACGTCATTGTAGAGTAAATTTATTCAGGAGTATTCAGTTCAAATTTCAAGTCAATCGGATAATTGCTCTTTGAGTAACAATGTCAGCAAATTTGAAAAATCTGATTTCGAGAAAAACGCGTTTAACGATTTAACTATCGATTTTTACAAGATAAAATGATATTTTCCATAAAAACTGCTAATCAGCCATACCTAGCTTATACAATGGACCCTCCTCTTCCTCGAATAATGCCTGCTGAGAGGCTGAAGCTTTTCTCCGAGCTGTTCGTCCCTCTTTTGAGGATGCTTCATGACGTAACTCCGCCTGGTTGATTCGGCTGTCTTCTCTCTCCATGGCATATTCTTTTGCAATAGGACCGATGATGACGTCCATTACTTGCAGCATTTTTAGAATAGCTTAAAAACCATCGTTAAATATTGAGACTGCAAGGAAATTAGCGAGCTTGATCGTTTTGAATCCATTATGAAGGTGATTTGGAGCAAAGTGCCAGAGCAAGCCACTATAACTTTCATTGTTATTCTGTCTGTGTTCCCTCCTTTGCATCGCTCTAGTAATTCCCTTGAACTCAAGTCAGTATAAATAAGTTCCAAAGCTTTCGTAACACCCTTGTCAAGTGGCAGATAATCATGCTTGAACTTTGATATGTCCATTCCTTCAGCTTCCGCGCGGCGATATGAGCACCAGTTATTCGCACCTGCAGGGCAATTTCCGTGGTTCGGATTTTCGTCTGCCGAAGACAAATGATGCAAGGTAGCCCAAATTTCTTGATACATTTCATCAACGTTATCTTGACGCCTGGTAATTGCTAATCCATAGTATTTCTGGAGTTTATTAATAACTTTATCAGTTAACTTAACGGCATTCTTACTCCTTCCCCCTAAACCTTTGCTTTGTTTTTTTTTGAGATTGCGGCATCGCGTTCCTATTCTTTCTTTCACATGTAAGAAGCATTCTAGTTTTTCTACATGCACATCGTACCGATTTAAATTCAATAAACCTTTGTATGTGGCATTATCACCGTCGCCAATATAGCGCGGATATTTAGCTCCATGTTGATCGATCGAGCGACTAAGCATTTTCTTCACACTATCAACCTCTATTTTTCCAGCTGACCCAATATGTGTCACATCGCAATCGTCATGTCCTTCAAGCCATTCTTCGTATTCTTCAGGATGATTATCTTTTTTCTTTTTCCATGCTTCATAAGTCAATTCTTACAATGAGTCGATTTTACGATTGAACCGATGATTTTTTTGCTGAATTTGCCTGCAAGAGTTGTAACACCGAAATGTGAAGTGTGGCCGCGTTTTTCCATGTGCCATCTACGGAAACTGTCAAATTAATATCTGAACCTTGATTCTCTAAGGTTTTAGCTTTCTCAGTTACGGCTTTTTGTGTACTCCATTCATAAACGGTTTTAGCAGCTTCGGTTACACTTTCAACGCATCCAGCGAAAGTGTTGTTATGAAATTTTCTAAGAAGATCCATCAGCCACAAAATAGATTTAGTCCATTGATACCGACGCCTACAAGTCGCATCACAAACACTATACGACGATTTATTTCATGAGTATTACCAATCATCAGTCCAGAATCCACATATGAAACACCGCACTCACATGACAGCAATTTTGAATCCTAAACCACGTGAACTTCCTTCATTGAACTTGATGTCTTGTTTGCAATTTTTTACACACAACTAAAGTGCAAATTGCACTAAAAACAGAGTAAAACTAGATGAAACGGTATCCATGGGTATGATCAACACTAATTTCATCATCTCCGGTGCGTAACAGCTTTCCAGCGGCTGTACTGGTATTTTCGGTCGACTGCTCATATGTGTATCGATTTCCCGAAAACCTTCTCTTCTTGCTTCTGGATCTATGGATATGAGTATCGTGAGAGCCTTTGTGATTCGAACTTGAATTGCTTTTACTCATTTTTGCCCTGTTATGTAGCGTATAGCAGCTGCGAGTAAGCTAAACAGACCCTTCCAGAATAACTGCGTTGAACGACTCCAGAATACTTTTTAAATGGCAACGCTGTTTTAAAATGGCCCTATAGAGTCCCCTCTATAGTGTCCCCTCCCCCTATAGTGACCCCTCTTCATTATGTACCGTTTATGATGCCGAAAGATTCAGGTAACAACACGTCAGCTCCGAGCTCCGCCTCCAGGCATATGGGGCATTTCATACCTACGAGCGGTTGCTTTTTAGAAGGCTACCATTCGGGGAATATTTGTGATACGGCCCTGACATTTTAACAGGATATTCTTGAAAGTATAAACTGTCGAAAAAGGCAACAAAATCGATTTTTGAAAATGTCACACTGGTATAGCCCCTTAATAGCTAGGCTTATGATTCATCTTACCCCGGGTAGTCGTCTTGCCCCGAGTTCACTTATCGCCAAAAGCCCCTCCAGTGCTTCATCATTTCCCTGTCCCGTCACCGGTTCATTCCCCATGCAGAGCCCGGCAGTAGTTACACCATCACCTTCCTCGTAATTTCTCGGCGATTTTCTGATCCCTTTCCTCTTCAGTTCCCGATTATTTTCCTAGCTATTCCCTACGACTTTTTTCGCCGTTTCCCGTTGTTTCCCGACCAGTTCCTGATCAGTTTCTGAAAAAGGGAATGGCAGATTGTGTTCGAGCCTATCCCGTGCAGAAATGTGACCGGGCATTCCCTACTTTGTGTCTGGCCCTGACCAGACTTGTTTTGTTTGATTTACCTAACCGGGCCCTCCCATGAAACCAACAGGGAAGATCGCAAAATCGTTTTTTTACGGCTTACCCTCTATGGTTGGAAATTACAATCTTCTGGCCGGGATACACTGCGAGCAAGTACATCTTCACGTAATGTCCACCCGCCCAGAACATTGGTATGTTCTGGAAAGTGGAGTTTGTCTTTAAGAACGAAGGAAAAGGTACTTTGCTTTTCATCTTGTCACGTCCGGAGGGGACTTAGGTATATATCTATCGCGGTTCCCTTTTTTTAGCCTACGCGTAGCGCACTAGCTCGGAATGAGGGTGTAAAAGGGAAATGTGCATGCAAACCTTGTTCGTGTTGTTGCGTTGTTCGTTCTCATAGCTAAGGGTTTTATCATAAATTGCGCTCGAGGGTTGCGTGTAGGTCGGTCAAGACTAGGGCTGCCATTCCGTAAATTGTGGGCACCGGACAAAAACTCCCAAAACCCTGGACATTTAGGTAAAAAAATATTGTTACCCCGGACAAGCTTGAAAAAAAAACAACTTTTTTTTTGATAAAATAGCGTATTTCCCTATCTTAGAAGTATTTATGAAATAAATTAAACATTCATTTCTGTGAATAACAAGTTACATCGTTTATTCTCCGTTTGAATTCGAGATAATCAGTAAACACAAATCATTAGGAACTTTTCTCCTGATGGTATCACATTATAAGACGAATTATGATAAAAACATATAGTTTCAGTACTAAGTAACAGCAAGTATAAAGTCTGAAAGATCAACATAATTATAATAGTAATTAATAGTAATAGATATATAATATATGTGATGGATATATTATTAGTGATTCTGAGAGATCAGCATGAGTCACAATGAGTCAACATAATCTGATTTAGCTAAAGAACTGATAAACTGAGTTATCCGATCAACTGTCTTTTATCATTTAGTTTGATATTTCGTAGTAGACCCAATTTTTTCGAGAATGTCTTCTTTTTTTAACAGAAATTTGTAAAACTCAGAACATTTCAAATCCTTGAAGTTATATTTGATTTTGATCAGAGAACAAACGGTTTCTGCACTAAGTGCGTTTCTTTCTTTCGTCAACTGCTGCGTCACTAGCGAAAATATTCTTTCTACATTAGCATTGTGAACAGGAATGCAAAAGAAATACTGCGCAATTTTAAGCATTTCGCAGTATAAATGGGCGATTGGCGTTTAAAAAAAATTGAGCCACAACTGATTTGCCCTCAAGTGCTTATCTTCGTCACTGAGGCTTACGCTAAAAGCTTTTGAATTTGCCCATTCGTCGATCAACTTAGTGTCGTCAATTTCGATGTTCATTTCCTGGAGGAATGCGACTGTTTCTTCGACTACAAACCATGGAGTGCTTTCGTTAATATTCAGCAACATCATCCAGTTGAATTTTTCGAACTGCTCCAACGGTTTTTCCCAACTTTTCTATGTAGGATTTCATTTCGTTGTACAAATCCATACAGCATTTTTTGAACTTGGCCTTTGTGGTTTCGTTTTGTTTCTTCAAAATACTCTGAACTTTCATTGGCACGAAGTTTTCCTTTATTCTGTCTTCTAGCGTTTTTTTTAGGTTGGCCAATATATTTTTGGTTTCGATGATGGAGTTGTCACTTTTTTCTAATTACCCAATTTTTTCATGAAAAATATGCATCACTGAGTGGATGAAAAATAAGTATCCTTCGGACACCGGATCGTCGAAATTTTTTTTGATTAAAGCCGGTGGTCTATCCAGACTTTCAAAGTAATTTATCAATGCCTCATACAATTTCAAAAGACGCTCTATGGTGGAAAGAGGCTCAGCCATCGTGTTTTTGAGTGGAACAGAAGCTGTTTATATTCCATTTCGGCTGCTGCGCAGAAATCTTTGAGAGCTTCTGTACGAACCGTATAAATTGAGAAGAAGTTGAAGATCTTCAATATTATTGATTCTACGTCGACAGGAAGTAAGACATCCGTGGTGTACACTTCAACAATATTTCAACAATATTTGGAAGTTCGTGTTGCAGTTGTCCCCGCAAAATGCAGTGCATTTCGATAGAAGATCATGCTCCCGCAGCTGCTTCGGAATAATCTCAACGATTGTGTCGGATGTCTCGTTTTCTGTATGTTCGATTTCAAGCAGTTTTGATGTAATGCCGTTCTTTCGGTGGTCAAAATACTGGATTACGATGAGGAATAACTTCGTGTTTCCGTGGTTACTTGCATCAGTAGATACGCTTATGAATGGTATATGCTTCAAATCACTTTTGAGTTCTGCCGTCGATAATGGGCTTAATACGTTGTTCACGATAGCCGTAGCTTTCGTGCGATTGCATGTTACATTTCTTGCCGTGTCGGACTCAGGAAACAGTACCCGGTTGAGAGAATTGGTACAATCCAATGAAGCGAATGACATGTGATGCGAAACAGTGTGGTAAGCCATTGCACTTTCGGCTGCTCGATTAAGATTTTCTGCGGAGCTAGGTCTTGCTTTCTCAAAGTATGAGAATATTTACACTGCTGGCTTGATCTTTCGCATTAGTATGATGTTCCTGGGTATTTAAGTGTTCGTTGATGTCGGCAGAACCCTTATTTGCAATTGAGATGTTCGTTGAACAAACAGTGCACACTACTTCCCAGTCGTATTTCCCTTTTTTCAACATCGGATATTTGTTTTGTAATGCGCTGTTGAAGGTACATTTACGTTTGGGCATTTTGAATCTGAAATTAAAAAAATAAAGTTAAGGCATTGGTGAACAATACAATTATGAATGATGTTATTCTTGCTCAGTGAATAATTATAATAAACTTACGTAAATCAGCGGCCACGGTATACAAATTTCGCAGCTCGGCCTCGTAAAACTGCGTTTGACCGCGGTTCGTGTGCAACTGAGCGAAGTGTGCACTATACTTCCCAGTACGATAGTCGGGCGAGTGTTATGATGGTTGCAGACAAAACCAACGAATGGAGGCTAAGGAACGAATGCCGACATCAACATTCGTTCATCGGCATTTTTTGTTAGTCTTTCCTCTCGTTGGCTCTGCCTGCGCGCAGCAACATTGTATGTGCCCTCTACAGATCGAGCCCACCGACTCGACGGCAGTCCTACAGTATCTTTCAAATCAGACTGCAGATCCCCGAACATGATAGTAGCGTTGGCGCGAAAGAGATTGTGCATGCAAATCAAATAGAATTATACGAAACTACCAACGCGGCAGACGTCCGGGTTTCACCCGGACACTTCTTCGTACCCCCCCCCCCCCGGACGTCCCCGGATCCACACCCAAACTAGGACAAATCCGAGGAAATCCGGAAGGTTGGCAGCCCTAGTCAAGACCGACTGTGCTCTCGCGTGGGAAATTATGCGTGACGCTCGCTTCTTATCGATGTATTTCATTTCGGCTGTGGTACGCCTAATTCTAAAGAAAATATAAGGACCCGTCGAAAAATGAGAATGCCGTTATCGTGAAAACTACGGAAACCAATACATTTTCGTAGTTTTCCACGATTTCCATGTGGACTCGAGTAAGCCCGCGTTCTCGCCAGAGTTCAATAAAATAGGAGAGGAAAACAAATAGAGAGCGCTTTTTCTCGCGACGTTACAATCTCATCAAAGATATTGATAATTGATTGGGATGAAACTAACACATCTCTTATAATTCTATTCATCATTAAAAGCATTCATTTCATCAATGATAATCGACGAGGTTAGCATTGCTTAACATAAATACCGGGAATACGATAACTAATTATTTGAGCACACCGAATAACCAAATTATTTAAGGGGAGATATACACCTAGGAGCCGGAAAAAGGTCATTTTGGTAATTTTTTTCAAGGAAAACTGTCTGAAATTTCGGATTGCGGTTTTAATTATCTAATAGTATATACATTCAAAAATATTTTTAATGTTCTTTATTTAAAAATATCAAAAATACACAAGGATATTGTATGATCCTTAGAGCGTTGCAAAAAAATCTGCGTATACGGTACCCACTGGAGTTTCTTCAAAAATCATCTGAAAAAAACCAAAAAGATTATTAAATTAGATACTATAATCTAGTACTTGTCATAGCCGATTTTGAAAATATCGATTCATGACAAAATGGGGGACGTTTGAACATAAATAGTGATTTTTGGGCCAAAAATTAGTTATTATTTTGCCTATAAAACAAAAACTAAGTTACGGAAAAGAAAATTCCTATGACAAGTATTAGATAATGGTGTATAGAATAACCACAAAAAACCTCAAGGCAATCGGTTTATTGGTTTTCGAGAAATTTTGGGTACCTATTTGAAAAACGTGGTTTTGAGAAAAACGCGTTTGAAAATTTGGGAATGAATAAATCATGAAATTTGTCAACTTACATGGAATTATCGATACCAGGCCAATAGTGTAGGTCTTCTATGGTCGACGGAATGTTCATAGCTTCTAAATACTCGACCTCGACCATCTAGGTGTGTATCTCTCCTTAATGAGGCAACAAAGTAAAACAGCTCAATCATTGTTGTTAAATGCGTTATTGTCTTGCCAGGAATTAGCCGGGAAGACATTGCCTGAATGTATTTCGCTAACAATCCACCAGGTGGCTTCAAGCGAAGCGCTTCGCGTAAGCAAGATACCAATGTACGAGGATAAAAGTTCAACCTGTTGTTTTACCACGTATAGAAGTGCTATGCTACAGCGTGCACTTGCGCTGTTATGATTTTGTGATACTTGTAAGGTGACCCTTTGCACTTAAGGCCTTTTTTGCTCGGATCGTAAGGGGTGTGCGAGAGTCACTTCTCGAGTGCAAAGAGATAAGAAGTATCAGTAAGGCCTAATACTATCTATTTTACTTGGGTAGATCGCCAAAAGCCCTTCCAGTACTTGATTATTTCCCTGTCCAGTTTCTAATCAGTTCCGGAAAAGGAAACGGCGGATCGCGGCCTGGCCTAAGACCTATTACACGGCATACCTGATCCAGGCTGGAAGACCTGACCATGGCCTGATATTATTTAGTAAAGGCAGATAAGGGGCAGTACTTTTTCCCGACTCAAATTTCCACGCGGGAAGCCATAAAAAACAATTTTTCCATCTTCCCGGTTTGTTCCATGAGAAGGCCCGGTCAGGTAAATTAGACAAGGCAAGTCTGGTCAGGACCCGATACAACGTAGGGAATGCCCGGCCATATTTCTGAATGGGATTACCCCGAAACTTCTTTTTTAGGGAGGTTGGAGCGGTTCAGCTGAGTCAAATGTCGGTTTATGAATTTTTTTTTTCTATAAACCTCAAATAAATGCATTCGAGGTAAATGTTTATTCTACAGATGCTAATGTTTATAAAATATATAATCAAAGAGCAAAATCATGCATTCTTATATTTTTATTACGTGAATTAGAAAAACTTTTGTGTTACTACCGACTTAAAGAAGTATAACATTATCGATAATTAACTGCGTCAATGTTTTATACGATTTGAAATTTCATTCTGACAAGGAACATCACCTAAGTGTCCGCTTTCAATTTTGTTGAAATTCATATATGTGATAATGCATTGAAAACTATTGCATACGTATTTTTTTATCGACGAACAAACGGCTTTAAGGGGGGAAACCATCTATCAAAAAGGCATGTCGAGAGATGATTTTGCAGCGTCATCCAAAAACAGTCCACCTATCTGAATAAAACAAAAATTAAAATTCTTCTATTGTAAAGCGATGAAAAATTCCCCATAGAATTATTGAATAAAAATTAAATTAAGGGGTGACACGCCTTTTATTAAGGGGTGGTTTCCCCGCTTAACCCGTTTTTCCGCGGACGAAAAAAACATACGTGTCTAATGGTTTTCAATGCTTTATCAAATATATAAGTTTCAACAAAATCGAAGGCGGACACTTAAGTGACGTCTCTTGTGAGTTATTTACAATTATGGCTATTTATATTTATGTCACGAGATTATTTATTATTACCATTAATTAGTATTAAGCGTCGCCGGAATATGGCAACTTCGCGAACATTGAGGTTAGCAACAATACTATTCATTCGCCAGCCAAGATTGGTGATCTTTTATTAAACCTTGATGGTTCAATAATGAACTTAAGAAAAGCCCAGACTCTGTCCGTAACGCTACGGCTATTTCCCTGCTGGCTACGATTATGTGTTTTTGTTTTCTTTCGTCATCACGGGTGCGTGACAGTCGCCAATTTCATGTGGCTATGGATGCCATGTGCCAATGCTCTCAATATGGAGGAATCGATAGACGTAGCAGCAAAAAACGTCGATCAGCCAGAGAACGGCAACAAAGACGGCGAGAACGTCAGAGCCCGAAGACGCTTGATCGGCTTCGCAGAGAAGGCGCTGCTCGTCATGAATTATGTAGAGCAAACGAAACACCTGAGCAGTCTCAGGCAAGAAGAGTAGAAGACGTTGCTCGACATGCTTTGAGCGAGCGTTAGCTCAAGAGCGTCAAAGTCAAGCAATGCGTAACGAAGCAATCAATTTCGGGGAAGTTCAAGTCGCTCAACAAAACTGTGGTCCGATGAACATCATTTGTCAGTTCTGTGGTTCGAATAATTTCATTTGTGAACGCCCAGCTGATGGAAAATTCAAAAAATGTTGCTGCAAAAGAAAATTCCAGCTTCCAAAGCCTTTGAACGAAAACAGCGTTGACAGATCGTCTCCAGGTTTTATGCGAAAATTAGTAGTATAGTAACCTGAACGTATGTATAAACTTAAGAAAAGCACAGGCTGCCCTAAGAACGCAACCTCGTATTTGATATATATAGTTTACGATGGGCAAGATGGGATTTTTCCCTTCCAAATGATTACAAAAGTTTGTTTACGTTAATCCGTTGTTAGAACTGGTTTATCTTGGTGGTAAATAGCAAAAAAAATACATCACCCGTAGTGTGAACGTCTTGCCTATCTAACCGCATGTCAAATTTGAGACCGTCGTATTTGACAGTGAATTTTCGACGAATTAATTTAGCGAAAATTTCCACCTACCGCGGCCGGGGTCTAACGGTTGGCAGGGCTCATGGTTAATACACGGATTTTATTTTATGAATCAGATATTTTGGTCGCCAGACAGTTTTTATAAAACTGCCAAATCAAATTTAAATAGGAATGAGATCGTCTCAGGGTAGGTTCCGCTCGGAGACCCAAGAAAGGAAGTTGCGAGAGAGAAGAATAGACACTCGAGAGAATATGCAATTGCAACTTACTTGACAAAGTTTATTCCGTGGAACAGGCTCCTTGGACGGTTTATTCCCGGTTCGGTGAATTTCGCAAATAATTTATATTTGACAAAAACTTAATACAAGGTTTAGACGATAATAAAGGCGATTGGTCTCCTCGAGGACTGACTTCGTCGGTAGTAATTGCTCCTTATTCCTTCAAGGCCCTGACCGAAGTGACGAGCCGATACGGTCATCGGGCTAGCTCGGGTTTTCCCCTTCCACGAGACATATTTCGGGGTATCGCTAGGCGCGTGAAAAGTCTCGGGACTCTTTGTTGAAGGGATGAGGCAATAACGTCGCTCGCATGTGGACGATCACCGAGTCCCTCGGTCGGATGATATTTGACTCGCTTTAAACGATCGTCGATATTGTCGTTGGATTGAGCGGCCTAATTGTTTCGGTGGGTAGGGTTGAGGAATTAGGACGAACGTGGAAAATTTCAAGGGTCTCCCGGGGAGTACCCGAGGAGACGAATCGCGAGTTGACGTCGAGGAGGTTCGTTTTCAAAATATCCGGTCACATCCTCCCCCCTCAAACCTTGACGTCACGCGCGAGACACGTCCGTCCGCCAACTGGAGACCTGTACCTTTAGAAGTTTACAACATTCTCCTCAAGTGTCATAATCTTAGTTTAGTAAATCAGATTGGAAATTATTCTTCGGTCTTGCAACTTTAGCGACGAGAACAATCACACTAGATGTTAGGAGAATGTAATCTGATAAACTTTATTATTTTGTAGGTAACGGAAAACAAAAGGTCGATGATTTCGACAAAACTTAGTTATAATGGTACGATAATGGTGGAGCCGCGAGTAATAATGAAATATAAGGCAAAGAAATATGAAATAAAGAAATATAATGGCGGCTTTATAGAGCTAGGTCGAATCGAGGTTAAGCTCGGCGTTTTCCCGCTCCTTGTCGGAATTTGGTCGGGACGATCACCCGAACTTCTTCCCCTCCGCGTATCTCGGGCCTCTGCTGTAAGATTTCGTCAAGGGCCTTGTCGGCGAGCGGAGTATGGAGTGCACGGATCGCCAGTTGACGTTTGTGCTCAGTGAGTTCTGCGGCGGTGGTGACCCTTGGGCTGGCGAACTGAGTAGCCGCCGAAAGGGCGTTTTCACGTATGAGGAACTCTCGGACCTTGTTTGGCGGGTCCTGCGGGTCGTCAAATCTTGCCTTCACTTTCCGCGTCAAGATCTCCTTACCCTCGTTGATAAGGTACTGATGGTCCTCCGGGACCCAGGCAGTAGGCCAAGTGGCGTAATTTAGCCGCAGCCAATCGACAATGCCGGCGTACCGAATGTTGCAATCCGGACACTCGGGACAATATAAGTCAAGATCACTAGAACAACCTGCACAGCGTCCCAGTGCATGTTCGTGGTCGACGCCATGCTGGTAGATACAATCATCTGTATCGAACCCGTCGGCTCCGCATATGCGACAGAATCCCGGTCGAAGTGGGAGTTTACAATTCCGAAAGTTGTGGGTTTTGGAACGGCAATTGACGCATCCAACAACATGCTGTTTCCCCACAAAGGTGACGAAGGTCTGCGTAGCCCGGTCAACCTTGGTCGAAGTCATACGGTTGACGAAGATCGCCGCTCGCTTCCGTATCGGGTCTTTCAGCAATGATTGGCTGATGATCCGACAGTCGACCATATACAATGGTTGATCTTCACCCTTGGGCTTGACCAGGTCCGGTACTCCTAGCTCTCTAAGGACCTCGTCAAACGGTGGGACCTTGTCGAACGACGGCGGCTTCACCGTTACTGATGGAGCGGTAACAGCGGTCAAGATATCGGTGGACCGCAACGCTTTACCCTTCGACGATATTTGAGCGTGAGGCAGTCCGGATGGGATGCGGTTGCGTTTCACATTTTCCGCGTATACCGCGGACGCCGATACTTTGATGGGCTTCGTCAATTTCAACTTCGGCGAAGGCAGATTTCGTATCTCCTGGATCAGCCTTAGAGCCTCCGCACTCGGCTTGATGTCCTCGATCGAATTCATCTCGTGAGGATCGATTTCCTCCCCGGATGAGGGCTCTTCCTCTCCGAAGTCAACGTCCTCCATCGCGATTGACGAAGTCGAACGCACGGCCGACTGGGCCGACGCAGACGGGATGCCCTCATCGGGGAAGATCATCACCCTTTCCAGTGATTCGGTGCGGGGCGTTGACGGTTCCCTAGCATTGTCGATTTTAAGTTGCCGCAGGCTGATCTCGTTGCGCAGGCCTTGACATTGCTCCTCTAGCTGAGACTGTTGCTCCAACAGCTTGGTTAACTCGGCATCATGACCATCGGCGAGCGGCACGTCCTCTCGGTGTTGTCCGTCAATCTCCGCGTTGCCTGGCCGGAGCTGCTCGTTGGTGGCAGTCGTAGACATGATCGGGTGGCTGTTGAGTGGAGCTATGTGTTACGTAGGCTTCGGCGAGGTATTTTCAAGTCGCTTACATAGTATTTTCCGATAACCTTATCTTTATCCGCTAATTCGACAATCATTGGTCCGATAATCCGTTTGATAGTAGCCGGGCCTAGGTACCTATGACCCAGTTTGGCCGCATAACCTATAGAAGCATTGCTTAACCTTTTATTGGGATAATATACTTCTGAGCCAACCCTTAATTCGATTTGTTTGTCTAAAAGTGAATTAGCCTTGGCAAGGCGCTTATCGGATTTTGCCTTCATCTGCATTTCGACCTGATGTTTCAACTCGTCAAACCTGGCAAGCCTTTCTACCCATTCGTTGACCAATTGACTAGTTGCCCCCTGACTGTCTTGAGTGAAATGCTTCCTGTTGTTGGTGATAGACTCACGAGCGTGGTTTAAGTAAAACGGCGTTACTCGACTGCCCGAGTGAGGCACCGTATTGTACGCTAGCTGAATTTTCGGGATGTCCTTATCCCAGTCTTCGTGGTTATCTTTGAGAAACGCCGCGATCATTGGTTTTATCGTCCTATTCACCCTTTCTACAGGGTTCGCCTGTGGGTGTGCTAACGGGGTTCTTATATGGTTGATTTTCTGAGCTAACAAGAATGCTCCTACGTCTTTATTTACGTATTCCGTACCGTTATCCGTTATAATCGATTCCGGAATCGTACCCCATCTATCAAACACCGTTTCCAGGGTTCTTATGACGACTTTTCCGGTTGGATTTCGTATCGGGAATAGTTCGACATATTTTGTGTGGAGGTCCTGAATGACAATTAAGTACCGGTTGCCCCTTTTCAATCGTATTAGCGGTCCTACCGTGTCCACTGACAATTGTACCCAGGGGTTCAATAAGGGCCTGGTCATTTGCGGACCTTTAATGGGGTTTTGGTTATATTTGACTCCTTTACAAGTTTCGCATTCCTCGACGTATTGCTTCACATCTTGCGACATCCCTGGCCAGTAATAAGCTTGTCGAATTCGCTCATACGTGCTATCTCGGCCTAGGTGACCTGCTCGCGGGGTTTCATGATTTTCGCGCAAGATATCGAGCACCTATTCTGATCTTATTACCCTCTTCCAAGGGCGTTCGTCGTCAATAAGTACCTTCGCGAAATCGGGGCGATAATAATATAGTTCGTCGTTTTCAATTTTCCATTCGGAAAACCTGTTGGGGTATTCGTTTACGAGCTCTCGTTTCGTCTCGTACCAACTACTGTCACAAATGGTCGTTAAGTTGTCTCGGTCTTGGGAGATCTCTTCAATAAGTTTTTCCCAGCCTAGAGGGTCAACGTCGACGTCAAACATTCGGGAGAGTGCATCAGGAGCCTCGTTAGTCGAGCCTCGTCTGTACTCGATCGTCATCGAGTGTTGCAGTAGATAAATGGCCCATCTCGCTAGTCGACCTGCCGGATTCTTTAAGCTATACAGCCATTGTAGTGCCTGGTGATCCGTAACTACTTTAAAGGGCATTCCCTCTAGATAGCACCGCAACTTTTCGACAGCCCACACAACTGCAAGGCATTCCTTTTCGGTGGTCGTGTAGTGGATTTCTGCGCCCCTTAACGGTCGACTCAGGGTTTCTATGAGGTTCTCTTTCTCGCCCCCCCCCTCCGGATCCTGCTGTACGAGGATCGCGCCCAATCCGAAATCGCTTGCGTCGGTGTACAGGATAAACGGTTGCCCTGGTATCGGCGTATACAGTCGAGGAACCGTCACTAAAGCGTCCTTTACCTTGTCGAAAGATTTCTGCTCGACGTCGGTCCACTTCCAGGGAACCTTCGGGCTCGTCAATTTATTTAGCGGGCCCTGTATTCGTGCAATGTTCCTAAGATGACGGTGATACCAATTGACAAGACCGTTAAATTGTCGTAGTTGCGTCCTATCTTTGGGGACCGGGAAGTCTAAGATCGGCTGGATCTTCTCTGGGTTTGGCCTTAGGCCTGATTCGTCAACAATGTAGCCGAGGAACTTAACTTCCTTACAGGTGAAGCTGCTCTTTTCCCTATTGACTACTAGTTTTGCTCCACGCAGAACTTCGAACAGTAACGAGAGGAGGGCCAGGTGTTCGTCGAAATCCTGACTAAGTACAATCCAGTCGTCCAAATACGCAAAGACTTGTTCAGACCAGTTGTTCGGGAGATCCCTCTCCAAGATAAGGTCCTTGATTCGTCTTTTTAATTTGTCCATGAGACACTGGAAAGTAGAGGGTGCCCCGGTTAGTCCATAGGGCATTCGTACCCATTCTAATAGCCCTTTGCCTTCTACGACAAAAGCGGTGTATTTACGGCTCATCCTTTCCATAGGGATTTGATGAAAGGCTTCGCTCATATCGAGAGTCGAAATAAATTTCGCTCGATGTAATTGTGACAAAATCGATCTCATGTTATGGAGTGGATACGCGGGCTTGGCGGTCTGACGATTGACTGGGCGGTAGTAAATACAAAATCTCAGCCCACCGTTAGCTTTTGGTGCCACCACCGGGGAACAGGCCCAATCGCTATTACTCCTAACCACATACCCGTTTGCAAGCAATCGGTCGACTTCTTGGTTGATGAATTCACGGATCGCTTCGCTGCGCCGGTAGGGCTTCTGTCTATGTGGAGTAGTGTCGTTTAGTTGTATAACATGTTCCGTCCAGTCGGTCACCCCGGTCGATTCTTTCTTTAACTGGGCAAATTCAGTGTCGAGGAAGTCCTTCAATCGATCGTTTTGTTCCGTGGACAGTACCGATAATTCGGTCCGGTTGACTTGTCGTTGCGACAATGGGTAGGAGAATTCACTTCCAACCAATGTCCAGGTCTCGGAAGTGGGGTCCACCCTAACCTTGAATGACAGCCAGAAGTCCATGCCTAATATGACCGGGCTGGACAGGTTGGGAAGGATACTAAACCATTGGGGTCCATACACGTCACCTATGTCAATTACGAAACAAGTGCCCCCCTCGGTTTTGACAATTGACTTGTCGCCCAGACGTACTCCGCTTCTCGAAGTCGAATCCCTCGACAGTTCCTTGACTTGAAAGACTTTGACCCGTTCGTAAACATCCTGACTCAGATACGATCTTTCGCTTCCACTGTCCAGGATTCCTCGGATTCGCTCTCCAAACACTCGGATTTCGACAGGTATTTGCGTCACTCTCCGTGGTTCGGTCAGTCCGTTTTGGGCACGAAAGATTCGTCTTCGGGTTAATTGACAGTTAAAGTGCGGGTCCCACCCCGAGGGTCGCCACGTCTTTAACCGGTCGGTTTTCCACGATGAGTCAGACTCGAATTCCTCTGTAGCCCCGGGTGTGATGTCCCTAGTTAATGTTGTTAGATTTATTAGGGATCCGTCATCTCCGATGGGATCTGCTGGCCCCGCACAACCCAAGTCTTCCTCCGAAAGTTCTGACTCGCTAGTCCACTCCCTTGGGCTGTCTATTTTAACCGGAGGACAGTTGTCATTGTCCGTCAAGGCTTGTAACTTCGAGGTAGTGGGGGTAGGCTCCCAAAGTTCGGAGCTTTCGAGAGTCTTGGACTGCCCGATGTTAATCGGCATCTCGTCCTTCTTAACTGGTTTAATTGCCTCTTTACGCCCTTCGGTGACAGTTTCCTGAGGCTTGATTACTGTCGGGCTTGACCGTTTCCCGAATACGTCGGGCAATCTTTATTCACGTGTCCCGCGGTCCGACAGATGTGACATAGCTCCTGCCTTTCGGCAGTACAAGAGCGAGAGCTATGCCCCATCCTGCCACAATTGTAGCAAAATATTTTACTCGGGTCGGATTTGATCGTCGCTTGGGTTGTCCTATTCGGTTCCCCAGGAGTCGCGGCCGAAACTTTGTTCTCCGCGGTAAAACGTGAAAGATTACGGTCCAGTCGTTGTTTCGTCAATGATTTCGATCCCCTCGCGGCATCACGAGGTTTTCCATCGATGCGCGCGCGTTCTTGCAACCCGCAAAAGTCGGTTGACGGTTCGTCGCTGTCGGCGCTCTGGGTCGCTACGTCATCGTCGTCGGTGTTTTCGTCCAAATAATTTAATTCAGTTTTTGACGATCTACCACGCAGCTCTTTCTGGAAATCCAGCGATCTGCGATAAGAATAGCTGCGCTCGTTTATGTAGTGTAACAACTCGTCATAACCGTTTATTGATAGATTCAGTATCTCGAATGCTAATCGCGGATTGAATTTAACTAAAATTTGCTTTAGCTGTTCGCGAAAGGGTGGCGGAAATCGCATCCGTTTGAAGATAAGTCGGGCACGACACGCGAACTCGGCGAGAGTCTCGCCTTTCTCTAGTTTGAGATCGCGTGCCTCGATGAAAAGAACGCCATCTTCCTTCTTTACGCCCCATTGAAAACGGAAGGCTCGTGCGAAGTCTTTCCAGGTTTTCCAGTTCCGTTTATTGAGAAGATACCAGGCTCGGTAAGGGCCTTCAAAGATATTAGACAAGCACGGGATGAACAAATCCCTACCGATACCGCTGGCACTCAATTGATCTTTTAATATTAATAGAAACTGTTCGGGGTCTTCTTCCGTTTTCGGGAACGCAATTTTCCAACCACTGACGATTCGTCCGATCCGCATTGCAAAATCTGGTCCGCGATTATTAATCCAAGCGGGTGGGTTGTTAAATTCCCCGTTGTTTCCATTTGTCGAACCAAAATTTCGTCTAGCCTGTCTGTCGAAGCCTTCGTCAATTGGTCGAGTTACGTCATCTTTGTCGTCACTCGACTCGCTAGTATACCACGATAAAGCCCCTCTTCGTGGTGGTAAAGAATGCGGTTCCCGTCGATCGTTGTTGACAGAATAGGGATTGTTTCGTTGAAGAGTGCCGTTGTTTGTTGGGAAATGTCTATCACGGGAAGAGTTTTCTCCCGGTGTAGATTCGCGTTCGTTATTCGCGTGGGCTACCGTAGTTTTAACTAACTCAAAGAGCCTTGACATTCCGCCTAACACTTCTTCCATTTCGTTATTCGCGTGGGCTACCGTAGTTTTAACTAACTCAAAGAGCCTTGACATTCCGCCTAACACTTCTTCCATTTCGAGGTTTATCTGTGTTTGTACGGGATTTCGATTATTTTGTTCGAGACTGGTGTTCAATTCTCGTGGTCTTCCGGTACTAATCCCCCTAAACGCGGGTGTAATACCATTTCGATTACTTTCTTCCTCGAAACGAACTCTTCGCGTTTCGTCCGAGGAATCTCTATTGCGTTGCCCGATTTCAAACGACCTAGCCAACGAATTATTTTCATTATTCATGGATGGCTCAACCATCGCGTTTCCTCCTGAAATATGTCCGATATACGGATCAAAGGCGCTCGAGGGATTCAAGAATCTTTCTCGAGTGGGCCCATACGCGTGCTCGCTATTGGAGTGCGTATTAATTTTATTAATGCGATCCCTGACAGACGCGGTGATCGATGTTTCATTAAAAATTTCATTTATTTCATTTATTTCATTTATTTCATTAATTTCGTCAATTGCCATTGAGGCTGGTGCCATTGAGGCTGGTGCCATTGAGGCGGGTGCCATCGAGGCTGGGGCCATCGAGGCCGACGATTCATTGCAAATATTAATATTATTATCTATCATTCTTGCCATTGAGGCGGATAAATTCCCGTTTGACGATTCCATTCTCGTCGATTCATCCGTCTCGACTCCCCCCTCAAACGTAGGGTTGAGTCGGGATGGGGTTTCTTTAATTTTGTCTTTTGACAATCTCATGAAATGCATTATTTCATTTAATTTGTCCTCGAGGGCCTCAACACGAGCTAATTTTGCCTCAATATCGTCTAACCTTTTATTCGGAACGTTTGGGGAAGAGGGCCGAGAATTACTATATGGCGTGGGGGTAGCACCGCGCGATCCCCTTCCCCTTCCCATTGGTACGGCTCCCCGAACAGACGCGGAGAGTGTACTTGGGATTGCAGCTATACCCAAATGCTGAGCGAGAGTACCCCCTCCCGCACCCGCGCTATCTACGACCAGCGCCTGACTAGCTACGGCTTGCGTGCCACTATTTAATATATCTTCCCCTTCTATTGAGGATGGAAGCATTTCATTTTGTGACACGTCAGAGGTTTGGGTGATAGGCATTTCTTCACAACGTTCCTCATCTAATTTTGTTTCCCTCCTAATCTTTCTTTTAGGGGGGGAATTAAATAGAGTTGCCATTTTGTTTCTGATTTTTAAATTATTTCCTAATTGGTTGACGACATTAAATTTATTCTATTCGGGCTATTAATCGGACTCCTCCAAAGATTGTCGAATTAATACATAATACATTACATTAAGCGAGAGACGGTTAGTGGCGAACACACAACGATATAAATTTCGTGAAATATTATTTCATAGTAAGCGATAGCAAAAGATGGTAGAAAAAGTATATTGCCCGCGCGTCGGGTTCTAGCGAGGTAGTGTTTATTGTATTCGATAGGTCGAGTGTTTACATTCGACGCTCGCTCGCTCGAGCGTGACCGGCGCGGACAAAGCGCGTCGAGTCTAGTTCGTCTTCGACTCGGATATTTCAACGCAATTCACGAAAATTTTGACCACCGAACTAAATTGATTTTCAATAATTCTCTTTTAATTCACAAATAACATCGACTTTATTTAATTACGCACTGTTCAATAAATATAATAAATAACACTTATTTTATACACTGGAGTTTTACACTTTGACTGACAAAATTTTTACAATAGGATTTTACAATTATTTTATAATTTGTCCAACGTGCCCCACGTTGGGCGCCAAATGAGACCGTCGTATTTGACAGTGAATTTTCGACAAATTAATTTAGCGAAAATTTCCACCTACCGCGGCCGGGGTCTACCGGCTGGCAGGGCTCATGGTTAATACACGGATTTTATTTTATGAATCAGATATTTTGGGCGCCAGACAGTTTTTATAAAACTGCCAAATCAAATTTAAATACGAATGAGATCGTTTCAGGGTAGGTTCCGCTGGGAGACCCAAGAAAGGACGTTGCGAGAGAGAAGAATAGACACTCGAGAGAATATGCAATTGCAACTTACTTGACAAAGTGTATTCCGTGGAACAGGCTCCTTGGACGGTTTATTCCCGGTTCGGTGAATTTCGCAAACAATGTATATTTGACAAAAACTTGATACAAGGTTTAGACGATAATAAAGGCGATTGGTCTCCTCGAGGACTGACTTCGTCGGTAGTAATTGCTCCTTATTCCTTCAAGGCCCTGACCGAAGTGACGAGCCGATACGGTCATCGGGCTAGCTCGGGTTTTCCCCTTCCACGAGACATATTTCGGGGTATCGCTAGGCGCGTGAAAAGTCTCGGGACTCTTTGATGAAGGGATGAGGCAATAACGTCGCTCGCATGTGGACGATCACCGAGTCCCTCGGTCGGATGATATTTGACTCGCTTTAAACGATCGTCGATATTGTCGTTGGATTGAGCGGCCTAATTGTTTCGGTGGGTAGGGTTGAGGAATTAGGACGAACGTGGAAAATTTCAAGGGTCTCCCGGGGAGTACCCGAGGAGACGAATCGCGAGTTGACGTCGAGGAGGTTCGTTTTCAAAATATCCGGTCACAAATTACATACATCAAACTATTTCTTTATTTGTGATATTTATGGTAAACAAATATCAAAAAAATTGCAAAGACTCGATATAGTCTAGACCAGTGTTTGTCAACCTTTTTTATAAGGCGGCACACTTGAATCTCTGTAAAATTCTTACGGCGAGACTTCGTATTGGACTTCGCCCCGCGGCGACCGCCCCGCGAAACGACACTCGTCACGATCGGTGTCCGGGTATTATCACGTGATACATACATCCGCCTATTTTTTGGCGGCACACAAGAAATACACTCACGGCACACCAGTGTGCCGCGGCACACCGGTTGAAATTCACTGGTCTAGACGATGAGATATATATGTTTTAAATCTTGGATTGTGGCTAACGCTCCAACCTTCTTAAGAAGATAATTAAGTTGCCATAATATCTTTCATTAACGGGTCTCCATAAGCTTGAGGCCCAAAAAGGTCGATTTTCAATATGTTTTTCTGATAAGAGTACTGGAATAACGAGGTCGGGATCTTAAGCACTAATACATGCCAAGTTTGTTTTCTTGGTATTGAAAAATATTGATGAACTATGGAGTTATTCTTATTCAAACAAAGTGCCGTTATTGCTACATGGCTAATCGGTGGTTTTAATTACTAGAGGGATCTGAAATGAAAAATAAAAATGTATGGCTAGATTTATATTTATGTCCGTATCAATAGAACAGCGATGAATGGATCCTGTTTAAAATAAACTTTGGCCATCGCCGTAATCTCGTGAAACCTGACGAATATGTCGAACGGTGTATGCAATGGAAGAAGAGGAACAGTTGTTAACGGACAACTGAAGAGTCGTGACGTATTGACGAAAAGCAAATTGACGTATGTCACGTCACGTTATGTAGCCACCTAGCGGCAATGTCGGACGACGGCAGATGGACGAAGATGGCGGCAGGCATGACCCACGCTCTAAGCGTCCTCCTCAATTGATATCATAAATAAAGCATATTTTGGAGTAATGAAGTGTTCATTTATTACATGGCGCAGTCTGGTCACGAAGGTACAACCGAATTTGAAGACGCCCTAGACGAAACGGTAGTAGGCGATAAAAAAAAACGAGAATCCCGAAGGTGACAAATCACCGACACTCGCCAGCGACGAAGACAATATGACGCAACATTCACTAAACCTGAAGCCGCCAGAACCTTTGTCGTTCAGTGGGAACGTTTCTGAAAATTGGAGAAAGCGGCACAAAAAGTTTCGTACATATCCACAAGCCACAGAAGCCAAGAACAAAGCAGCCGAAGTAAAGATTGCCATCTTGCTTTATGCGATCGGAGAGGAGGCTCAAAAAAAATATTATGCATTCGAGCTCAGCGAAGCGGACGCCAAGAACTACGACAAAGCCGTGAAAGCCTTCGAGAGCTTCTGTGTACCGAAAAAGAGCGAGAGTGTGTGGCGTAACGTGTTTTTCCAGCGTGTCAAAAAACCGGATGTCCCATTCGAAGATTTCTTGACGAACTTGAAGAAGCTGAGACAAGATTGTTCCATCGGGGCTCTGACAGATAGCCTAATAAAAGATCGCATAAGGATCGCAGTTGAAGGATCGGCTCCTTCGTGAGGAAAATTTGAATTTTGATCGGTGTGCACAGTTCTGTAGAGCCGCCGAGTTAGCCAATCAGCGAATCGAAACGCTGAAAACTACTGAGAAGATAGATGTCGTGCAAATAAAAATAAAAGAAAAGATGACACAAACGCAGCAACCGTCCGGTAGATGGCGGAACCAGTCCCGTGGCAACAGAGGCAGAGAGCCGTAGGGACAGCAGCAGTACCAATCAGGTCCCTGACACAGAGCAGTATCAGGGGCCCAAGAAATGTCGCTCGCCGCTAGAGGCGCTGGGAGTTATGTGCCCGGCTCTCTGGCAGCGCACGTAGGCATATTGCGTTATTTAATAGCAATAATAATTATAATAACACACCTAGTACACTAAATAACTTTAATATGTTCAAATAACATAACCTCCGAACAATGCGAGATGTGAATAAATACGAATGGTTGGATGCGAACGATGCGAACGATGCAAACGATATGCTCTACGACCGATATATAGAGAGTCAACCGGGCATTCGACTACCAGCGCCACGCAATATAGTTATACTCGAGCGACAACGCTAGGGACAGAGAGTAACCACTTTCTTACCATGGAAAATGTTTACCGTGTCAGGGGCATAGTACCAAGAACATAACACCAGCGAAGGCCAGCCACCGAGACCACACCAGAACTACATGCAGCAGCAGGACAATGGTCAGTCGAACCAACAGGAGCAGAATCAATCGTCGTGCACACGATGTGGATACCGACACCGATCCGCAAAAACAATTCGAAGCTACCGGTCAAAAACTATTCAATTTCGAGGGATCAAAGCACACGGTTGTCGGTAAAGTAGAGCTGGCGTGCAAAGTTATAAATCAAACTGAACATCTCTTATTCTACGTAGTAGATCGTGAAAAAACGACGCCCATGATGGCATTACTGAGCATAAAAAATTGAATCTGTTGCTTCGAGTAGCAAACGTAAGCGGAAATAAGATTCAGGGAACAAAGAATTTAATTCCGGAAAATAAAGACCTTTTCGAAGGCATCGGCAAGCTCGAGTATGTCTGCGATTTCAAAATGAAGCCGGGGTATGTAGGGAAAATAGAGCCGTGCAGGAAGGTCCCTTTCAAAGTACTAAAGGCATATCGCTTGAATTGTTGAGTATGAAATGTGACGTAATCATCAGGCGAATTTACGAACCGACAGAGTTCGAGAACCCGGGTGTTTTCGTGAGAAAACCGGACAATTCCCTTAGAGTTTGCCTTGACCCTCAGTACTTGAGTTCGTGTCTACTCCGGGAGCATTTCAAGTTACCAACGTTCGAGGAAATAGCTTCGAAAATGTCAAAGTAAAGTTCTTCACAGTTTTAAGTATCCGAGGCTTTTTGGCAGGTTGAGTTATCGGAGGCAAGCTCTAAGTTGCCGACTTTCCAAACGCCCTTGGGTAGGTACTGCTTCCTGCGAATGCCTTATGGTATTAAAACGGCCCCCGAGCTCTTTCACAAGTTATACAAACATATCTTTAGAGACATTTCGAATATCGATGTTTATATCGACGATATAATAATGTAGGCACAAAACGAAGAAGAACACAGTAGAATCTTGCAACGAGTTTTCGCAAAAGCCCGAGGGAGTGGAGTCAAGTTGAACCTGGGTAAATGCAAAATCGGGAAAAGGATGCAAAGTTTCTAGGTCACGTTTTTACTAGAGAGGGAATAAGAAGAGATATAGAAAGAATCCAAGCCGTGATGAAAATGGGGAAACCGACCGACACCAGAGGGATGGAAAGATTGTTAGGCATGATAACCTACGTGGCTAAATTCGTGCCGAACTTATCCAATGTGACAGCCCCATTGAGAGAATTAATGAAAAAAAAGGAGTGGTATTTCGATCGGAAGAAAATCACGAGGTCGCGTTTAAAAATATAACAGAGACTAACTAACAATCCAGTGCTACAGTCATATGACACAAACACAGACTGCACACTGAGTGTAGACGCCAGTGGAACCGGGATAGAAGCGCTCCTCTTAGAAAATAATCAACCGATAACTTATCCTTCAAAAGCGTTCACGACGTGCCAAAAAGCCTGGGCCCAAATCGGGAAAGAAACGTAGGCGATAGTGTATGGGTATATACAGTCGAACCTCGATATAACGAATTTCAAGGCAAGTTCGTGATATTGAGTTTTCGTTATGCCAAAGTCATGTTCCTTAAAATGTTCTTTAAAAAAATTAGTATTAGAAATGTGGGCATATTTTTATAAGAAAGAAAGGTTCAAATTGGAGCGTTTTTTTTACAAGAAATTAGCAATTAGAGCATAATGTATATGATTATGTCGTTGTATCAAGGTTTCGGGTGTCTATCGGAAGGGGATGGACAAATCTTCGTTATATCGAGGTTCGACTGTAGTAGGAAAGCCTATAGTCATAGAGAGTGATCTGAGCCTCTGGTACCTATCTGAAATAAACCGATAGCTGACATTCCTATAAGGTTCCAAAAAATGCGTTTGCGCTTGCAACCATACGATATCGAGATCACCTACAAACCTGATAAAGATTTGTTAATCGCAGAGTTTTTCACGTGCACATCTGAGAGAGATGAACGACGACGATGACATAAACACGCAAATCTCGAATGTAGCGCTGTCCGCATGTGTAAGTGATAAGAAAAAGAAGGAGGTCGTAGAAGAAACCAAAAGCGATAACGAGTTGCAAACAGTGATCAAACTGATTCGAATGAGCTGACCGAAATAAATTAAAGACGCACCCGATATTGCCAAACCGTATCATGCATACCACTCCGAGCTTTTCGAGGCAAATGGCTTACTGCTTAAGAATAACTGCGTAGTAGTCCCTGGTCAATTGCGTATTGGAAATTCTCGGCACATTACATTACAATCATTTAGGCATTGAAAAGACCAAGAACAAAGCCTACGATATCGTTTTCTGGCCGAGAATGAATGAACAAATACAAGAGACAATCACAAATTGTGCAGCATGCAAGAAATATTTTTAAAAAGTCACCAGAACGAAACATTAATTCCAAGCGAAGTACCGAGTAACGTTTGGGAAAGCGTAGCTGTCGATCTATTCTATTTCCAAGGCTCGGCGTATCTAATAATGGTTGATTGTTACTCTAAGTACTTAGAGCTAGGATTACTGCAAAACGAATCCAGTGAAACGACAATTGTGAGGACGAAATCTCTGTTCGCGCGATACGGAATACCAAAGATAGTAAGATCTCACAATGGACCACAATTTTGTAGCAAAAAATTCAGAGAATTCGCGAAAGCCTGGGCTTTTCAGCATATAACCTCGAGTCCCACGTATCCGAGTAGCAACGGATTAGTCGAGCGATTTGTGCAAACGATAAAGAACATGCTAACAAAGGAAAGAGGACAATAAGGATCAGTATTTAGCATTACTAGAACTTCATAATACGCCAATTCTCATTATATTAAGTCTCCTAACAGATTAATGTTTAACGGAAATGTTCACAGAGTACTACCGGATATCTTAGAGAATCTCCGTCCCGAAAAAGAACCGATCAGAGATAAGTTAGTCGAAAAGCAACAGTTACAGAAATACTTCCACGACAAACGAGCAAGAAACCTCCCGGAGCTAACGCCAGGCGAAACCGTACGAATGCAGAACAAAGACAAGATTTGGCAACCCAGAATAGTCATCAACAAAAGCAACTAACCACGCGAGTACCAAGTTATGAAGGAGTCTGGAGCAATATTAACGCAAAACAGAAAATTCCTTAATCGATACCGAAACGATAACTTTAAAGTTCAACATCCTCCAAACTATTCCGACGAACTTACGGACAACGACGAAGCATATCAGGAAATCGAGCAGCAACTTATTACAGCCCAGATTCCTGCAAGTTCGGAAGCTCTGAACGCAAACGCTCCACCGCCTCGAGCAACCACTCGTAGAGTATGTGCAATTACCCGACCCGGCTATCTTAAGGATTACGTTACTTAAATATTGTACCCGTATTTTTATCCCTCAAATTGTTTTTATATTTTTTTACAAAAGAGAAGAAAGAGAAGAACAACGATGGTGACAGGCATAAGCCACGCTTAAGCGTCTTCCTCAATTATTATCATAAATAAAGCATATTTTAGAGTAACGAAGTGTTCGTTTATTACAACGTACTTCCAAAATGGAGCGTATCTGGTCTCCAAGTGACTGTTTTAACCACCATCCACTGTGTATCGACCATTCACCACAAACAATCAATTCTCGAACACTCTCCTTCTTACAATAATAATAAAACTTTCGTATGGCCGGATACTTTTGTTAGAGTTTAAAAATTATCACAAAGGCAATCTGTAGAAAAAAGGTTCGACTTTCGAAAGGATAAAGTTCCAAAAAGGTCCCTCCTCCGATTGGGCTGAAATTTTGCATATACCTTTCTTTTAATATTAAAGAGATCCCCGGAAACCATTTTTGACGACGCCCCATTCTTTTCGAGAAATCGATTTTTGAAAGTTATTTTTGGCAATGCCTGCCCCGAAAGTGCGATTTTCGATTGGTGTTTAGCGTGCGGAAAGTGGCTCATTTATCAACGATGCTTACTTTCCCGCACTAGTGCGGGAATGTGAGACTTTCCCGGACTAGTGCGGAAAAAAATCTATACAGTCAGCTCACTTTACCGCATTGATTCACGAAAAAAAACGACTTTTTTCACGGTTGATAGTTTTTTGTTTTACGATTTTGGACCGATTGAACAAATTTAAATGCAGCGAAATTCATGTGATATGACACGTCAACTTTTCACAGTCGTATTTGACTATAATTATCATTAGTTTTGTTGAATCTCAAATCCCACTTTCAAGACAGTCATTGCAAAAAATAATGTATGGGATATGTGCAAAAAAAACGAATTACATCACGCGTAAATTGCCGAATTCGCCTCTACTTATGGTGCATTTCACACTCGTAGTACTCGTGTGAAATGTACCATAAGCCTTCGGCTCATGCGGCAACTTCACGCGCGATAAAATTCGTTGTTTCCCGCACTTGTAGCATAAATTACTATTCTTTACTATTTTTCCGACTATTTTTTATTTTAAATTAATTGAGGTCTCAATTCCCATGTAGGGTGATCGGTAGTGGCCAACGATTGGCCGATGCTCGACGCCGAGCTTGCCAACATTGGCACTCGAGCTTGGCCCGATCATCGACCGAGCCTCGGATGATAAGAGCGGCCCGATATTCGCAATCAATATTGGCCCTAGAATGGCTTATGAGAATCGGCCGAGCATCGTGTAGGAGTTCATTCGAGAATCGGCCTACAATAAGTCCCCGTCAAGATTGCCATCATTGGCACTCGAGCTTGGCCCGATTATCGACCGAGTCTTGGCGGATAATTGTGACCCGATATAGATTACCAAAATTGGTCTTGCACTGCCAAAAAAAAATTAATTATTTTTGTATTGTAATTCGTCATTACCTGGTCTTTCGAAATTATTAGTTAGAAGAAAATATTTCACCTATATTGGGACTCGAACCTTGAACCAACCTACTCATAGCCAAGCACGCTGCCCCTATGCTACCGAGTGCTTGTACCATTTGAATCGCAGATATGCCATAAGAGACCAAATGGATTCTCACCATTATTTGTATCACATGAACTATATCAATTATTTAATATCATTGTGATAATTAGAGAGTATTATCGAATGACATGTTATAGAATTTCCAAACCTAACTTATATATATATATATATAGGTTTATATATATATTGTAACGTGGCAAAATTCGAACCCGTTACTTTCAGCTCGCTCCAGCACTCACAAGGCGATTCCTCAGGGCCAGCTAATCAAATTAGGATTATTTTTTAATTATTTTATGAAAGAGAGAGCCACTGACGTTGGACGGCGAGGGAAGCATCGTCGTCGGCGATCCTCGGCATCGCGCGTTAACGGAGAGACGTCGGCAGGGATTCTCCTGCGCGACAGAAATCATGCACAAGGAGCATCCACCCCAAAACCTATCGCGACTGGATGAAAACAACATCGAAGAAAAGGAACATTTCCCAGCGTCGCCGCCATTCAAGATGCAGCTCTCGAGTCAGTTCGAGCTGTGGAAGAAAATTGCCATCGTAGGTTCTCGAACGCGGGGACTGGGTACCGCTGAGAGACCGCGTCACCTTACTCGCTCTCGCGCATCGCTCAATGCTACGACATTGCGAGAGACAGTGCGAGAATTATTCAAATGCCGTAAAGGGCCGAGCGTTCGCGAATTTCTGAAATCGTCACGATTAGGTAGGGGTGTCGCCAACGAGAGCGTGAGGGACACGTTACTCGAGGCACTTTCCGTGGAGTTTTGGAGCGAGCTGGATCGTCGATTGATATTCCCGATACCGCGCGGTGAAAATTAACGAGCCGAACACTTGGTTCGTCTGAAAGGAACATCTTGAAACGTCGTTGAGCTCTTTCGTCCGAGGGACTAAATTGAGATCGGTAGTTCGCGTATTTTGTTAGTAGTTTTTCGTGTAATTATTCTTCGCGTCCGAGTTACCGGCGTGAGAATACAAATTATATTTTGTCGCGTGCTCTGGGTTCGGCGGTTCCCGAAGAAGGGTGGCCGTTTCTTTGAGGTCGGCGAAAATGGTATTGTTGTGTGTAGAGCCGCGAGACATGCTCGTCTTTCTCTTGAACGGTCGTAAGCTGTGGCCGTGATCATCTTTTTCAAAATTATTTGCTCGATTAGTTTACTATTCCCGTGAACGCGCCTTGGGACTAAAACCCACGGGAAGTTGCCTTTCGTTACCGTCGTACGCGGGAGGCTATCGTGCATGTGAGTGAGAGAGTTAGAGTGCCGGGGAAGAGACAATGTGTTCGCTAGAGAGACCGGTTTGGGTTGGTACTGGATTGCTAAGTCGAAGTTTTGGATGATCTTTTTTCCCCGGGAATTTGTTTGTTGTAAAGCTCGCGATCGAGAGCCTTCCCGCGTCGCGTTAATGTGCGTGTGTGAATGTACGAGCGTGTGAGAGCCAGAGCGAGATCCCGAGTGTGGGAAAATTGTTGAAGAAAATTATTGTTAAATTTCATTGGTTCACGGGACGAGAGGTTTCCTCCGAGATCTTCGGTTTTTCCTCTCTTAGCTGAGTTTTCTTATTTGAATAAAAGTAGTATATTTTGGTTCCCGGATATCTCGAATTTTGAGTTGAACTTTATTTTTTTTGTTCTGTTTCCTCCGGATACCGACGTTAATTTCACCCAGCCCCTCTCCGGTTTACCAAAGCTGCAGCTAGCCGTCAGTTAATCAACCTCGTCGAATTTTCTCTGGCGCGTTACGCGCCTGGCGCCCATCCCGAAAGGGAAAATAAAAAGGGGAAAATTATTACGACATTTTGTGGCTCGAGGTTGAGGGTTTTTGTGTGGGTAAATTCGGTGTTAAGAATTTACGCTACAATATATATAATGAGACGTATAGGTCCGTCTCATGGTGATACCCCCCACCACAAGTTCAGATAAACCGACCCACTAGAAAAGTAGGGGAGGGGGAATAATAAATCATAAAAGTCAAGTGGGCAGGTATGACCTTCAAAGGTCACAAAACAATAAGCGGAAGGAAAGACGAGTAAGAAAAAAAAGAACAGAGAAAGTAACAAAAAAAACAAAGGAAGCATAAATTTATTTAAAACATAAAAAAAAGTTAACAATAAAGGGAATGATGGGTAATTGGTAAGAGAAGGGGAACGATAAACAATAAAACATGGGTATAAAAGAGGAGGAAGGTTGGAGGAATGGCACTTCTTCTTTTTCTTCCTTCGTGAGGCGATAAGTACCGCTCAGCAAAGTACCTCTTTTTAGGGTGGAAAGCTGAGAGGGGAAAACATTAAAAAACGAAAGAAGGAAGAAGTCGTCTTAAGAGAGTCTGACTTTTTAGGTGAATAAAAAAAAGTACCGCTCAGCAAATTACCTCTTTTTAGGGCGGAAAGCTGAGAGAGGGAACCTTAACAAACCT
The DNA here is from genome assembly GCA_944452715.1 of Ophion slaviceki. Classification (NCBI taxonomy): domain Eukaryota; kingdom Metazoa; phylum Arthropoda; class Insecta; order Hymenoptera; family Ichneumonidae; genus Ophion; species Ophion slaviceki. The sequence goes on from OX101791.1 coordinate 5,932,281, forward strand.
AAAAAAAAGGAGAAATTCTAGCATACATTTTTTTAAGTCAATAAAGGTGGAAACAAAGACAGGGATAACAATCAGGAAAAGGAGCACTAAAAAATATTAAAAATAAACAAAGGAGGAATAAATTACGAAAGGAGAGATAGAAAATTAGTATCAGAAGAATAGAAAGTGCGAGGAGGTATCCGTAATACCAGGCGACAATACACACACACACCTACAAACACCTGTAAAACACGAAATATCTGCAAGGGCTCCCAAAAGTATCAGGAGACCCTGAAGATCAGAGAGGCATCGAAATTCGTAACACCACACCGACACAACACACATCACAAGCAGTACATTATCGTAAGCGGGTACGTGGCGCCATCCGACGGCGTAAGCCACAGTTAGAGTAATCGATTATCGACGCGTCATAATCGATTACGTTCACGGGGAGTAGTTACAAGAGAACGCGCCGTACCGCGTCGATCGACAGCGCGCCGCGATCCACCGCGTCGGGAATCGATAGAGTGGGGGGACCCAGGGACGGCAAGTACCACGAGAGCGCGCTCGGCACCGCGCGCAACGAGCGACAGTAAGAAGGGAGGGGATAACGCGCCGTACGGAGATCGAGCGCGCTATGATCGATACCGCTAGGGAAAGTGGACCGCGACAGACAGCGCCACGCGCAACCTAGGGAAAGGCGCCCAGCAGACTCCGCGCGCCGTAGGCGAGAGCGCGCCGTAACCCACGCACGCCGCGAGCGCCAACACACGCAGGAGAGAGGGAAGAAAATCATCGACCCACGGTAAAGCAAGCATTTACCATCCGAGCGAGTCCACCACGCGAGTATTGTACCGACCGAGACGCGATACATTAAAACACCCAAAATACGCTCTAGCGACACAAACAACATACCACATATTTTCATCGGAATCCTTTAATATTATATCGAGTCAAATATTGAATAAATGTCATTTTATTGCAAAATACCTCCAAAAACAAAGAGTTTAAATTAATTCCTTCCCTGATCGAGTCCCGAACAAATAAAATTTATTGTAACAAATTCCGACCCGTTACAATATATATATATATATATATATATATATATATATATATATATATATTGAAACGTTTCGCGAATTCGACGAAAGCTTTTTTTTCGTTCTCGGGGATTCGTTCAGACGGATTCTCGAGAAACGAGGATACGCGGCGTGTGGTTTTGCCGTACAATGATTTTAGGGTTCCCGTAGCCTCTTGAAGGGCGATGTACTTTTGAATGCCTAGGATGATGGAATGGATTTGAAGGTTTTTGGGCGATGCCTCAGTGGGTTTGAGGGTCTCAGAGACGCCTTTCTATCCGTCATCATTGGCATTCGATGTGTCGGATTAATTGGTTGATCAAATGTGGGCGAACAAAAAATGATTGTTAATATGTTAGATCTGTGATATTAGTGACGTTTACAATGGTGTGGAGCGGGTCGCGAGAAGCGCTGTTGGTTTGACGTGACAAGGATAGGACGAGAGTATAAGGCGTAGCGCGCGCGTTTCCGTGGCCGCGATCTCGCTCTAGATTTGTCATTCTCGCACTCGCACTCTCTGTCTCGCTCGCGCTCGCACAATTCGCGAGCGTCGTCACGTACGCGTATGGCCGGTATCGGGATCGCTTCTGCAACGTGAAAGCGATATCCCTTGAATTTATTACGATTGGTTTATAGCGGCGACAATATCGGTTGGCACGGGTTGCCAAGTGCAACAAAAACGCACGGGTGCCACCCCGTATCGCTCACGCGTTAGTGAGGCTAACGTTTTAATAATGCGCCACCTCGAGGACGAGAACGTCTCCTCGAGAGCGCATAGCGGGGCCGTCCGGAAGGGACGGCTGATCTCCTCGGTGCCAGGCGAGGAGAACCAAAAACCAGAGAAGCTGGTTGGAATTTGCCTCTTTGTACAGCAAAGTGCGATCGGCACCTCACGGGCTGTACACTCCGAGTAGCCGGCGTGGGTTGAGTGGAATAAATGATCCAATTATCGTAAGGACAATGGATCGATGTTAAATAAAGTTCCCTAACTAGCAATCACCACGATTACTCCATTCCCAAGGTCGGACTTCCAGCGCAATGCTGGGGCTTCCCAAGAGAACGGAGTTTCTTACCCGAAGCTGAGGTTTATTCAAGGATGGGACCAGGGCAACGGCAGCAAAGCCTCCATCCTGTGATCCGACATTTCGGATACTGGTGACTCCACGTAGTAATGACAGAATTTGCGAAGAGTGCCGCTCGAGCTCGTGCATGCCCTTAAGTAGCCTCAGGCCCGTCAGGAGAAATTCCATTTCTCCCGCGATTTTGGAGGACTAAGTAGGGAGTCACGCCGCCGAGGAACACTCCGATGGTGAGGTGACAAAGCTTGGTGATTTTGAGGACTTCGCATACTATAGCCATTTCGAGGGACAGAATATAATCGGTTGTTCCTCTCCCTGATATTAGGCGCACATTAAGAGTGAGGAGGCGTCAAGACGAACATAGTTCACAGATTTGTTCCGATAGGAGTGGTCAAGGCACGGGAAGCGTGATGTGTACGACTGAGGGCGGGGACTTCCGCGAGTCCGCGGTGGTCCTGCTCCTCGAGATGGGCGGAGCCTTTTGCGAGGTGTCGCGGGCTTGCCCCAATTTCTTAGAGCGAGTGACCCGCCCGGCCGGTGGAATGGCCGGTTGCCCTGAACGCTGGCCAGAATACGCGATTGTCTCGTAAACGGGTTGAAATTGACGTATTCTATGTGACGGCGGCTTACCTGTGTAGCCGAACCGTTACAATATATATATATTGTAATGTCGGCTCGATGGGTTTGGTTGGTTTTTATTTTGAACGAGCTGTCTGACTCGCTACAGAACTCGGTTTTAGGACAGAACAACTCGGTTAACACAAGGTTGAGCTACTTGAGACGCGTTTATTCAAATGATCGTCGAACAGAGATTCGGTGTGATACAAATTCGATGACTTACTCACTAACTTAGCTTAGATTCGTCGTATTTTATAGAAGTAGGGCCTGAGAAAATTGAGGTAGTGGGAGGAAGGGCCGACGTGACGCTTGGGTCGTCGTTCGAGAATTTTCCATTGGAAGGAAGGGCCTACGTGATGTTTGGAGTGTTGTTCGAAAGGGTTTCCGAGAAATGCAGCTGCATCGAGCGGAAATAGTCAAACACGATCGTTGGAAGAAAAATATGGCCCTTCTAATCTTTGAGTCGGACTCTTCGTAGGGATGTAGGCGGATGCAATAAATTTGGGAGATCAAGTCGGACCGTGAGAAAAGGAAAAGTGAAAAATTCCCAGAGTATATTACACTTCCCCCCTAATTTAAGAAAATTCACACCCTCCAAAAAAGTGAATTTTCGTTAAGCTTTAAGGTTAGTAGGTCGACGGCGACCTGTTGGTTTTGCAATATGTTTGGCATTACGGTTTCCAGTAAATTCTAACATGGAGCATTCTTCCCTGTCGTAATTAACGTGGTAGTCTACGTGTTCGTTATTCTGATAAAAACAGTTATTGTAAACGTTAATGCAAGGGGAGAATGTTGCTCTGACCATTTTGGTAATGAGATTGGATAAACATCCACATAATCCGCATCTGAACATAAGGCACAAGAGGACAACGGCAGTGCAACTGTACCCGAGATATCTGATGCCTTCGTAAGTAGTTTCAACAAATGTTTTAGTCCGTTTACGTTGTCCAATCTTTTCTGCTTCGTCTGAAATCTCGTCTAAAGTTTGTCCAAGAGCTTTGAGTTGAGTAAGGTCAACGTGTGTAGGCCGTCCTAATGTTGTCAGCTGAATGTCTTCAAGAAACACTGAATGGTTCCGGAGGACCTCTTCAAGATTACGAACTTCGAGTGTCTTATTGAGGATGATGTCAGTCGCTTGAGTGATCTTCTTGTCGTAGCTAGGTCTTACAAAGATGTGTTCAGTATGTCCAACACAATTACCTGTCATCGTTATTTTGTTAGTACCGCACAGTAGTGCTTGATGTGTTTCGTGATCGTCACAGCTAATGTAGAGCGTTTCGTCATGTGGGGATGTGACGATCCAAGAATTTCCTGATTTCAACTGAATCCACAAGGATTAAACTAGATTTATGTAAAGTATTTGACATTGAGCGTTGGATATGTCTGTCGGTTTTTGGAGGATTACTGCTTCGCAGCTATTGGGATTGTGCACAAAATAGTTGGGATTTGTACGTTTGCACAAACGTCTTGGCCCGACTTCCTTACAGTGATTGAGATTTTCTTCATTACTTGGAGTGAACATTGTTCGGGCTGCATTGATAATTACTAACGTGTCAGGAGGGTTCACATAGTAAAAGGTGCTTGAGGTTCCCTTCCGCTTAGGGATGGGGATAATGCGGAAAACGTCAAGCAGGTTATTTTCTATCACTGGCACCTTAATTACATAAGTAAAACGATTATCTTTTAGCATAACGCTTACATCGCTAATTCCAATAATTGCCGCAAAAGCAGACTCTTCTAGAGGTACAGGTGGAACGTTACTGGATGAGACTTGTTCCCGAATTGTTTTTAGTGCTTCGATAAAGTCGGCAGGATTGAGGATTTGGGGATGGATTATCCCTTGTTTGCCATCATTTACTGCATTCAAAACATTATTGATGCATTCACTATATTCGTCTGTAAGAGTCTCTAGGAGGGTAACTTGTGCGCTAATTTTGATATCTCTGGTATTATTAGCTACCGCAAAATTTACTTTTGCATACGAATTGAACAGTTGTTGATTTTCAGTGCGCAATTCTTCCATAGCTTTAGAAAGTGTAGATACTATTCCTTTAACTACTGCTGTTTGATTGCTAATTAGGGTACTCATTTTTTTATTATCAGCGTGAAGTTTATCGATCTCATCATTATAATATTCGGCGTCGGAATTTCCTAGAGTTCCAAACAGGATTTTACTTATATCCCCAATAAAGTTAAATACACCTGTTTTAAATCGGGGTTTGTAATCAATAATGTTCATTAGCCGAGACCTTCTAGCATCTATTCTATTTAACCTCTGTCGAAGTATTTCGATTGATGCGGATTCCGAGCAGTTCTTTTTTTCCTTGGCTCCGTTGCAGATCGTCGATAAGCTCAGCGCAGCTCGCACCAGCTCGTCGCGTTGTAGATTTATTTCGGTGAAGTCGACGTAGTTGACTACTGTCCAGGTTTCATGGTAAATTACGACGTTTCCTAAGTTTTCCATGTATACGGCGCCTTCAAGTGGTTCCACCCTTAATGCGTCTGTTTTGACGGACGTTACGAAGAGGGGAAGAAGTAACAGCGACATAATTCCTGCACAGATTTTTTTTGATTAGTTTCTATCATAAGGTTTTAATTTGTCAACGTGGATTAATTTTTTTCTGTTGTTTAGTAATATTTCGTAGTTGCCGTCTGATGTTTGCTCTAGTATGATGGCAGGTCCTTCCCACTTTGGGGCAAGGGGTGTCTTGTCTTTCTCTTGAGCAACGAGGGATTCGTCGCCCTTTGTGAAAATGGATACAGGACGGTGTATGCGAGCGTCCTGGACTGCCTTGTAGTGTTCTTTAGCAGCGATTAGATTGTCGCGTCCTCTTTTTACGATACGTTCGTGATCAGCGCGTAGTCCTTCGAAGTATTGGTCGATTGTTACACTGGTCCTTTGAACTGGCAGGTTGTTTGGGATGTTGGGTTTCCGTCCAAATTGCATTTCGAACGGTGTTAATCCTATTCCTTCGTGTTTTGCTGTATTGTACGCCATGGAAACAAATTTCAACTTTTTATCCCATTCTTCTTGACGATCGTAGATCAATGCTTTGATTTGTTCCTTAATTGGAGCATGTGCTCGTTCAAGGCTTGCGTTACTCTGAGGGTGGAACGTTGTCGTTGTCATGTGTGAGATCTTGAAAAGTTTTTCCAGATGTTTGAACGTCTGGCTAATAAAGATTCGTCCACCATCAGTTAGGATAATCTTTGGGGCTCCATGAATGTAAATGAAATTATCCACCAATGCAGTTACCGTGGATTGAGCGTCCTGTGATTGTAAAGGGATCAGCGTAATGTATTTCGTCAGCTGATCTTGTACAGAGAGGATGTACTTGTGCCCCTCATAAGTTTCAGGTAGCGAACCCACAAGGTCTAATGCGATTTTTTCATTAGGTTTTTCCGGTGTATCTGTAATTATTGCTTCTGCTCACAGTTGTGTTCGCACGAGCTTGATCCTCTGGCACGTGTCGCATTTACGGATGTAATCTTCGATGTCTCTTTGAAGGTTCGGCCAGGTAGGAACAGTGTTCACTCTGTCGAGGGTTTTCGCTACTCCGAAATGACCTGTGGCATTTGTCCCATGGTGTTGTTTTATGATGTCCATCCATTCCTCTTCTGTACCTGGCTCGTAGATTTCCGTGTCATAAAGGTAGAGAAGGGGTCGCTCTGTTTTCTTCGACCAAATAAATGAGATCATCTGCTTAATTACCATTTTTGTAACTGGATTTTCGCTTAGTTGTTGGCACCCTAAATAAATCTTCGTAGGTCCATTGATCATTGATAGTTTTTCGGCTAATGAGTTGTACCATTCGATTTCATCTGCTGTGAAATCAAGGTGCAATTCGTCTTCGCTGTCTCCAGGCTGACCTGTGATTTTGATCCTTGGCATGTTCCTGGGTGGTGTCTACTCCAAAATTTCGGGAACTTGTGGAATTTCCTTCTTTTGCTTATCACGTTCGTCCATTGGAATTTAGTGAAATACTGACGCTAGATCAAAAGCAGAGAAATATTTTGCTCGGCCTAATTGATCCAATATTTCGCCGATGCATGGGAGAGTATAGGCATCGTGAGTAGTTTTTTCGTTTAATTTTCGGAAGTCAATCACGATTCTCCATTTTTTTCCTGAGGCATCAGATTTCTTTGGTACAACCCAAGTAGGTGAGTTGTATGGCGAGTCACTCGGCTCTACTAACTCCTTCTCCAGCATTTCGTTTACCTGCCTGTCGATTTGTTCCTTGTGAACCGGCGGGTACCTGTATTGTTTAATGTTCACGGGCATATCGTCGCTCGTAATGATGCGATGTTCGACCATCTTTGTACCTGGGAGTGGGTCTCCAGGTAGGGCAAATACATCGGGAAAACTAGAAACGATGTCCCAAACCTTTTCTGCTTCATCTGGCGGGACGTGCTCGAGTCGAACGTTTTCTTTCAACGTGTGAATGCGTTCGGCGGAATTCGTAATTTCTATAGCATTGACACGAGCTACATCCTTCGGTGCATCTTGGTGCTCCTCCTCAGGCGAACAGGCGGTTTCCCCAAAAGGAATGCCCTGCAGCTGGTCAATCGTAACCATGATCGGTTCTTCCGAGTCATTCATAAGTGGTACTCGGGCTTCGTAATCCTTGGCTTCGAAGACGCAAGGCCCTACTGCTTCTGGATTGTTCTCATCTGTGACGGCTACTCCATTTTCGATATTTGTACGAACCGTGATGAAATAGATGGTTCGTGGCGGAATAGTGATGGATACCTTCTCGAATTCGAACCGTTGGTCGTCGAACATTAAATAATTTTCTCTTCCGATACCGATGCTCGTTTGGTATTTTTCCATGAATGAAATGCCGATCAACCCATCCTCGTCTAATGGGAAGTATAATGGGAAGAACGTGAAAGATGTGAGTCTTTCCTCGAAATTCTTGTTTGGCAGCGAACAATGATTCATGTCGTTCATTGCCCATAGAAAACGCTGTTTTGATATTCCGATTTATCTGCGATCCTTTCGTTAACATGCTGATTTTTATTAAATTTATCGCAGGTCCGGTATCTAGGAGAAAACTGCCTATTCTACTGGCTGTTCGTGTGGGAAGTTTGACCACTCGTTTAGTGGATCCTATGGCATTGACTCGTTCGATATTTCTTGAGTCGCGATAGTTGCTTCCTCTCCTGGTATGTGATTCACAGTTCGTATAGGTGGGTGGTTGTGTGTTTGTCCATTTCGAAACCCCGATTGTTGTCGCCATGCTTTTGGCGAAGATTATGTATCGTACAATTTGTTACGACAATCGCGGTCCAGATGTCCTATTTTATTACAGTATCGGCAAACAACTGGTGGACGTTGCGTACTGGGCAAGGTTCTTAGAATTTTTTGGAAGGGTGTCTTGTGGGTATCCGAGCTACCTGCGCCTTTGTCCGTCAGGGTAAGGTTACGCGTCATCATTTCCCGAGTATAATCGTAAGTCTCTGCGGCTTGCGCTCGAGCAATTGCCATACGAATATTGTCAGGCCTTTGCGCACGTACTTCAGTGGATATTTCTTTCTTTAATCCTAACAGGTACTGGTCTAACCCTTGTTGCCGTTCATACTCTACAATGAAACGCTTCTGTGTTTCATTTGGCGTTGAATTAGCTAATACCGTGAGCAGCTGATTTTGTAGTTCCAAAAAACAGTTTGTGAACTTTGAAACGGTTTGGGTTTTCTGTTGGAACATTCGCGATCTTTTATCGAGATAAAAGATCGCGAGATAAAAGATTGGCGAGCCAAACACTGACCGGTTGCAAGTTTCCGAAGAGGATTCGTAGACACTCGTAGAGTTGTTCGTAGGTGTTCGTTTCGTATTCTTGAATTTCTCTTGCCGCGTCTCCTACTATTTTTTTTTGTCATTATCAATCGACGGAGGTAATCCGATCGACTGACTTGCGATCTACATCTTCGATTAACGCAATAAAAGTTTCGACTCCCAAGGATTTACCATCGAATTCGCGGATTAATTCGAGAGCTTCTTTTGGTGTAAGCTCTTCAAAATAATCTTCGGATATTGTGGGCACATTACGCATGGCATTGTCTTCCATTTCGACTTGCGAGTCCGAGTCTTTTATTCGATTAAACGCCGTTTTGATGGCTGCGTTTACGTTCGCTAGCGACATTTCGCTCTGATCTATTGAGTCAGTCTCGGAATCGGTCGTTATAACCTTTGACTCACGGTAACGAGTAAAAGAATCTTTACTCACCGATTCCTTTTGTGAATCCAGTTTCAGACGTGGCCTATCGTAGACTCGGCGTATCGTCGATCGGTCCTATGTTCCCAGCATTGATAGTCAGGCAACCCCACACTTAGCACCAATTGTAATGTCGGCTCGATGGGTTTGGTTGGTTTCTATTTTGAACGAGCTGTCTGACTCGCTACAGAACTCGGTTTTAGGACGGAACAACGCGGTTAACACAAGGTTGAGCTACTTGAGACGCGTTTATTCAAATGATCGTCGAACAGAGATTCGGTGTGATACAAATTCGATGACTTACTGACTAACTTAGCTTAGATTCGTCGCATTTTATAGAAGTAGGGCCTGAGAAAATTGAGGTAGTGGGAGGAAGGGCCGACGTGACGCTTGGGTCGTCGTTCGAGAATTTTCCATTGGAAGGAAGGGCCTACGTGATGTTTGGAGGGTTGTCCGAAAGGGTTCCCGAGAAATGCAGCTGCATCGAGCGGAAATAGTCAAACACGATCGTTGGAAGAAAAGTATGGCCCTATGGATGTAGGCGGATGCAATAAATTTGGAAGATCAAGTCGCACCGTCAGAAAAGGAAAAGTGAAAAATTCCCAGAGTATATTACAATATATATATGTGTGTGTGTGTGTGTGTGTGTGTGTGTGTGTGTGTGTGTGTGTGTGTGTGTGCGCGTGCGTGCGTGCGTGCGTGCGTGCGTGCGTGCGTGCGTGCGTGCGTGCGTGCGTGCGTGTGTGTGTGTGTGTACAGGGTGATCCAGAATAGGTGTATCAGCGGGAAATGCCGGGTTCGGCAGGTTACTCCGAAGATTTCTACCGAGCCGATTTCTTTTTTTCGCCTCCGTCATCAAATGGGAAGCATTAGAAAATAGGCGTTCGATCTTCGAAATTAACGCTTGAATCCGCCATGTTGGATGATCGAAAAGGGCAGAAGAGTAGATGAAGGGCCACGAAGTCGTAGCCGATGTCAAGAAGGTTCTGCGAAACAGCAGCGTTTGACAAATGCCAGCGCGCATGATCTGACGTTTAGCGAAACATTCGCTACGTTGCCTGTCAACCTATTCGGCCCGAGAATCGTGACACACGATTTGACGTTTCACCTATCATCTGCTATCGCTCGGCGTATTGCGTGCCAAAGCGTGAAGCGCGCCGCAATTAATGACACTTACGAATTTTGCAGCGATTATCCATCGAGAGCGCCTGTTCTTTTTGCTTCCTCAAGAAATAAAAATTAATAAAACCAAAGAAATGTCAATGATTATCGAATTTCGATAAACCGAACGATTTTTCTTGCGTATTGAAACAAAATCAATACCTAAGTATTTATTAACAAACTCTCAATAACTTGACGCTACATTTTTGAGAATTGGTTGTTTTCGGGATTCCATTTCTCATTCGACCACTCCGTTCAGTATCATTGTCGGATTGATCTCCAAAAATACATTTTTCTGTACGAATATCATCTCAAAGTGTGTTCGAGCTGGGTTAGGAAACATGAGGAGAAGCTTTCCATTTTCTCATTAGGGGAGACGAAATCAGTCGGTTCCGGCAGAGGAAAATCGATACGACGTTTTTTTGGGATTGAAAATAGATGAGAAGATCTTCTGCACCGCCTGAGATACAATTTTTCACGTACCGATACGGGTTGATTCTGAAAATCCCAAATCGTTGCGACTCTGTTTGCGGTTTCTCTTAAGGGGTAACACCACTCGAGCGGCAGAAAATTAGGCCTAACTTTGACAATTTGCTTTGGCAGCATGAAAAAAGGAATAGGATTTCTTATGAGAGGGTTTATGTAAGACATATTAAAGGATGTAAAAATTATTGTAATTTTCATACAAAATAGCGACGACAGAGCCCATCTTGAAAAACTTGTTTTTCAAACTGGGAGGCCGGAATACGCGAACCCTTTGCATGAATCGACTTGAATTTTGATCGCAACTTCATAATTACATTCTCTATGGGCGTACGTAGCCGTTTTTTAAAATTAAATGCAAACTTTTTTTTTATAAACATATTATCGCTAATCTTTTGGGCAAAAAATCGATTTATTTCTTTCAATGTCCGCCATTTTTTTAAATTTGATCGAAAAATCCCTACGTCGTCCCATAGAGAATGTAATTGTTAAGCTACTATCAACATTTCAAATCGATCCGTTGCAAAGGTGTTCGTATACTCCGTTCTCCCAGTTTTAAAAAACATGTTTTTCAGGATAGGCTCTGTCGCCGCCATTTTGCATGAAAATTATAATACATTTTTTTATCCTTTAGTATGTGTTAAATAAACCCTCTAAAAAGAAATCCTATCCTTTTATCAAATTCCCAAAATAAATTGTCAAAGTTAGGCCTTATTTTCTGCCGCTAGAGTGGTGTTACCCCTTAAGAATATTAGAACACCAGCGTTATGTAAAGGGTCAACATTTGTGCTACTTTATAATAAAATGTTATTTATTTATTCATTTCACTTGTGATCAGAGCAAATGGACAATTCATGCGGTGCACGAATCGTTGTACGAATTGATTTCATCTCCTATCGCGATCGGGAACGGAATGAATTTATCTCGTTTCAATATCATCGGAAAGGAGATGAAATCAATGGTGAACTCGTCGTGACGGCTTCGAGTATGTCCTACGGACACTAGAAGAATCATTGACAGAATTGATTTCATCTCCATTCGCGATCGGGAACGAGATGAAATCATCTCTTTGCGATATTATCGGAATGGAGATGAAATCAACGGCGAACTCGTTGTGACGCTGTCGAGTATGACCTATGGATAATGCACGAATCGTTGTCCGAATTGATTTCATCTCCTATCGCGATCGGAAATGAGATGAATTTATCTCGTTTCAATATAATCGGAAAGGAGATGAAATCAATGGCGAACTCGTCGTGACGATGTCGAGTGTATCCTATGGATACTGCACGAATCACTGACAGAATTGATGTCATCTCCGTTCGTGATCGGGAACGGGATGAATTTATCTCGTTCCGATATAATCGGAAACGAGAGGAAATCAAAGGCAAACTCGTCGTGACGGCTTCGAGTATGTCCTACGGACACTAAAAGAATCATTGACAGAATTGATTTGATCTTCATTCGCGATCGGGAACGAGGTGAAATCATCTCTTTGCGATATTATCGGAATGGAGATGAAATCAGCCGCGAACTCGTTGTGACGTTGTCGAGTATGTCGTATGGATAATGCACGAATCGTTGTCCGAATTGATTTCATCTCCTATCGCGATCGGGAACGAGATGAATTTAGCTCGTTTCAATATCATCGGAGAGGTGATGAAATCAATGGTGAACTCGTCGTGACGGCTTCGAGTATGTCCTACGGACACTAGAAGAATCATTGACGGAATTGATTTCATCTCCATTCGCGATCGGGAACGAGATGAAATCATCTCTTTGCGATATTATCGGAATGGAGATAAAATCAACCGCGAACTCGTTGTGACGCTGTCGAGTATGTCCTATGGATAATGCACGAATCGTTGTCCGAATTGATTTCATCTCCTATCGCGACCGGGAACGAGATGAATTTATCTCGTTTCAATATAATCGGAAAGGAGATGAAATCAATGGCGAACTCGTCGTGACGTTGTCGAGTGTATCCTATGGATACTGCACGAATCACTGACAGAATTGATTTGATCTCCGTTCGCGATCAAGAACGGGATGAATTCATCTCGTTCCGATATAATCGGAAACGAGAGGAAATCAAAGGCAAACTCGTCGTGACGGCTTCGAGTATGTCCTACGGACACTAGAAGAATCGTTGACAGAATTGATTTCATCTTCGTTCGCGATCGGGAACGAGATGAAATCATCTCTTTGCGATATTATCGGAATGGAGATGAAATCAACCGCGAACTCGTTGTGACGTTGTCGAGTATGTCGTATGGATAATGCACGAATCGTTGTCCGAATTGATTTCATCTCCTATCGCGATCGGGAACGAGATGAATTTAGCTCGTTTCAATATCATCGGAGAGGAGATGAAATCAATGGTGAACTCGTCGTGACGGCTTCGAGTATGTCCTACGGACACTAGAAGAATCATTGACGGAATTGATTTCATCTCCATTCGCGATCGGGAACGAGATGAAATCATCTCTTTGCGATATTATCGGAATGGAGATAAAATCAACCGCGAACTCGTTGTGACGCTGTCGAGTATGTCCTATGGATAATGCACGAATCGTTGTCCGAATTGATTTCATCTCCTATCGCGACCGGGAACGAGATGAATTTATCTCGTTTCAATATAATCGGAAAGGAGATGAAATCAATGGCGAACTCGTTGTGACGTTATCGAGTATGTACTATGGATAATGCACGAATAGTTGTCTGACTTGATTTCATCTCCTATCGCGATCGGAAACGAGATGAATTTGTCTCGTTTCAATATCATCGGAAAGGAGATGAAATCAATGGCGAACTCGTCGTGACGGCTTCGAGTATGTCCTACGGACACTAGAAGAATCATTGACAGAATTGATTTCATCTCCTTTCGCGATCGGGAGCGAGATGAAATCATCTCTTTGCGATATAATCGGAAACGAGATGAAATCAAAGGCAAAATCGTCGTGACGGCTTCGAGTATGTCCTACGGACACTAGAAGAATCATTGACAGAATTGATTTCATCTCCGTTCGCGATCGGGAACGAGATGAAATCATCTCTTTGCGATATTATCGGAATGGAGATGAAATCAACCGCGAAGTCGTGACGTTGTCGAGTATCTCCGATGGATAATGGACGAATCGTTGTCCGAATTGATTTCATCTCCTATCGAGATCGGGAACGAGATGAATTTCGTTTCAATATCATCGGAAAGGAGATGAACTCAATGGCGAACTCGTCGTGACGTTGTCGAGTGTATCCTATGTATACTTCACGAATCACTGACAGAATTGATTTCATCTCCGTTCGCGATCGGGAACGAGGTGAAATCATCTCTTCGCGATATTATCGGAATGGAGATGAAATCAACCGCGAACTCGGTGTGACGTTGTCGCGTATGTCCTATGAATAATTCACGAATCGTTGTCCGAATTGATTTCATCTCCTATCGCGATCGGGAACGAGATGAATTTATCTTCTTTCAATATCATCGGAAAGAAGATGAAATCAATGGCGAACTCGTCGTGACGGTTTCGAGTATGTCCTACGGACACTAGAAGAATCATTGACAGAATTGATTTCATCTCCATTCGCGATCGGGAACGAGATGAAATCATCTCTTTGCCATAATATCGGAATGGAGATGAAATCAACCGCGAACTCGTTGTTGCCGGCTGGTGCCGTCCGAGATGAAATTAATTCGGACAACGATTCGTGCATAATCCATAGGACATACTCGACAACATCACAACGAGTTCGCGGTTGATTTAATCTCCATTCCGATAATATCGCAAAGTGATGATTTCATGTCGTTCCCTATCGCGAACGGAGATGAAATCAATTCTGTCAATGATTCATCTAGTGTCCGTAGGACATACTCGACGCCGTTACGACGAGTTCGCCATTGATTTCATCTCCTTTCCGATGATATTGAAATGAGAGAAATTCATCTCGTTCCCGATCGCGATAGGAGATGAAATCAATTCGGACAACGATTCGTGCATTATCCATAGGACATACTCGACAACGTCACAAAGAGTTCGCGGTTGATTTCATCTCCATTCCGATAATATCGCAAAGAGATGATTTCCTCTAGTTCCCGATCGCGAACGGAGATGAAATCAATTCTGTCAATGATTCTTCTAATGTCCATAGGACATACTCGAAGCCGTCACGACGAGTTCGCCATTGATTTCATCTCCTTTCCGATGATATTGAAACGAGATAAATTCATCTTGTTCCCGATCGCGATAGAAGATGAAATCAATTCGGACAACGATTCGTGCATTATCCATAGGACATACTCGACAACGTCAGAACGAGGTCGCGGTTGATTCCATCTCCGTTCGCGATCGGGAACGAGATGAAATCGTCTCTTTGCGATATTATCGGAATGGAGATGGAATCAACCGCGACCTCGCTGTGACGTTGTCGAGTATGTCCTATTGTTCCAGAATCAATGTTCTAGACCCGCGTATCTGGTGTTGGTGTTAAATAATTAATAAACGCGTGGGAGTCCGTGTGTTGATGTCTTTATTGATAAAATTGTAACGGT
This sequence comes from Ophion slaviceki, assembly GCA_944452715.1. NCBI lineage: Eukaryota > Metazoa > Arthropoda > Insecta > Hymenoptera > Ichneumonidae > Ophion > Ophion slaviceki. The sequence continues at coordinate 5,947,447 of OX101791.1, forward strand.
CCCGACAATAAACGTGTAACGATCACGATGAAAAAGATGGACGAAAGATGGACGAAAAGTAATGAGAAATAATGGCGCCGACCACGTGCCCGATGCCGGTCTTCCGTGAGGGCGTAAATCTCACGAGAGCACCGACGTGAATGAATTTGGGTTCCCGCAAGTACGTTCCCGAAGGGGTAAAAAGCCCGTACAAAATAATTCCGATATCTTGAGATATATTGTTGGAGACCCGATGAAAAGAGCCCGAGGAAAATTTAGAATAGTCCGAAACACGTGTGGTCGCACCAAAGCCCAGGAATGAATAGAACGGTCAAGGCGAGGCAATCGACCGAGAGAGACGAAGATCGTCCTAGCGCGCATGCGTCGAGGGCCGCACCGAGCGATCCCCGTCACGTGGCGCCGCCGCTCGTCGACCGTGTCTCCTCGATCACTGCCGCGCCTTTTGAAAGCCCGAGATCCCGTCCCGAGGGAATGCTGATTCCCGAACATCCCGCCCGCCATCGTACAGCCGCGCTATCGATAGAAGGCCCCGTGGTCCCGATGGGAAGAATGACCAGTTTGGCCACTGGTCGCGTGAAGCTGGAAGACGCCGTCCTGATGGTAACGACTCGAACCAGCCCGTCAGTTCCCGGATGAAGCTCGGTGACCCGAGCGAGCGGCCATTTTGCAGGAGGCAGGTTTCCGTCGGTCAGTAGCACCATGGACTCGACCCGAATCTCGTTGCGGGGGTGATGCCACTTCGAAATGGCCTGCTGTCGCTGCAAGTAGCTCGACGACCAGTGATCCCAAAAATGGTGTAGTCGCTCCTGGATGAACTGCCAGCGCGACAATCGGCTCGTGTTGATATCCCGATATGACGGCTCCGGAATTGCCGTCAGCGCGTCCCCGATGAGAAAGTGCCCGGGTGTAAGTGCGGTGAGGTCCTCTGGATCCTCGGACATAGGCTCCAGCGGACGTGAATTGAGCACGGCCTCGACCTGAACCAGAAGAGTCGTAAATTCTTCGAAGGTCAGGCTCGTCTCCCCGATGGTCCGCCGAAGGTGGAATTTGACAGATTTGACTGCCGCCTCCCATTTCCCGCCCATGTGTGGCGCTCCCGGTGGATTAAAGGCCCAGTTTGTCCCGTCGTTGGCCAAGAGTTGAGCTAGTTGCTCGGATTCCCGAGTCCCGGCCGTGAACAACTTCGTTAGCTCAGCACTGGCGCCTCGAAAATTTGTCCCGCAGTCGCTGTATAGAGTGTGACACACTCCCCGTCTCCCGATGAATCGCCGGTACGCCGCTAGGAACGTATCTGTTGATAAGTCTGTAACAATCTCCAAATGTAAGGCAGAAGTTGCAAGACAGACGAAGATGCACAGCCAACCCTTTTGTACCCGACTCCCGCGCCCGCGCCAGCTCTTGAGAGACACTGGCCCCGCGTAATCAACCCCCGTGAATAAGAATGCCCGCGATGGTGTAACCCGAGTAACCGGCAATTGTCCCATGAGTTGCTGTGCTCTTACCGCCCGAAACCGAGCACAGCGAACGCACTTTAAGACCCGAGAACGCACTGGAGCCCGCCCGCCGATGATCCAGTAGCGTTTTCTTATGTGCGCTAACGTCACCTGTGTCCCTCCGTGGAACGTGCGGAGGTGAGCGTCAGAGATGATTAATTGCGTGAGAAGGGAATCCCGAGGTAAAATGGCCGCATGAAGGCACTCGGGTTGTAAGGCCGAGTGTTTCAGGCGTCCTCCCACTCTCAGCGTCCCGATGTTGTCGATATAGCCCGTTAGCCGTGTGAGTGGATGCGTGCGTGGAAGCACGTGTGGTCCCGTGAGTATCTTCAGCTCTGCTTCGAAATACTCTGCTTGTGTGGCTTTTACCCAATATACCCGTGCATGGTCCAGGTCTCCCGGTGAAATGTATGCTCCCGTTGACCCGTGTGATGCTCCTCTCATCTTGGCGATGGCCTTGAAGAGGAGAGCCGTTATTCTCAGCAACCGTGTAAGCGATGAGTACCGATGAATGAGTTCGTAGACCCGCGAATGTTTGGTTGAAGTTGTGAGAATGAGACCTGGTCGCTCTTCGAGCGCCGCTGTATCCGCCGTCCCGGTGTAATGTAAGGGCCAATGGATTGAGGATTTGGCTAACCAGTGTGGTCCGTTCCGCCATGGTTCAAATTGCTCGAGCTGTGAGATTGTTAGCCCCCGTGATGCACAATCCGCTGGATTGTCCCGTCCCGGTGTGTATCTCCATTGTCCCGTTGGTAAAAGCTCTTGAATGGCCGTGACCCGATTGCGTACGAATTCCTTCCACCGCGCTGGGTGGCTCGTAACCCATGTCAGCGCGACCGATGAATCTGTCCATAGATACACTGGTGCGCTCCCGAGGTTCAGCACCTGCTGAACGTACCGCGTCAGTTTGGCAAGAACTAGTGCGGCCGCAAGTTCCAATCGCGCGATGACAAGGCGCTTTAGCGGAGCAACCTTTGTCTTGGCGCATACCATCGAGACTCTGGTATCGCCACCCGGACCCGTGACCCGTAAGAAGACGACCGCTGCTAGTGCGACTAGAGAAGCGTCTGAAAATCCGTGTACTTGTACCGAAGTGCCCGTGGATATCCCGATCCAGCGTGGCACCGTGATCGTCCCGAGGTGGGTCAGCTCCCGCCGAAATTCGACCCACGACTCTGCAACCTTCGGTGAGACCGCATCGTCCCATGACAGCTTGTCCAGCCAGAGTTGTTGGAGCAAGACCTTCGCCCGAATTGTGACTGGTGCAAGGAAGCCCAGTGGGTCGTACAGCTGCGCAATTTCCGACAAAATAACCCGTTTGGTGATTTCGGCACCCTCTGTGTAAGGGAGAGTGGTGAATTTGAAAGTGTCGGCGCCCGGCAGCCACGAGATCCCGAGAATTTTCGTTCCGACCTCTTCTATCACCCGAGAAGAGTCAGAACTCGACGCTACACCGATCTTGTCGCAGAAACCCGGTTTGTTGCATTGCCACTTGGCTAAGGGCATGCCGCCCGCCGAGCAAAGCCCGATTAAATGTCTCGCTTGTGTCGCTAAGTCCCCGAGATTGTCAGCGCCCCCGAAAATATCATCGACATAACGCCCCTTTGTAAGAGGGGCGACAGCCGTTGGATACTTTTCCCCGTCGTCTGCTACCAATTGTAACAAAACCCGAACTGCAAGAAACGGCGCTGGCCTCGTCCCGTATGTAACCGTAGTCAGCTGATAAGGAACGACATTCCCGAGCCCGTCGTCCCACAGGATGCGTTGAAGGTCCCAGTCGTCCCGATGTACCCGGATCTGCCGGAACATCTTAGTAATGTCCGTCGCAAACACGTACCGATGTCGGCGAACCCAAAGCAGCACGTCTGTTAGGTCTACTTGTAGTTTTGCCCCCGTATGCAATATGTCGTTAAGCGAAAAACCCGAAGCCGTTTTCGCGGACCCGTTAAAGACAACCCGTAACTTTGTTGTTGTGCTGCTTTCCTTCAACACCCCGTGATGTGGAAGATAGTAAGCCGTGTCCCGAGACTGTGAATCAGCTGGCGCCCGAACCATATGTTGCATCGACTCATATTCCCCGAGAAAATCTTCGTAACGTTTTCTATAGCCCGAATCCCGCGATAATTTCCGACGCATTCGCTGCAAGCTTGCCGCCGCTGCCCGATACGAGTTTCCCAGCTGAGGTGAACCCGACTTGATAGGTAACCGAACAATGTACCGACCTGATTCGTCCCGCGAATGTGTGGAAAAAAAGTGGTTCTCACACTCTTGCTCCTCTGGCGTGAGGGATGAGCCCGCGTCTTCAGGAACCTCCTCCTGAACCCAAAATTTCGAGAGGAGATCCTGCAACTCCTGGAAGCCGTTGTCCACCGCCGCGTGGTGAACCAAGGTAGAGAGAGAGTGAGAGCCCGATACCGGCCCGAGAATAACCCAGCCGAATATTGTATTTTGAGCGACTGGAGTGTCAGGAGGCCCTCGTCTGACCTCTGGTAGGACGAGCTTTCCGTATGCGTCGGCCCCCAAGATCAGATCGACCTCTCGTGGTACGAAGAACTCCGGATCAGCTAGTGTAAGACCCTGAAAATGACTCCAATGGCGATGAGGAAGAGAGAAAGACGGAAGAACAGGCATTAACTTGGGCAAAATATGTGAGTTTATTGATAATTGGTGGCGGGAGTGGAGTGACCGTAAGTCACAGCCGACCATCCCGCGTGTGTGTCCCGACGGCGTGCCCCCGACCCCGGTAATGTTGATGGTTGACGACTCCCGTTGCAATCTGAGGTGGCGTACGAGCTGGTCGGAAATGAACGACAGTTCTGACCCGGTGTCGATAAGCATTCGTACGCTGTGTAAGGACCCGTTGCTCAGCGCCAGATGCGCCAACCCCGTCGCCAACAGCACCGCCGCCCGTGATGATCCCGTTGCTGCCCCCGTTAATGCGGCCTCACCTCATTGTTGAGTCTCCGAGGAGGATGATGGCCCCGGTTTGCCCGTGGTCGAAGTTCCCGATGGTCCCGCTGCGTTTGACCCGTTCCCGTATTTGCTCCACCCGACGTGGATCATGGTGTGGTGCTTCCGGTCACATTCCTTGCACCTTGCTGCCGTCTGGCAAGACCCGACATTGTGTTTCCCGAGGCAATTGAAACAAAGCCGCAGCTTTGATACTACTTCCCGACGAGCCTCGTTCGTCATCTGACGAAACTGAGGGCAAGAAACGATGAAGTGTCCCCCTTAACACTGTGCGCACCCGGTGCCCGCAGTTGTGGTGGTGGCGTACGACCGCGCGCCCGTAACCCGTGATGACGGCTTTGCCCGGTTACCCGATGAAGAATTGGCCGATGGTCTGAGTCGTCCCGCTTCTGCTTCCTCCAAGGCCCGAGCCCGACTCGCCAGGAACGCGCGCAATTTCGCGTAGGATGGTGGTTCCTGGGATTGCCCGTGGTGAAGCTCCCATGCCTCGCGCGACGCCGTGTCGAGTCGTCGCGACACCGCAAAGACCAGCACCCAGTCCCAATGCTCTATGGGCGCGCCGAGTGCTTTGAGGGAGTTGCACGCCTCAGTGATTGAGTGCACGAGTTCGTGCAGTTCCGTAGCGGACCGTGACCCGATGGTTTTGGTGTCCAGCAAGCTGCCCAGGTGCGCCGACACTAAAATGCGCTTGTTCTCGTAACGCTCCAGCAGCGTTTCCCATGCCGGCCCGAATGAGTCGGCCTCGATGGGCAGGCTCGCTATCAACTTCGCCGCCTCACCCGCTGTTGAGGTACGCAAATAGTGCATCCGCTCGACGTCGCTAATGGCCGTGTTTTCCCGCACGAGAGCGGTGAACATGTCCCGGAATGAACACCACTCTGTGTAAGCGCCCGTGAATGTAGGGAGCGAGATCTTGGGCAAATGAGTTCTGCCCCCTCCCATTGAGCCCGAGTTCTCGACAGATGCGTTGGCCGTAGGTGGAGCGGCTTGCTGCACTTGTTCCCGTAATATCCCGAGCCGTTCGTTCACCTTGGTGAACGTGTTGAACGCCTTGGAGTACCAATCTCCAATGACGTAGTCTGAAGTCAAAAACTCGAGGTCACATGACTCACCTATAGCCTCGTGGACGGACTCGAACTTTTCCCAGACTCCCAACCCGGAGTCCCGCATGCTCTCCACCTGAGCCATGGTAGCTGACGCCGCGTCCGTGCCCATGGCCTTGTCCAACAGGTGCCCGAGGAGCGCGATGCGAGTCCGTTGCGTCTCGATTTTCAGCGCGAAAGCGCCCGATGCGTTCGGCCGCGGTGAGGTTGCCCGTTTGCCCGCCCGTTCTCCCGATGGTGATGGTGTGCGCTGTTTGCGCACCTTGGTTGCGGCGTCCTCCGGCAGTTGCAAGGCCGCCGCCGTGGTCGAGGTCGAAGCGTCCGAGACGGACGGTAAGGCCCTCGCACCCGCGTCGACCGGCTCAGGAGCGTTCTCCCCGAGCTCGGTCTTTTGATCGGCCATTGCGAACACTCGACACTCGATTTGGCCCGATAATAATCCCGAAAACCCGAATACCCGGAGTCACTGACGAAAATGTCAAAAAAGTTCACTTAAATGCGCACAAAAAAGGGAACCCGGTTGTCCGTATTGAAACCCGCGAACAAATGTCTTGTCGGTTGAGACTGTCACTTCGAAACAACGCGCGCCCCGATACCCGAAGGATCCCGAAAATTGTCACAGGGGCCCGCGCCTAACTACTTCACTGCCCAGAGTACGCTCCCGCGTGGCCCTAGGGCTACCACCGCTCGCTACGTCACTGTCCCGATCCCGAACCCGAGCGCGCACGAGGGCCGCGAGACCCGAGAGCCGGCACTGCTTCGCGCACCGCGTGGCTCGATGAAAAATCACGAACTCTAGCGACGTCTCACCGCCACTGTTCCCGATGCACTTTTCCCGACCGACTGTTCCGACCACGTGAAGCCTAAAGCCCACGTGTTAAATCCCGAAGCACAAACTTTCACGCGCCACCAGATCCGGCTCGAAGGACCAAAATGTTCCAGAATCAATGTTCTAGACCCGCGTATCTGGTGTTGGTGTTAAATAATTAATAAACGCGTGGGAGTCCGTGTGTTGATGTCTTTATTGATAAAATTGTAACGGTCCCGACAATAAACGTGTAACGATCACGATGAAAAAGATGGACGAAAGATGGACGAAAAGTAATGAGAAATAATGGCGCCGACCACGTGCCCAATGCCGGTCTTCCGTGAGGGCGTAAATCTCACGAGAGCACCGACGTGAATGAATTTGGGTTCCCGCAAGTACGTTCCCGAAGGGGTAAAAAGCCCGTACAAAATAATTCCGATATCTTGAGATATATTGTTGGAGACCCGATGAAAAGAGCCCGAGGAAAATTTAGAATAGTCCGAAACACGTGTGGTCGCACCAAAGCCCAGGAATGAATAGAACGGTCAAGGCGAGGCAATCGACCGAGAGAGACGAAGATCGTCCTAGCGCGCATGCGTCGAGGGCCGCACCGAGCGATCCCCGTCACGTGGCGCCGCCGCTCGTCGACCGTGTCTCCTCGATCACTGCCGCGCCTTTTGAAAGCCCGAGATCCCGTCCCGAGGGAATGCTGATTCCCGAACACCTATGGATAATGCACGAATCGTTGTCCGAATTGATTTCATCTCCTATCGCGATCGGGAATAGGATGAATTTATCTCGTTTCAATATCATCGGAAAGGAGATGAAATCAATGGCGAACTCGTCGTGACGGCTTCGAGTATGTCCTATGGACATTAGAAGAATCATTGAAAGAATTTATTTCATCTCCGTTCGCGATCGGGAACGAGATGAAATCATCTCTTTGCGATATTATCGGAATGGAGATGGAATCAACCGCGACCTCGTTGTGACGTTGTCGAGTATGTCCTATGGATAATGCACGAATCGTTGTCCGAATTGATTTCATCTCCTATCGCGATCGGGAACGAGATGAATTTATCTCGATTCAATATCATCGGAAAGGAGATGAAATCAATGGCGAACTGGTTGTGACGGCTTCGAGTATGTCCTACGGACACTAGAAGAATCTTTGACAGAATTGATTTCATCTCCTATCGCGATCGGGAACGAGATGAATTTCTCTCGTTTCAATATCATCGGAAAGGAGATGAAATCAATGGCGAACTCGTCGTGACGGCGTCGAGTATATCCTACGGACACTAGAAGAATCATTGACAGAATTGATTTCATCTCCGTTCGCGATAGGGAACGAGATGAAATCATCACTTTGAGATATTATCGGAATGAAGATGAAATCAACCGCGAACTCGTTGTGATGTTGTCGAGTATGTCCTATGGATTATGCACGAATCGTTGTCCGAATTGATTTCATCTCGGACGGCAACAGCCGGCAACAACGAGTTCGCGGTTGATTTCATCTCCATTCCGATATTATGGCAAGGAGATGATTTCATCTCGTTCCCGATCGCGAATGGAGATGAAATCAATTCTGTCAATGATTCTTCTAGTGTCCGTAGGACATATTCGAAACCGTCACGACGAGTTCGCCATTGATTTCATCTTCTTTCCGATGATATTGAAACAAGATAAATTCATCTCGTTCCCGATCGCGACAGGAGATGAAATCAAGTCGGACAACGATTCGTGAATTATTCACAGGATATACGCGACAACGTCACACCGAGTTCGCGGTTGATTTCATCTCCATTCCGATAATATCGCGAAGAGATGATTTCACCTCGTTCCCGATCGCGAACGGAGATGAAATCAATTCTGTCAATGATTCTTCTAGTGTCCGTAGAACATACTCGAAGCCGTTACGACGAGTTTGCCTTTGACTTCATCTCGTTTCCGATCATATCGGAACGAGATGAATTCGTCTCGTTCCCGATCGCGAACGGAGATGAAATCAATTCTGTCAGTGATTCGTCAAGTATACATAGGATACACTCGACAACGTCACGACGAGTTCACCATTGATTTCATCTCCTTTCCGATGATATTGAAACGAGATAAATTCATCTCGTTCCCGATTGCGATAGGAGATGGAATCAATTCGGACAACGATTCGTGCATTATCCATACGACATACTCGATAAGGTCGCATCGAGTTCGCGGTTGATTTCATGTCCATTCCGATAATATCACAAAGAGATGATTTCATCTCGTTCCCGATCGCGAACGGAGATGAAATCAATTCTGTCAATGGTTCTTCTAGTGTCAGTAGGACTCACTCGAAGCCGTCACGACGAGTTTGCCATTGATTTCATCTCCTTTCCGATGATATTGAAACAAGATAAATTCATCTCGTTCCCGATTGCGATAGGAGATGGAATCAATTCGGACAACGATTCGTGCATTATCCATACGACATACTCGATAAGGTCGCATCGAGTTCGCGGTTGATTTCATGTCCATTCCGATAATATCGCAAAGAGATGATTTCATCTCGTTCCCAATCGCGAACGGAGATGAAATCAATTCTGTCAATGATTCTTCTAGTGTCCGTAGAACATACTCGAAGCCGTCACGACGAGTTCGCCATTGATTTCATCTCCTTTCCGATTATATTCAAACAAGATAAATTCATCTCGTTCCCGATCGCGATAGGAGATAAAATCAATTCGGACAACGATTCTTCTAGTGTCCGTAGGACATACTCGAAGCCGTCACGACGAGTCCGCCATTCATTTCATCTCCTTTCCGATGATTTTGAAACAAGATAAATTCATCTCGCTCCCGATCGCGATAGGAGATGAAATCAATTCGGAAAACGATTCGTGCATTATGCATAGGACGTACTCGACAACGTCACACCGAGTTCGCGGTTGATTTCATCTCCATTCCGATAATATCGCCACGAGATGATTTCACCTCGTTCCCGATCGCGAACGGAGATGAAATCAATTCTGTCAGTGATTCGTGCAGTATCCATAGGATACACTCGACAACCCCACACCGAGTTCGCGGTTAATTTCATCTCCATTCCGATAATATCGCAAAGAGATGATTTCATCTCGTTCCCGATCGTGAACGAAGATGAAATCAATTCTGTCAATGATTCTTATAGTGTCCGTAGGACATACTCGAAGCCGTCACGACGAGTTTGCCTTTGATTTCCTCTCGTTTCCGATTATATCGGAACGAGATGAATTCATCCCGTTCCCGATCGCGAACGGAGATGAAATCAATTCTGTCAGTGATTCGTGCAATATCCATAGGATACACTCAACAACGTCACGACGAGTTCGCCATTGATTTCATCCCCTTTCCGATTATATTGAAACGAGATAAATTCATCTCGTTCCCGATCGCGATAGAAGATGAAATCAATTCGGACAACGATTCGTGCATTATCCATAGGACATACTCGACAGCGTCACAACGAGTTCGCGGTTGATTTCATCTCCATTCCGATAATATCGCAAAGAGAAGATTTCATCTCGTTCCCGATCGCGAATGGAGATGAAATCAATTCTGTCAATGATTCTTCTAGTGTCCATAGGACATACTCGAAGCAGTCACGACGAGTTCACCATTGATTTCAGCTCCTTTCCGATGATATTGAAACGAGATAAATTCATCTCGTTCCCGATCGCGATAGGAGATGAAATCAATTCGGAGAACGATAGTAGATACATACATGTATAGGGAGACGACGATGACGTCACAGGTGTGGTGTAGTGGGTATCCCGCGACGGCGCGTGGTGGGGGTGTCTGGCGGCCGCAGTTGCGTCGCTGTGGCACGTATGGGGAATTAGTGGTGGGGGGAGTCAGCGGTGTCGGAGGGGGTGGGGGGATTGGGCCCTTTTTCGGGATCTCGTGGTTAAGTGGTGGTGGTTTCGAGCGGCTTTCCCGAATAGACTGACTGGTGGTGTCTTCTGCATATATCGAGGACCTGTTTACCGCTAGAGCAAGCGGGTGGGGGGCTCCGCCGCGTGGATCGTATGAGGGGAGGAAGCTTCGTGGGGATAGGGAGCTTCGGGTAAAGAAAAAACGCGATGATTTACGTAAATACATATATCGAAGTTTTTATTCAACATTTTGTCAGTTCATACATATTGTGTGTGTGTGTGTGTGTGTGTGTGTGTGTGTGTGTGTGTGTGTGTGCGTGCGTGCGTGCGTGCGTGCGTGCGTGCGTGCGTGCGTGCGTGCGTGCGTGCGTGCGTGCGTGCGTGCGTGCGTGCGTGCGTGCGTGCGTGCGTGCGTGCGTGCGTGCGTGCGTGTGTGCGTGCGTGCGTGCGTGCGTGCGTGCGTGTGTGTGTGTGTGTGTGTGTGTGTGTGTGTGTGTGTGTGTGGGTGGGTGGGTGGGTGGGTGTGTGGGTGTGTGTGTGTGTGTGTGTGTGTGTGTGTGGGTGTGTGTGCGTGTGTGCGTGTGTGCGTGTGTGTGTGCGTGCGTGTGTGTGTGCGTGTGTGTGTGTGTGTGTGTGTGTGTGTGTGTGGACGTTTGGTGTTCACAAACAGCGTTACCATCGTATTTAAAGGTGGTTTCGGGGGTCTGTCGGATGGTGGTAAAAAGAGTATCGCACTGGTGGTGGTTGTGGTGGTGGTGGTGGTAGTGGTGGTGGTAGATGTAGAAAGCCGTCGTCTCTATCCGAACATCCTGGGGTGGTGGTTGAGAGTAGGTCCCCACGGTAATTAAAATTTTCACAAATAGCAGCACTCGACAGGTATGCACGACTGGATACAGGTTGTGTTTCCTTCACCCAAGAGGCCATTTACAGAAAGAGGGTGTTTTCCACGCCTCGCTCGTGCTATCTTTTCTCGGAAGAACAGACTCACTGCTCGATCGTTTTTGATTTTATCCGATGAAAAAAATCTATGGAAACGATCAAGAGTACAGCCACGAGCCATGTAATACAGAAACATAATGCAATATTCCCCACAAACTTTCGAGGTCTGCGATTGTAGAGGTTTTCCGCTCCATCGGAGAGTTCTGGCGTTTCTTCGCAAACGATTGTAATGTTGTGGGATAATTGGTGGGAACCCGTAGCTGTCGAAAAAGATAGCGTGGCCATCCTCGTTGACGTAAATCGCAACCCAATGAGTACCAGGGCGTGTATGAATATCGGTATTGGCGACTATTGCGGCAGGTCTACACCAGACTTTCGGAATGCGGTCTGCAGAGTAGACCCCTTTCGTGGGTGCTTTTATCATCCGTAGACCATCGAGCACCTCTAGACTGTTCATTGTTGTAATTCTTGCTCAACGAGTAGCGCTTTGGTGGGGGATGTAGCGGTGCTGGTGGGGGTGTCGGTAGACGGGGGATAAGCCCCGACGAATCTTTATACTGCAGGTGAACCACCTCTCCTGTTACGTAAGACGCAGATGTGTTACTCTCTCTGCTAAGCGATGTCAATGACCCGTGTGTGTTCGTCTCCAAAGTCTCCGGTGTCTCGTGCAGCGGTGAACAAACACGTGGACTTTTACACCGTAAATTGCCGCTCATGAAATTGAGGCTCGATGGTCGGGGTATAGCGGGGTGGTGAATAGCACTGTTTAACACTCCACCCCAGCTACTTTTCTCAGACTGCGGGGGTACAGTGATTGGTTCCATATAAATTGGACTATCTGATCCGTCTTGCCGTCCACGTAGCCAAGTCCTTATCTTCATCGCGTTGTTCAAGGCATATTTTGGTTCGTTGTGACGTGCAAGGGAATGATGCATGCAAAAGACATCGCTAGTAGGCATATTCTTCAGAGTAGGCCCAGCGTAATCCTCCAGGTTAACGATATCTCGAGCGAGGACGCTCCGTAACAATTCTGCTTTCTGCAGACCCCGTACATATATCCGCACGGCGTGGCGTACAAAGGCACGTAGCGTCGTCCACACACGTTCCAATTCTGCTTCACCGTCGAACCATTCAAGACCATGGCAAAAGCATGTGATGCGGTTATTACTAGCGGCGAACTTTGGAGGAAGGTCCGAAAAATCGTGCGGAGGGGTGATGATCCAATGCGATGATCCGGGCTCTTGGATGCAAACAATTGCCAGCTCTTTCGGCTGAAAGCCGCCGTTTTTATCGTAGAGCGCTTGAATGTCTATGACAAAGTCCATGACGATGGAGACGCGATACTGGTGTATCAGCCGCGGATGTGGAGGGTTTTTTATATCGTGCACAGGCACGCCCCCTTCCAAATTTGTTTGCTCTGTGTACACGTTTTTATTGGTGAACTATGAGCGGTCGTTCACCTGTACATAAGCTTAGACGCTGAAGTCTGTTATAACTTGTCGTGAGGAATCTATTTCAATTATATTGTCATATTCCGCGTAGACAATACAATTTATTGTGGAGGGGAGCGGTTCGTCAAAACGCACTTCTACGCGTACGCTTCCATGTCGCACAAGGTTCCAATGTGTAAAACAATTAGCATCGAGATCTAGCGTTAGGTCGAATGCGAAAAGCCAGTAACCCTTACCGTAGTCCCTACGCGATATACCTAACCCCTCGTTTCGAAAATGCAGACCCGTGCCCGAGAAAAGCGTATGATAGCTTTCTACCGAGAGCTCGCCGTGTTGCGTAAAATGTGGTTGTAAAGGGCGACTCGGGACTTGTTGACCATCAACATATAATGAGAGAAAATTTATGGTCTGGTGGTGAAAATTATACGGATTGGATGTTAGGTCACCGTTGAACGCTTTATTTGAAACAAAACCAAGTATAATTCGTTTCGGTAGTTGTCCTAGTATGACATTGTCCAGGGTATCGCCGAGAATACCGCTATGCATCGTAAAAGCCTTTACTTCGACACGGGTTATAGGGTATTTCGTTGTTGTTTTAGCGAGTGTTTTTGCGTGCGCTATAAGAACACCTGGCGCTATTTTTGCGCGTCGCACAAGAAGAGTTGCTTCGGCGATGTGCACGCGATATGTAACGAGTGGTTGCAAGATGGGCGCCATGATGCAAAAAGCGTCCTTTGATCGGACCAGGCGTAGACGCATCTCGACTCCATTGAGTAGAAACTTATCCTGATTGAATACGTCGCAATGAAGATGACCCAGTAGATCCACGTTCTTTCCATCGAATGTCAGTTTTCGACGTAGGTCCAAACCCTGGTTCTCTATCGGGCTTTTCACTCCGGGGAGTGCGTCCAAAGCACCAGGTGTGTCGGCGTACCACAATCCTGATGTGAGGTGTGAATCTTTCGCTGCAGGACCGTAATTTAACAGAGTTTCTATGTAAGCTCTGTAAGGATACGCGTTATTCGACGGTGCAACGAGTTTTTGGTTAAAGTACACATCCACTTGATTGAATATGGCATGGAGGAAATTATTAACAGGTGCAGCGCGCCCCCCTGGCCCACCATCGGAAGCCAAAATTTTAACGTTGAGGGCGAGCATCGTATGCGCGAGATCCAGATACTCTTCCCCGTGACCTGGTACAACAAACTCGAGCGGTCCATCGTCTGAGAGCGAGGACACGGGTTTATAATGCACCCATTGCGATGCTTCTATAGACGTCTGCGTCGGGGGTATACTGAACAGATCAAGCTCGCTCTTCATGCACTCGTGAGAATGGGAGTGTAGAAATGACATTTTCAAATTCAGTCGAAAATATCTGGTGGGATGATGCGCTTTTTACTTTTCCTCGTAGCTGTTTTTCTCCCCGTTTTTTTACACTTCGTACGTTTACAGGATTTCTTTCTCGACCGTTGTCTTTTGCACGGTTTACCACCGCGTCTCTTCTTCGTTACGCGACCCTTAACAGTGCTTCTTTTTTGTACCGCGACACGTCCACTTGCAGGGCCCATTAGCGAATGTATACTCCTTTTACCGCGCACGGTTTTATATCCCGAACCACTCATGAGTAGATCGATTTTCTCCACCTGACTCTGCGAGTCGCTCGCGTACAGATGCCCCGAACGGTCTTTTGTATCTGCTTACATCTTCGATAACGTTTATCCCTGCCCGTAGTGCTTCTTTTCCTATGGCGCGTGCTCCCATTTTTAGAAGCGGTAGAGCTCTCCGGAAGAGACCCCCCAGAAAACTTCCGATTCCGTGTCCCCGCTGATACGGTGCTCCTACATAGACACCGTGCAGACCGCGGGCTCCACCGCCCCCAGCCTGACACTCGTAATATGCATAATAATGGGACATCGTTGTCTTGAAAGTTACCCAATGCGCTTAAAATGTAACGTGACGGTCAGTGTTCCGTACTCGAATGCTACCGGTTTACCGAGATGGTCTATTATATCGATGGTGACCACTCGAAAATGATTATTCATAATCGGTAAATAGTTCGCGGGCGAAAAGTATTTCACACAGGTTGAGCCGTATGTATAACGGGCTGTATCTAAATTAACGATTCGCAATAGTGATGCCTGCACATCTCCCACGGTGTATGGTACGCAGATATCCGTGTAAACGAAGAGTTGATCCGGCAGGGCTCTGCTGAGGCATGCTGGTCTCGCCCCGCTGGTCGTCTGGCCTGTTGGTATATGATGCGCCATGGAAAACGTCAGAGGCTCAACAACTCCTGCTTGTGCGTCGAGGCCTAATACACGGGCAATCTTATCCGGTAAAATAATGGTTCCGGCATGGGTTTTTCCTTTACACTCTTCAACTGTTGGCATCTCAACGGAAACGTGTCCAATCGCTGAGCGAGATTCGACGAATCTTACGCCTTGTTTTTTGAACCGGGGTATGTTATTCAGCTCCCACATGAGTTGACCGTGTGTTTGGTATACACCGTGCGGTATGTTAACAGTGACCTCTCGCGCGTTCACATGATCGATTTTATCCCCGCATGGCTTCCAGAGTATATTACGATCTCCCCGTTGTAAATGCGTGATGGTGTAAGGAATGTGAATTTCGGCAAGACCCACAATCCATGTGCCATGTAAAGAAATTTCACGTGGCAGTTGTGTTGTAAAATTCGTCGTCGTGTTATCGGGGAAATACTTCATACTACTATTACTAGGTAGTACGATGAAAAAGTTTTCAACCTCCATCCCGCGGGAAGTGTGTTAGAAACGGTGTTTTATAGACCGATGTTTCGTACGCTGGATGCGGGTATCCAGAAGTTAAATTTCGCTGGGTAGCCTAACCAGCTAACGAAGACTTCTTTCCGTGCACCGCGACCTCGGGTTTTTATAACACGCTCGATTTTGAACTCCTTGTCTTCCTCTAGACGTTCAGCGTTGACTTCTGTTAACTCTTGGGGGTAGAAAAATCCATCTATCGCTTCCCCGTGAAGATCGTGCAATTCATAGATCGTGATAGCCTGACGCTTGAGAACCCGCGACACTTTAAATATTTCGGTGCTCCAATTCTTCTCGTAACCCTTTTCGAATGTGCCCTTAGTCCTACTGATGCGTACATAATCACCGCGTTTGTATTTATGGCGGCTGCGACGCTTCTTACCATCGCGGACCGTGTTGTTTTTCTCTGTGTTTTCGTAGGCTATCTGCGCATTGTACAGTGTTACAGCAGCGGGTTCCATCTTTATCGTTGAGTGTCTTGCATGGTTATACGCGTAGACGAATTGCTGGAGTACATCTATGTAACGGTGTGTGTTGTGGTGAGTAAAGAAACGCCACATACGCTGTTTTAAGGTGCGGTTGAATCGTTCAACTATCGATGCCTTGATGTCCGGATTTCTCGCAACTCTAAAGCGGATGTCTTTTTCAGCGAGAAAATTTTGGAAAACGTTTCCGAGGAATTCTTTCCCTCGGTCTGTTTGTAGATATATGGGGGATCGACCATCGGCACGGTTAAGGATTCGTTTGAAACCCATAGTGACTCGGTGCGTGGTCTTATCGTTAAGTGGTTCAATCCATACATATTTGCTCAACACATCTATAACAACGAGTAAATACGCTACACCATCATTAGATGTCTGAATTGAGCGTAAATCAACGAGGTCTGCTTCCCACACGTCGTCTATATTGTCGACATTATAATGAAGCCGATGGAAACGTCGTTGAACGGGTCTATGAATGGTGTATGCATCCTGTTGCGTCAGCCAATCGTGCACATGTTTATTTTCACCGTTTATAAGGCGATATGCACCTGAATAACCTGCAGGGTTGCCTGGATCGTAGTAAACGTCTTCGAGTGTTAGCTTCCGAGGCATTCTCTCTCTCTCTCTCTCTCTCTCTCTCTCTCTCTCTCTCTCTCTCTCTCTCTCTCTCTCTCTCTCTCTCGCTCTGTCTCAACCCGACTCAAAACGGTCAAAGCTTTAACCAGCACGCCGGCCGCATCTTTTGTCGCTTCGAGTGTCGGTGTGTGCTCTCGAATGTATCTCCACTATTTACTGCTTTGCGTTTCACACCTCTACTCCTTTTAACAGGGTCATCGGTGTGATTTATTATACCGTGACCCGCACTCGCTTGGGTTATACGTCTGTCCGAAGTGGTATTATTGCTGTCTCTATCGTAGGATTTCCACAGTTCGTCATTCCCGATAAACTCACGAGGTATCCCTGCTGCCCGAAGAGCGCTAATAAATTCGCTACGTCCTTTCGCTCGGAACTTTTTTCTCAAACGTACAGCGTCGTTAACAAGATCGATAATGTTACCACCGTTTATGAGTGCGCCGTATATATTCACTCGTCCGCGGTCGTCCCAAGTTATATTCGACGGTTCTCCTGTGGGTTTTTGTATATATTCGAGTAAAGATTGTGCTCTTCGCTTATACTTCCCCGGTATACTGTTAACGATATCGTCGACCGACATTATGCTCGTTGTTTCATCATCAACGCCCGTTGAGCTGAGTTTACCGTTTGTTTTTGTTTGTGATAACGTTTGAAAGAGATACCTCTGAAACAACGGTAAAAATTGCTTCCATTTTTCTTGATCGTCTTTAAATTTATCCGAACGGAGTATATTCGAAAGTTCCAGATCGAGGCGCGATATCGCATCACCAGGGGTTTTTATGCTCTCTGTTTGGGTTTCAGGTGTGTTCTCGGATGCTCTATCACTCGTAGAGTATGTGTGCGGTGTCGATGGTAGTGTACACCCTCCACCACGTTGTTGATACTCCGCCTCGTCAACCAAAATCATTTTTTTTGCATGCTGCATGGCTATTGAGTATTTGGACGGCCAGAGAATAATTTCCCGAGTAACGTATCGATGATCGGAGCCAGCAACCCCCGACCCCGTTGCACACGGTTCGTCGATGACGCTAGGGCGCGTAGAGTATTTTTGTATTTTTTAAGATGTTTCTTTGCACCTGCTTTTATATTTACGACACCGCGTAAGATATTCAATGCGCATTCGCAGATACACTTGATGACGCCTTTATCGGCTTTTTTAAGCAGCGCCTTGCGTTCGATGGGGCTACCGTGGTATAACGCGTGCAAAAGCGCAAGATGTCGTTTTGTAAACGGAGTGCGTGTCTTTTTCGTTTTACCCTGTTTCACAGAATGCTTCACTGTATCAGCCATGCTCGATACTACCCACAGTGTGGTACAAGATCCACTGACACGATCGCACAAGTACCATGTGTGCTTATACCTATGAGCATATCGTGTCCTGCATTTATTTTGAATAGCGTATAAGATACAGTGACGCAATACCCTATTTTCGACGGTTATTTTTAGGGGTGTACACTTCAGAGCGCTCATCATCGGGGAATATTCCTGTGCGGAACCGATAATCATCCGGTGTTGATTGCTTTAGATCTAAAAGTAAATATCCGTGTGGTCGTGCTGACGCATCGTGATAAGCTTCAACAAGAAATTTTGGATTTTCGGGAAAAACCTGTCTAGCGAGATGCTGGATTTGTGCGCGATCCCGAGGGTTTTTAAAAACAACGATATAATTAGCGTTTAAAGAAATGTCTCGCTGACCCGAACCCTGATGGAAGATGTTCTGCGTCAAAAACATCACGCTGATGTTTTTATGATGGCTACCTTTCGTGAAGAGGTCAACTATTATACCGTTGGATGATTCACGCATGAGGTCGTCGATTATTATTAATTTTTTACGCTCATTATCGTGCGAGTAAGCGTCCGGGTCCGGTAGACCCTCGTGAAATTCGATTTTCGCTAGCACAGTGCCCTCTCGACAGCCATCGTAAGCGGCACGCGTATCTGCATCCAGAGTATCGCCGTAATAGAAGAGGATCCGATCGAACGTTACGTTACTCATTACCCCAAGATGGCGTAGAAAACGTCTGATAAACACAGTTTTGCCGCATCCTGTAGGACCGCATATTAACGATGTCCACGGGTGCTTCCACCGGACATCCATTCGCGCGAAACAGAAAATATACCCGCGTGTAAAAAGTACTTTGCCCCTCTGGTTACGGGGGTAAGGATGATGGGGGAAACACTGGACCATCAGCTTTTATACTCCTCCAGCGCGAGCATACCGTGATTACAGACTGTGTGTAACCGCTACCACACCATCCTCGTTAGCAGTACGAACCAGAAGCTTATTGGCTGGATGAAAAATGCGTTGCATAGGCTTTTTTTCATAAGCCTGGTTTTTTTATTAAGTACACAATGGTGTTACATTTCTTAAAAACTATATTATATACGATGATTTTCATTCACTCCTTAAACCCGAAGGGGTACGATAACCTGCAGCTCACAAATCGACGCTTGTGGCACACAACGCTGCATGTTTTACGCTCTGTAATCGTGACCACATCGTGTAACGCAGTGCGTCGAATCGCTTTAAAATTTAAATTTATCGCTGCGTCGTTCAAATGTGGTAGCGAGGTCCCTATCAGCCGCTTGATAGAATCAAAATTTACATACTGAGCGTTTTCGTAATTTAGCGTTAAGCCCTTTACCTTACAACACTGGGTCACGATTTCGTCAGGCTTTTCTTCGGTGACAACGGAATACCCATAAAATTTTGGTCCACCCGATACAAACGATTTA
Source organism: Ophion slaviceki (assembly GCA_944452715.1). NCBI lineage: Eukaryota > Metazoa > Arthropoda > Insecta > Hymenoptera > Ichneumonidae > Ophion > Ophion slaviceki. The sequence goes on from OX101791.1 coordinate 5,966,756, forward strand.
ATGTATGCTGTTTCCCCGTAACATTCGAGCTCATTTGTCATGTTACCCAGAAAATCGCCGAGGGGTGGTAGCCACTCGCCTGTACGCGTTGTAAAAATGACTGAATCTGTGTCGTAATAGAGAACACGACGGTCAAGTTTTTCTAGATATTTATACAATTCTAAACGCGCTTGAGCCGTTGTGTATGCTGCTATAACAACATTAGATTGCTTGGTCTGGGGGACCGCGTCATCCACATATGACCATGTAACATACATCATACTATCGTTCACGGGTAATACAGCGGTAACTTCCTTTTCGGCGTCTGTTACAAGTTTGAGTAATGCTTCCCGCGTTTTGATTATTTCCGTTTGCGGTAAATTATCGCGCTGCCCCATTTTTCCCCAAAGCGTGTTTAGCGCTAGTTTGGCTGTACCGCGAAGACCAGGGTTCTTTACTATCTTCGACAGTTCTAGTTTTATCCCCTCGACTCGCTCGTACTCTGTTATATATTTATTGCGCGCGGCTTCATCTACACAATACACAGGCCAACCGCTTGCCTCCTGCTTAATTTTCAAAAATTTGTTCACGTAACCGGCAAAGAGACCCCCATCCCTAGTGGTCTCGTCGTATTTGGTTATTTTATACGACCAAATTACATGGATTTTCATCATAATATAACCCATATCCAGGGCCTTTCTAACCTCCTCAATCACCCAGGTACCCGTGAACGCTCGATCCTCGACCTTTTCGTGGTTACATCGTTGTTGGGCCATTTCTTCTGCGCACCTTTGACAAAGTGCGAAAAGAAGTTTTCCACGCAAAGGCACCGGCAAAACGGGGTGGAAAAGATTTTGCGGGGGCAGGATGGTGCATTTTATCATGCCATGGAGACCTGCTCCGAGTAGATCACCGGGTGGCGAATTTTCGAACAACTTGTCACATTCGCTGCCTGTATATATCTCGGGGTGTCCTACGGGAAAGCATCCTGTTTTACATATATACGGGTACAACGAGCAGATGTCTATGTATGAGATCTTCTCGTTCGGGGCAGCGTCATACGCAGTGACTGTGTTTCCCGTACGTCCACCGTAAAATCCGTCGCGGGGGTTTAAAACCTGTAGCGAGAGTCGCGGATGCGTCTTTACAAATTCACGCAAAGCGGGGATATTCTTTTTCATCATCGTGAAATCGCATTCCCAGATTTCCCGAATGATATAGACACCTTACGAGCTAATTTTTTTGGATACAGCTAGCGTCCTCTCGTATCGGGCCTCCAGACTACACCCACCGTAACTAGCCTCTCTCGTGCGATTGGTTTTAAAGCATTTTGGACACCCGTGCCAGTAACAACCATGAAATTGGAATACGTATTTGCCGTCCTCGTTCTCTAAATAACCATCGACTGTGTGCCCCTCAGGTAACCGGTACTCACGCCCGCGTCCAGCGTGGACTATTACCTGGTGGAACTCGGAGTGTTCAAGCCAGAAAAGCCATTCGAGAGCCAACCGTGAATACTCACCGCCGAGAATGTACCCCTGTGACGGTATAAGACCCACCATGTTGGGTTTTAAGAAATTACGCCGGAAAACTTTAGAGCAGGCCGAGGCTATTGTTATCGCTTCGGTGAAGGGGCATACACCACCGGCTTCGAGAAAAATCCCCCGAAACCGTCGACATGCACGTCTGAGAATATCTACATCTTTGAGACAATATGAAACGATTTCTTTTTTAAAATCGAACTCTCTTCCGCTCTTGATCTCCTCATCGTACCATTCGAGGAAGTCTTTACGCTCTTTGGTTGACATTGAATCCGGCGCGTAATCCTCGATGGGTGGCAAAGGGCCTATATATTCCTGCGTATCTACACGGTTGAACATGTGTGGAAAATACCCTTTGGTTACTTTCTCCTCGAACCCGAATGTTTTCGGTAACGCACTTAGACGCATTTGAAAATAATTTAAACTATCGATAAACACAGTCTTCCCCACGCGCATACACATAATCGAGGTTCCTGTGAGTAAAACGTTGGGTTCCTTTACCGTTCCAATACCGTGTTCTATAAGATAGCGTAAAATGAACTGCGCATCAAACCCCTTTGCATTGTGGGCTATGCAGATAATCTGTTTGAATTCTGTTTTATCACGGATTGCTAAATCAACTAAAGAGGCCACGGGGTCTTTCCCGAAAACATACGTGTGTACCCCGCACCATCGACAGTGTGGTGTCTGCTCATCGACGCTGTCGTGTTCCTTCAAACAGAACTCGCATACCTGTTGTGCCACACAAAGGGTAACGATATGCTCTTGACCGTCTGCTCCACCACTTCGAAAGTCAGCATCCTGGCGTGTTTCAAAATCGTAAAATATGAAAAGCACACCAGGACGCACACCAACTTCTATGGGTTCGCGAGGTGGTAACGGTTGCATAAAACATTGCTCGTTGAAACCATGCAGAGCTTTACACGTCCGGCAATAGGTCTTTCCGCATCGATGTGCCCCACTAGTTGAATCTGCAACTTGCGAGCAGGTTGCACATATACGTACCGCTTCACAGGTCGTCTTTTGAATTGTGTTACCACGCCTACGATATTTAACTGCGATATGGTTTTGGAAACATACAGGACCTCGGAATTGTCTCCCGCAGTCGTCACAACCCATAGTTATTTCAACCGCTGTAGCTCCTTCGGTATAATTAATGGGGCATGCGGGTGTAGAAAAACACCGAGGACAAACGCTTTTACATTTATGACCCGTTTTCATTCTGTAACCCTTGTTACACGCTGCGCAATAAAAACGAGAAGACGAAGCCCCTAAGAGGTTCACAATTACGGTGTAATGATTTCGCGTCTCGATATAGGCAATATGTAAAACTGCAGTAGGGTCGATGTCAAGACAACTGCGTCCATCGAAAATCGGCGGTGCGCCACTTCCGTATTCGGCATAATCAAAAACAATTATTGCTATACCTCTCGTTTTGTAGTACTCCTGAAATAACTGGAGCTCGGGTATACCGCACCCTGCATCGGGTACGGTAACCCCTGCGGCTACAACCAACTCGTGAGCCCTCACACGTTCCAGCCTAGATTTTTTATTCCGTATATTATCCCATATTCTTTTAGACTCTCTATTTTTACACCGTTCGTAAACGTTATGGGCTTCTGCGACAACTAAACTTCTAGGGAGACATAGCGAATCGACGTTTGAAATCTCGATTATCGACCTCTTCCGCAGCACAAGAGCACTAAGACTTCGATCATCGCCATGACCCAGAGGAACTTTTATATACGCAATGTTAAAGTATAGCGACTCAGCAGCGCCTAATATACGCTTACTCTGATTTACGCTCTCTATTAGGCCCCAAAGATCGGTGAAGTTGAATCGTGCTACAGGCCGTACGGATTGCCCCGCAGCACCCATCTCCATTGATTGAGATGTGAACGAAACGCCAATCAGGTCCGCTGGGTCGCGGTTTGCAATGAAATATGCATGCATATCACGTAACGCGTCATTGCACCAAACTACGGGGTTCACGTTTAACGGTGGGGGTCGCAGTCTTACACGTGTCTGTCTACAAGTAGTACGGAAGCGTTCATAAAAGCGATCATGTTGAGATTCTACGATAAACCGTTTGCCCGGTGGACCAATTTCGTTATCATCTTGAACCGCCGTCATTTCATAACCGCGACTGTCATTTTGTTCCGCGCCAGACTCGATTTCCGAGCACCCGCTGGTGCCGGGCCCCGCTATCTCAATTATTTTCCGCCTCTTGCTACCACAGCCTACCTGACAACACTGGTCTTCACGGTTGTTTTGTACACCTAACAATTTAGAACTTTTTGCGTCATCGCAAAACATACGCTTGGTCGACTCGACAGTGGTTGAGGCCTTCTCTGCGGTCCCATCCAAAGCTGGAGTCTGCGATGCTACCGTTGCCTGGTGGAGTGTTATCCCCATTGGATGATCCTGCGAGGTTCCATCTAAGCGATTCGGCTATGATTATTCAATGACCGGGGCATGTGTCGTTTCGGGTGATCCGTTTTCGCTCTCGAATACACGCGCTATAATTTCATCTCCTCCAGAAACTGTCACCAAGATTTATCTCGTGAACAACCGAGCGACGTGTGCGAGTGCGAGATTTGGTGAGAGATAGTTTCAAAATATACTAACCATCGGCCGCCTCATTCTGCGTGTAGGGTTGAAAGTCCAGAGGAATTGCACTCGCCCCCTCGTGTTCCCACCAATATATGCCGTTTATAATGTCTGGATCGACCATACATTCTTCTTCGACTTCTTCCACCCGTACATCTCCTTCCAAAGCCATAGGACTTCGACTCTCGTCCTCCCCCTCAGATATCTCCTCATCGCTGCTACAGCGGAATTGTAAATATGCTGCAGAAATGTGGCTTTATTACAAACACTGTCTTATCACGGAGTTTGGATGGTGCAACGATGTATGTTAATACTCACGATCATTGGAGGCTGCAGAATCTAAAAGTGCTGCGATTTCGGGTGTGCACCGCTGTCTGGTTGACCCACGTCTCAAAACGATATCCCGCGCTAACGATTCGGTATGTCGCGAGTTATTTAGAAAACCATCCGTGAATAGTCTACCGATAGCACGTCTCGGTAGATTGTACAAAATTGTGGAAAGCTCATCCACAAGGTTTTCGTGATTAAAAGTCGCGATGTACGACATACGAGCGTCGTCATAAACCGTAGAAACAAAACGATTAGTATGACGCGCTCTTTCCACTATGGCTCGTATGCACGTCAACAGTGCCACACGATCGTTTCTCCGGATTTCATCAATAGACAAATCAGCCATTTCGAATTTCGCTATCTTTTTACGAAAACTCAAACACTAGGCTATGAAACCGCACGCTTGTCAAACACGTATCTTTCACAGAGATGTCCGCACGCACTATCACTATCCACGATGTATCTACGTCTCAGATAAATTGGAATGTGGTCCAGCAACACCGGTAACCCCTATCGTGATAATATTCGAAGCGGCTCGATGCCGTCTTTTTATATTCAACACCCCCTCCACTTTTTTGGTGTAGGTGTTACTTGTTTATAAAAAAACGGGGGCGTTGCTAACAGCTCTAGGACCATGCTGTTTTCGAGATACGAGGTGCACATATATATATATATATATATATATATATATTCGAGAAGCGCCGGGTGTGTTGTTAAAAACTCGCCGTAGTATACAAATGTAAATGCGTCGAGAAAACTTTTTAACATATCACTGGCTAAAACGGGAAGAAAATAGGAGATAGACACGCGGTATTTTGGCGCATTATAAGTAGCTAATATATATTCTCCGTGGAGACTTTCTAATAATCGTAAATTACACCTAAATTATGCTTTAGCAAACACCCACAGTTCTACTGGACCATCACCGTTAAACCCACCCCTAAAAATGCAAGGATGAAAAGATCCACACCCCCGACCTCGTACGCGTTGTGTGACGCGGTCGAAATTTCTACCCGGAAGAATCAACTTTACGGTTTTACATTCGGCACCATTGTCTCAAAATTTCTCCACTACGTTGCGTCGAGAGTGAGACACTGTAGTTCTATTTTCCAAGGGTCTGGCACGTGCACAACGCATTACCTGTGGCGCAAAGTTTCAACTCTAAGAATTGTAAATTAGTCCAAGCGCCGAGGCGTTTATTGTACTATCACTCCTTACCCTCATCAAACAGCACGCTATGTGGTAAATACTTCCTAAACCAGGATGACAATTGGAATCCCTTGGTGTATATAGAGCGCATCGCTCGAAAATATACATACACCCACAGTGACTCAGTTCTTGATCTTTTGTTCTTTATACAATACAGCGGTTTTAAAGCCATCGTAGAAAGTGGGGACCGGAGATACACGTATTTTCGAGTAATATTGACAATAAACCTTCGTGCACATCCTGTGTACATCTAGAACGTTGACCCCTGGATTCTTCATAGCAAAGTGCGCCAACCGATGGTTTGTGCACCTGAATAAATAATGAGTCATAGCTTCGCGAGGCTAGAAAATGTATTATAATCCTTTCCATGGTCCTATTTCCCCACCCAGAGATCTCCCCCCATATAAAAACCCTTTCCCCCGCTACCGTTCTCTTATCATAATCGCCCCCCACTTAAATCTTCGAGCAGCTTATAAAACGCTGTATCTTCGCTTTAAGCCACCATTTCTTCTCGTAATAACACCTTAGAAGTGTGACACTGTTGAACTGGTAAACCGGTTGCAAA